>JAWWMS010000059.1:17869923-17917368 GCA_035048045.1 Chlorospingus semifuscus | reverse complement strand
CCCTTCCCTTCCCTTCCCTTCCCTTCCCTTCCCTTCCCTTCCCTTCCCTTCCCTTCCCTTCCCTTCCCTTCCCTGGCTTTTATAAAATGAATCATCATAATATGCATATGAAAAGCACCTTTGTAATTTTTTATTAGCATGGAACTGCATGGAAAAATACATTAGATACTACAGGTAACAGAGATTGATCTTGAATTTGAAAATTTATGAAGAAAACTGAATCAGAGAAATGTAAATGGAAGAGAAGATATTAATCAACATGCAAAAGTCAGGCAACATTTTTTCCTGAGAACTCTCATCAAAGTTTAAAAGCATATACATGTGTACAGAAAAAGAACCATTGATAAAAAAATGTTTTTTCTTATTTTCTCTCACTTTGCCAAGACAATTGCAGTGATAGTTTAGTGAGACTCAATAAGACTGTTATTAGATTAGAAAATGATCAAAATAGAATTATGAAAGTATATCTATTAGGGAATTAGTTGCCATCCACTTCACCATGGTTAGGTCCATCTGTAATGATCGATGCTGGAGGTTTTTGCTCCTTGCTCTGGGGACCAGTCACTGACCAAAGGCAAGATCTTGGATATCCTACTATCTGACTGACATGCACCAAAATTATAATTTTCTGGCTCTGAACACCAATGAAAAGGAAAGATTATGATTATGATGGGCAGAAAAAAGTATGGCTAGACTCTAGGTATTTAAAATACAAGCTGGTGTGCAGAAATGATATGCACAGCTAGGTAGAGCATTCCAATTTGATCCTGCTACCAGCTAAAGGCAGTGGCTCATTCAAGTGCGCCTGAGAAATATATTTAGAAAAAATTGAGAGCAGAGGAATACATGAAGTTGGTTACACACTGAACAGGTTTAGAAGGTTCCTATAAAATATTAACTCCTGCAGCCAACAGTTCAGCCTCACATGACATGTAATCAGCACACTATTCTCTCTTGCAGAAATTAATCTACTCACCTTTCTGGATCATGCTTGACAACACATCTTCTTCTGTAGCCTGCTGTTCTGTTCTTTTCTCACTGCAGCTTTTCACACTTTGGCAAAACTGACCTGCTAAAATTGCTTTTTCCAGGAGGAAAAATCTTCTTTTGGTTCCTACTGTCAAATATTTAATCAAATAATTTTTACTCCATTTTTCTCTTGGCCAAATATGTTACTGATCCTACAAGATTTCACCTTCTGAGTCAATCTTGAAAAAAAAATTAGCATATCCTTATGTGCTAAAATGAGTACACTTTCTGCATAAGGGGAGTGTCCACATTGACAAAGAGATTAGAACAGGTAACTGCACACTCTTTTGACTAGTGTTGTATAGGAGTGTCATTGCATTAATCCATTCACAAATTTTAGTTAAAGGCTTGTGGACCCAATTAAAAATAGATAAATAAAACCTTCTGGACAGGTGTTTCAACAATAGCTTTTTAGTCAGAGAATGGCAATTCCCAATGGGTGACCTTAATCACCTGACAGTGATGTACTGTATCATGTTTAGTTGTTTACTTATCTATTTCTGAAACTGATGGATCAGATACACGAGCTTGTTTATCACATTCAACTCCTTGTCTATTTGATTCAGTAAAAGTTTTATCAGATTTAACATGCTATGTATTTATCAGGTGATATGTGCACTTAATGTGCAATGCAGTAGATAACGATAGTGCTGTAAGGGCAGGAAATCTGTCAGTGTTTCCATTATAAACCCCATTTCCCAGGGTTTATCACTGAGCCACAGCTCACTGTCAGCTTAGATGCACTTTTTAAAATAAAATCATGTTTATATTGATACAACTATCTTGTAATGCGAGCGCTGGTCTGAGGTATGCCTATTGTTTTAAAGGCTTTGCACTTAATACAGAAAAAATTACTTCCAAAGGTGAGCAGAAGTGTTTTCTTCTGTGCTTTTATGACAGAACTCATGTTATTATTAGTGGAAGTAATGTCTATTTGTCATTTGATAGATCTCAATTTCTTTGCTAATGGGCAAGAGACCTCTCTTAGCTTAAACATAAATTACCAAAATGCTTTTGAGATAATTCATGCTTCTAGAATAAGCTGAGGCTTGAATAGTAACCAAAAAAGTTATGCTATATTTAAATTAGATGAATAGGTTTGTTACACCAAAATCTCTACTAAGGTAATGATAGTCTCCTTCTGCTTGGAAGATGGCTGTTGAAAAATTCTTATGGTGAATGAGGGGTGCTTGTGTTTTCTTGGGTTTGCCCTGCATTCCCATGTGACTATTTGGGGGTGCTTTCTTCATTTTCTTCAAGTTACTGTTGCCAAATATTTGAACCTTGCTCTAGAAGAAACATAAATTCCTGCAGATGCTGTTCTCTAGAGCGGCCTCTGGCTAACAGGTGTCCAAAGACAGCAGTGCCTCAGGTGTGAGTCCTTGTCTGATCAATAATCCCAGGCCCATGCAGAAGCAGGTGCATCCTTTACTCACACCAACACGGAGCTCAGCAAGTTGTATTGTTAAAGGCAAATTTTTATCTGTAAGTCAACTGTGGTTTTTGCATATTCATACATATATGTATATTTATATAAGGAGATTCAGAGTGATATCTATGTCTTGAAGGGTTTGAAAGAACATATTATATATGTGTGTGTGTGTGTGAAGTATTCTGAAATCTCTCTAGATGAAATGCCAGGCTAAACTGTCATGATTTAACCCCAGCTGGGAATTAGCCCCACAGAACTGCCCACTCACTCACTGCCCAGTGGGATGGGGTAAAGGACCCAAGGAGTAAATGTAAGAAAAGTTGTGAGTTGAGATAAAGACAGTTAACAGGTAAAGCTATCAGCATTAAATTAAATTAAAGAAGGGGACATGATGCTGCTTTTTGTACTGGATAATACTGAAGCCAGTCTGACTCATCTGCCCCAAAGGGAAACATCCTGACATTGGCACAATATCTGCATAAAGGAACAAAAAGTGATAATACTGATAACTTACCCAAAGTTGCTGAGCTTACACAGCTGGCCTGGGGATATATGACTGAGAGTCAATCACTTTATACTCAACTATAAAAGCCCAGTCCCAAATTTTAAAGGCAGGGTCTTCTGACATAAGCCTTCTTGAAGTGTATGCATGGAGATTCCTCCCTTGAGTGGGGTCATCCCTCCTGGTAACTCCTCTTACACCTGGAAGCTGAGAGAAAAATTAGCATTGTCATGGGTGAATGGCATCAATCTCTAGTTAAGAATTGTTTTGCTAGCTTAATACAACTGCTTTAATATAATTGCTTTGATATTGCTTCAAAATAATGCACTATATTATAACAGTTGTTACAGCTCCTATATTGTGTAGTAAATACTTCTGATTAAAATCTTTTTGTCTAATCAATATCATAATAAATCATACATATTTATATAAATATATCTGGTTTGCCATTCATAATTCTGCAGGACAAAGTTGTGTAAAGGTTCAATTACACCTGTATAATCTTTCAGATATAAACAGTTGACAAAGTCTCTGGGAAGGAGTTTAGAAAGCAAGTGGGTCCTTTCCATATCTTGTGACTTAATGGGAATGTTGGAAATTTATATCTTTCCTAACTAATTTTTAATTAGTTGCTTTAATTAAATGCAAGCAGCACTCACTTTTAGCCAGGCCTTTACTAAGTTTCTTCATGGACTTATTTTGTTACTTTGACCATTAAATGATAAAAGCCTTAAGTTTGTTAAAATTAACCCTGACAAGCTTCAATAAAAAAAAGCCAAAGGCATTTGAAGATTGTAAATCTGGGATCCTAAATTTATGATTGTTCAAGGCTGTTGGAGTAACCAGAAGATACTGAGGAGATTAAGGCCTGGAAAGCTGGAGACTCTTATCTGAGAAAAAGATAACAAAAGGACTAAAGAATGTGGATCAAATTAGCATCAAGAGTGAGAGATCAATAACCAATAGAGAATAGAATACTAGCTAATGAAGAGGATTAAGTAATTTAGGATTATGTAACTTGAACATTAATTTCTTTGTTTGCTAAAAGTTTATAAATAAGTGAAAAAGTTCCGTATCAGTGTTTGTGTGGTGTCTGGAACTTTTTCAGCCACACACAGACCTCTTGGCCAAGAATACAGTAATGCCTTACTTACTAACATTAGAAAGGCTGTGTTAGGGAGTCTTGTTTACCCTGACAATTTAGGCTTTTGGTAACAGGAGGGCTTTACCCTCTCTCATAAAGTTTGTCTGAAGCTCCCCTTCTGCCTGTAATGCTGCTGAGCTCTATATGCTGCCTTATGGTCTTGGATCATTTGGGGTCAGGATTCCTGGCTGTGCTCCCTGCCACTCCTTGCGCAGCCCCAGCCCTCTCCCTGGTGGGGTGTGGAGCAGAAAATTATTGGCTCTGTGTAAACACTGCTCACCAATAGCAGAAGCATCTCTGTGTTATCAACACTGTTTCCAGCACAAATCTAAAACATAACCCCATACTAACAATTGTGAAGAAAATGATCTCTACTGCAGTCAAAACCAGCACATTTGCAAGGCAATAGCATTCACAGAATGGAAAGAAGAGTAGGCTTGCAACCTAACTTTTACTTCTGAACTTCAGAGTGGATTTTTTTAAAAAATAAATTTATAAATTGATAAACACCTTAGTTCAGGGAGTGAGTTTAAGCTTATAAAAGATAGCTGTAGTAGTAGACCAGGCATTTTCATAATTTAGGAATGTGTTTATGTTCTGGACTCATTGCATCAGCCATACCTTTTATATTTTACTTTGTCTCAGTTTTCCATAAGTAAAAGTCAAGTTGGTCAACTTTCCAGCTATGATAGGCATCAATGAGGTTTTGAAGCATGGCTGAGGTAACCTGTAACCTTTGCAGTGCAGGCTTAATCACCATACTTACAAATCTGTGCACTTCTATGCTGTAAAGAGTCAACTGTCATAGGTACAGCTGGGGTCTCTACCACATGGATAGTGCCCCGCTGCCATGATAACCTTGAATTTTATGCTTACAAGAATATTGTAAGGAAGATAATATTCAAGTGTTTGTTTGATTTTTCTCATTGTGAAAAGAGATCTGTAAATTAAAAGAGGTGACAACACTGAAGCAAGAATAAATCCTCATCACACCGGCTCTTTTATAGATTAAGTTAAAAAATGTGCATCTTTTACCCTTCTTATTGATCCATATAGTGTCAACATTTGTAAAATGGGTTGTACTTTAAAGACCTTTTTTCTCCATCAGATGTAAAAGGAAGTTTTCCTTTAAACTTCTGTGAGACCAGGATTTAAGCCCAAGAGACTTTTCCATGTTCAGAAAAAAAGTGGTATTTAGTGCAAGTGTTTTTCTAACACCTTTATCACAAAACCACCCTTGCAAAGACTTTCTGTTTGCTTCTCCTTTACCCTGTGTCCTGTGACAGTTGATGTCTTTGAGAATCTTCCTGTTGTAATATGCCAGCCTTACTGGCAAGGTATGAATTACTAGACAAAAGTTCACTGCAGTGAAAAATCAGGCCACTTAAGTGAAAACTACTGCTGCCTTTTAATCTGTTTTCTCTGAGTGGTGGGCTTTACCACAACTTCAGTGGTCTGTTAAAAACTCTTTTTGCAGTTAATGTTCATGACATTTCATATAATGTTCCAAATATTTATTGTGAGCAAAATATCTCTTCAGCATTCTCAGCAAGTATTCACAACCAGGATCCATATAGTATTTTTAATATTTTGTGTTAATATTTGAGTTAGTATTATAATGTCAGCAGGAGCTCTGAGGCTGGTATGATGGAAATCAAAAACTGCTATGGACACTGCATTCCTGCTCTCTCTTCAGTAGTTCATGACAAATGTAAATGTTAATCTCACTCTACTGATATTAAAAATGCACACCAAACAGGCTGTAATACAGAAGTAATTTGGAAAAAAAAAAGTTCGGAGTCTTGAGTATTTAAATTAGAAACAGAAGCGCATACTCATGCATAATGTCATTTCAAAAGAAGTCTTATGTCTGCACAGTCATTGGATGTCAGCAAAGAAATTAATAAACAAAAAATTATGTTTCTGATGCTAGCTTAATCAGTTATTAGTTAGAACATTGTGAAAATATTTTTCATTAAATGGAAAATGTGATTGGAATGGAAATCAGAGTCCTTGCTCTGGGAAAAAAAATAAAAGGGAATGCTAAATCAGTGCAAAAACTTTGCTTGTTTGTGATAGGAAATGCATACTTAAAAGGAGGTGTACGATGGGGATGTTTTTTGCTATCTCCACAAGAATCTAGTTAGCAGATGGGAAACAGAGTACTTTGATGGATTCAGTCCTCCTTGCTGAAAAATTCAGTCTTACATTATTCTAAAACTGCCTACTTTAGAAAGGTATAAATAAACCAGGCTAGATTCAATGTGCCATCATCGTGCTTGACTCTGAGAGCAAGTAGAGTAGAGCACAACCAAGCAGAATGCAAAGACCACAGAATAGCTTAAAAGCAACATCGTGCCACTTGTCTGAGTTGCAGCACTCTACTAGTTGGCATAGTTGGCCCATCCATAAATTAGGCTACTTACTGAGGAAAACTAAATCTCAGAGCAGGAGTTAGTTGCTGTAGGTATTGTATATACCTACACGATGTTTGGATGAGAAATGATCCCAAGCATTCTCTGGAGTCCAGAGTTGGAAGACTGTCTTTGTGTTAGGCATGGTCAGAGTCTTTGTCTGAACTGGCGCTGCAGCTTCTTTCTTCTTAAGATTGCTTTGAACTCTGAAGTTAGTATTTGTTATAACTCAGATTGTGTCCATGTTGGAAAACATTAAAACCAGACAGGATTTAAAAGAACACACACATCTTCCATGCTGACATAATCAATTAAAAAAAAAAATTCCTTATTCCATACCAAAGAGTGTGAATGAACTGGTTCACAAACCATAGCTCCCTCACTCAGCAGGCCTGCCTTTTCCCTAGTCTTCCTTTTGCTACTGATGGACTTGGAGAAGCTCTTCTTGTTGCCCTAGATATCCCTTGCCACGTTCTATTCCAAGTGGATCTTAATCTTCATTATTGCATTCCTGAATAATCTGACAAGGTTTCCTGAAGAGGATACAAGTAATTAATAATAATAATAATAATAATAATAATAATAATAATAATAATAATAATAAAAATACAGGCTGGAGGATGTTTTATATATGGACCTTTTTCCTTCAATTTACACACAGGTTCAGCTGAGACAGGACATTGATATCAACCTTGTATAGGATAAAGAGGAGAGCAAGAAACCAGTTGCTCCTTTACAACTTCTTTCCAGGGTTAAGCTAACATTAACTTATTCCTTTTTGGTATGAACACATAATGCAATGTTGAACCTTATAATCAGAATTCTGTGAAAAGGAGATACTAGACATTTTATCTATACATTTCAGAGATACCACTTTCCAATGATAATGGTAATTACACAGTTCCTAGTGTAAGGCCACAATTTTTTCATTTGACTTTGTATCTGCCAGATGTTCCTTTTATTCTCATAACAAGAATTTGAGTATAGGAAAAAAAAGAAAAAAACCAAGGGATTCTGACAGACTTTTTCCTTCACTAAGATATGCATCCTTCATAGTAGGCAGATTAGTCTCAGTGAATCATGTACAAAAAAAAAAAAAGCCAAATGAAATTCACTAAAGCTGTCTTACAAGTAGGCCTTGATTTCAGAGTTAGAGTTAACTTGCATTATTCTTTAGCAATTACTCCTTGCTACTGTCCTGTTTACAAGAGGTCATGATGATCCAAACGTACCTGACAGGTCCAGGACTGGATTAGAGACCAGATGGTGTTTCAGTCAGCTGGAAACCACAGTCCAATTAACCCTTGCTACCCAGACTACAGTGTTTCCCAGACTGAATTACTCACATGTATCTAGTCCTGCCGTGATTTCTGGTAGTAGATCAAGAAGAGGAAGACAGATATATTCTCTTATAATGAAGGAAGGAAAAGTATAAAACTGTCAAGTTTGTTCAGTTTAAAAAACCTGAGGACTTTAACAAGAATGAACTGAACAGTACATATTAAGTATGTAATTATACCCCAGTGAAACAATCCCTCTAGCAGAGGCCACATGCAGAGTATGTCTAGATCCTGCTGATTTTCTAGCTCCATCATTCTCTTTTTGGATATCTGGAGGCAATTTGTGTGAGTGTGTCTGTCATTTAACTGATACAGTGGGCACAGGGATACTAATGTGTTCTGGCCATAGCTCAGCACATTCTTGTAGGCTCAAAAAGTAGAAAATTATTTGGAGTGCTCTTGTGAAAAGCCTGGGCCCACTCTCGATAAATATCTGTAACTTTATATGGACATTTAGAGGCCTTTGCTGTGTGGCTGATGATGTTTGGACAGGGCTGTTTGAGTGCTCATAGTTGTTGCATTTTTCAATAAATGCACATTTTTTAGTAAATGCCCATTTTGAAGTGCCCCAAAAATGCCTTTAAAATACATTTGTCTCCTTTCTCTCATGATCTGGGTATGAAGTTATTCAGTAGACTAAGATTTATCTGCAGTGAATTCTTATATCAACAAAAAACTATTCACTTTATCTCTTGGCTCCATAGCTATCTTCTTTGCAAAGGGGGAAGAGGACTTCTGCCTAAAGCAAATGCTTAAATCTTTATATTTAAATTCTGAGACAGATATTTCCACTTGCAATATTTGTTGGAACTCACTGTCAGCCATTGTGCCCTCTGAGGATCTGCAAGCACAGCCTAGAAATGTGACTCCCAAACTGTTTTATCCACTTATAGCAACATGGAAACTTATGTCTTATTGTCTGTTTCTCCGGCAAGATGATTTTATTCATACTGACAGAGGTTATTGGATCACAGATCCTACAACATTTTGAGCTTAGCAAAGACCAGAACGTTTGCTCCTCAAAGAAGAAAGAAGAATTGTACTGATCTTGCAGCTTTGTTGATCCATGGCTGATCCCAGAGCTCTGAGCTCCAGAGCCTCCCTGGAGCTGCTGAGGTGCCCTGGTCCTGAAGGACCCATTCCCTGGGAGCCATGCTCAGAGGCCAGAGAACACAGACCAGGCATCCACAAGTTTCTGAGTTGGGTAGATCTCAGCATCCTCTGTTAAATTCTCAGTTTCCTATGACTATTAGTTCCTTGCCAAGTATTCCTCTCAAAGTCTTGAATCCCCTTGAATTCATTCTGTAGAGCATGATTTCTCTCCTTTAAAAGAAATCTGACACTTGTGCTGACTTTGAAGTCATTACTATGCTCTTTGCTGCTGTGCTTGAAACGACCCACACACATTTCCTTTTTGAGACCTGCACATGAGTCCCTCTCCTTCATTTTGGAGTCATATCACATGGCAACTATAAATTAATTGATGTAGGGCATTGTCTCTAAGAATTGCTAAGCACTGGTATTGTGTGCTTTGGGGAAAGAGGAGATTAATTTGTGTGCTACAGTTTCATCTCAATAAATTCTTTTTTTGTACCATTATCTCATTTTATCAAGATGCTGGCCTGCACTGTAGACACAACAAAATAGATTTCATTTACTCTGTTTGACATGGTTCATAGTATGAATAATGCTAAACTTCATAAAAATGAAGATGTAAGAGCTATTGGTTTGTAAGGATCAGCATGTAGAAAAAATAATGAATTATTTGTTAGGAACATTTTTTTGAGACATATCCATTCAAAATTCATAATTTTTCTTGCAGGCGAAAAATAAAAAGGAAAGCCTTAGTTGATATCTTGCAGTCAAGAGTCACAGTTGTTCAGCTCCAGTTAAATGAGAATGTCATAAAGATCTTGAACTCATATAGTGTCTCAAATGGGATCTAATCCATTAGTGATAATGGAGAGTATATCTGGGAAACTAGATGTTTACCAGCTCTTTTATAAACAGTAAGGAATTAAGCTTAATACCACCTCTGAGGTAGATAAGTATTAACAGCCCCTCTTTCTGGGTGGAAATTGAAAGGCTTGGAGAGGTGAAATGATTTGCCTGAGGCCACACTTGAAACAGCAGTAGAATCCAGCCTTATTAACTCGAAGAGCCTTTTAACTGTTACTGGTTGCAAAAGCAGTATAAATGAATGACTTCAGTTCTTGCACTTATGAAAAAGTAGCTAAATTTTATTTTTACCATGTAACTAACACAGAAAGATAGGTTACCTGTTCTTTTATTAAAATCTAATAATAGAAACAGTAATACTATTAATAATAATAGAAAAGTAGTGGCTATATACAGTTATAATGAAAATTTTAGATAAAATCTATCCCATTTGACTCAGAATTCACATAAAATTTCTACCAGAAATGACTCTACAGTCAAGTACAGAGATTAACATTAATCTAACTTGATCTGGCATAAGATAGTTTGACGATTTTTTTAATCAGCACAAATAATGTAATATTTTAGTATAGGAGTGTAGCTGTAGTTTAATGGGAAATGTTGAAGAGCTCTGATTAGTTAATTTTTGGGATGGTGTAAAGGAACACAGAAATCACCAGAATGCCCTGGTCATTGTTGTTTTTTTCCTGCTGGGTAAGTGATAATTGCTCAGAGGAGACATGAACTATAGAAGCCCCTTTCCCCCTCCCACTTGACAGCTGTGTCCACTGAGCTGCAATTTGCATTAACTCTGGAAGCATACTCCAATGCTGCTGTCTGGTATTTATTGCCAATGTAAATACGTTCTAGGGAACAGTCTTGGCATTTTTGCCCATCCCTCTTGGGTACTGGGGATGTTTTTTGTAATAAACTCTAACGATTTTAAACATTCTTTGTTCTGGCTAAACTTCTGCTACAATTTTGTGGTATATAATATGATGTTCAAGCTCAGGTTTGTCACAGTCACAAACAAATATGACCATGCAGCTAGATTTCTCACCTTCTATCTTTTTTTTCTTCTTCTTTTTTTTTTTTTAAATTTTAATTAGCTTATGCAGGTAATTAGGAGTACACCTTTTTATTTATCCATATCTCAGGGCATCACATACAGTTTAGGAGGAGCTTCTGGGCTAGCCCCCAGATGACTTTCCTTTGTCTGTGTGAGCTCCCAGCAGTGTCAGTTTTACTGTTCACACATTGTAGAGTTAGTTCACACACACAGTAAATGCTACACAGGCCAAAGGCACTGGATCTCTTATGTATACAGTGCAGGTACGGGTATATTTCTCCAAGGGATTCTGGATGGATATAAGGTAGTGTACAACCACTGCTCCATATCTGTAATTTGCACCTGGCATTTCATTATTTAGTGTATAATTCAAGGCTTTGAATTTCCTCTGGTTGTCACCTTGTAAGTGATTGTTCTTCTATGACAGTTGTCATAGAATAGTTTGTAAGACTCATCTGGCTGGGGAACAATAACTTTTCTGTTGCTATAGGCTCCCTTTGTAATCAGTCAGGGGAGATGGGACAGTTAATCAGATAGGAAACTGAATTAATCAACTTTGGATTTTGCAGACTTGCTTTTCAGGTGGATCATTATCATAAGAAGACTTGGAATAATTCCTTGTAGAGCAGATTGGCTGAACAGCATTGGCATAAAGTTGGAAAAAAATGGGGTCCACAGAGAAGAATTGAGTTGGACTCTATGTCTCAATGGTTAACAGATTAATTTTAACTTGGCAGGGGACCTTCCTTTTAGGGTTTTAAGTTTGCAAAACTTAAACAAAATTTGAACTAGTAAAAAGGCTGAAAAGTGATGATTTTGTTTCCTGTATGTTGCCAAATTTCTCAAAAAAGGTAAAAAGCAACTTTTCTTCTTTTACCACCTATACATATTTTTGGTCAAATTACTAAGTGCATCCTCTGCAGCAATAATTATGTTGACGAACGTACAGCTCATTTCTGTGGAAGAACTTGAAGGTGCAAATTAAAAATAAGATTATCTCTCCTTGTTGTATGGTGTAGAAAATACCTTCCACTGATGCTTTGTCTCACACATAATCATGAGCTAAATAAGTTTAAATAAAACTTCAGATTTTGATTGTACCAGTATCAAAGTCAGTTGAAATGTGAAGCCAGAGAAGATGGTCATTTACTGCTACCTGTCTGGCAAGATAAATGATGCTCCTAGGGCATGCCAAATTTCTAATGCATATAAGCAATTTTCAAGTAATGCAAAAGTACAAAAAATCTGCAAAGATAATGTTTTATTACTTGTATTGAGTGTGTATGAACAATTTCTAAATAAAACAAAAAAGCAAACCTCCTAAGCATGGCAGACTTAATTGGTTTTTTGAAGTCAAATCTACAAAGCCATACATTTCTATGGCTTTAGGAGGTCTTTAAAACCTGTGAGTTCTCTTATGTACCATATTTTAGAATTTTAGAGGTATCATGCTAAAAAATACTTCCTAAACTTTTTTAAAGCCAAGAAATGCTGAAAAGGGATGCCAGAAAGAGCTATACAAACACTGACACTGGCTTTGTATGTCTGAGTTAGTATGTGGTGGTCTGTGGTTGTAATTTATTAGCGACCCAAATAGACTCTATAACATTTGGCCTGTGTTGCAAAAATAATTCTCCCAGGTGTCATCAGAGCTGACACTTCTGACAGTGGGAAAATTGTTTTTTCTTCAAAAGCTTCACCACAGGGTATTCAGTTACTTGAGATTTCTTTTGTTAAGTATAAGGAAATTCTGAATGTTTGGGAAATATTGAGTTGTATAGGTGATTAAATATTGAACATTTTACTGTGAGTCATTATGCTTAGATATTCTTAAAGGCACATTGCTTAAATGAACATCCCCTGACTAATTGTATAACCAGCAGAAAATTATTCTGTGAGAGAAAAGCTCCCAGATTAATTTTTATTTTGATAGTCAGTCATAGGTAAACTCTCTAAGCCATTCTACATGAAGATCAATAAAATCACATCACAATTTCATCGAGCCTGTGTCAGTTACGGAGAAAATAATTTACAAATTGATTATGATGATTACATTTTTAAATGGTGAAGTCCTGCAAAAAATTTTTCTGACTATTACCCAACTAAACTAAATTCAAGTCTTATCTGTTGTGTGTATGTATCAATAATGACCCAAAAGTTTTGTAACTGAGCATCTTTCATATCACACTGAAAACCAGGACATTTTGATGTCCTAAAATTATGATTCATAATTTACTATATAAAGTACTGTGATGTAAAGGGAGATAGATGACCACCTTCACTGCTGATACCTTCTGTTTCAAACTTGTGAAAGTTTGACCAAAAATGACATAACATGCAAAAAACATGCATGTTGTATTTGCATATTTTTAAAATTTTCCTACTAAAATCCACAACATATTAATGTAGCAACCTTTGCGTCATAGCCTGAATATTCTGAAGACTGTTTTATAGGACCTCTTCAAAAGTTTATGGCCCAACTAATTGTCAGAGAAGAATCATCTGTCACAGAAGTTGCACAGTAACTTCTTGTGTTGTGTGAGTTTCCAGCTCCTGCAGATTTTCGAATACTGTATAATGCGTCCAATGGTCACAGAAAGAAAGAGGGAGAGAAAGAAGGAAAGAAAGAAAAAAAGAAAAAGAAAGTTTCACCTTAGCTCTTTTCTCATAAATGTTTATTATACATGCATATTTGTGGCTGCATGGACACAAATGTTGAGTCCTTCTCCCATGGTCAGTAGCTATGTGCTTGTGCACTATTGACTGGCTTCATGGCTCTGCTTCTACCTCTGTCAAAGGAAAGGAGTTTGGTGTCAATGGCAGATGGCACAGAGTGCCTAGGGCACGGTGGTGGACCCTAAATTTTTGTACGAAGATGATGATATCCTGCTGTATGCAGACATTTAAGTGTGACCATAAATCTTTGGGGAAAATGGGGGAAAAAATTCACCCTCCCCCTTGCTCAGGGCTCCAGCCCAAGATCTTCCACTCTTCTTACTGATCTCTTTCATTTGGCAGGCCTGGTGGATGAGAATGTAGGTGTGCTCTACCTCAATCCACAGAAAATTTGAAATTGCTTTATGTCTTTCACGATGCCATGTTTCTCTAGAGGCTGTATGGAAGATTTAGACAAACTCTTTAAACAGGGATCCTCTGTCTAACATCTGTGAAATTCACACATTCACACTAGAGCAGTGGTGACCCTCATCTCCTCAAACAGATTCTGTCTGGACTTCCCTGTATGACTCTGAGGAAGCCTTGGTAGCTTTCCCTTGTGTTCTGGCTCTGGAGTTCCTTATGTCTCTGCAAGCAAACTCATCTGAAACTTTTACAGATTTGGCAATGAAAGGTGATATTTGCAACTCAGTAAGCAAATGTCTTTTTGGTTTGTGTCTTTTCTGCTGTAATTTTTCACTGCTTGCTGGAATCTTCATGGTAGTCTGGGTATCTCCCTCCAGCTGCAGCCATTCGGTTGGTGCTTCCATTTGCATGAATCTCAAGAATACTGTGCTTGAGTGATATAGATAACTGTCCTTAGGCCATGTTGCTGCCTTTGGAAGCAGTGCCAACTTATGCAGATACTGCTCCCTGAACCATAATTTATCATTCTTGTTTTGGCTTTTCCATGTCATGTTACAACTTTCTGTGTGGTTGTGGGGTGGATAAGACTGCGTGCTGAACCCGAGTTGATTATTATACAAAAATTAATTTCTATTATTTTTGCAATCAGTTGTGTCATGGTTTTGAAGAATCGCAAAGGAAGAAAAAAAGACTCAGAAAAGTGAGGGGCTAGGCTGTTTATGAAGGATCTACCACAGATATTTATGAAAATACTCTACTAATGATCACTAGCTTCTTAAGTCATAGCTTCTTAAGTTTATATCATTGAATATAAAAAGAATACATTTACCAATGCAACTGCTGAAGAAAATCAAACAAATCACATAACTTTCATTTAAAAAAGCCGCTATCTCACCATAATCTCCCTATGTTGGACTGTAGGGATTCTGAGAAGGAAATGGATAAGAATGTTACCAGTGTGAAGAACTGGCATTAGAAGGCCTTATTTATTAGTAGGTTCTTGCAAGACCAGAAGAATTTCTGAAGAATCTTACTGCTGCTCATTCCCCTGAACCTCTACATTTCAGTGGCCCAAGGACTGAACATCCAAAGGGAAAGGAACATCCTTTCTCTGTGTGCTTTATATAATGTAGGTTAGGATTTGATGCAGTTGAACAATAACATGAAAAACATCTGATAACTTCAGCAGCAAAGTATTTATAATACTAGGGTTATCCATATTTATGAGCTTTTTTTTTTATTCTCACCCAATTACAAGGTGGAAAAAAACCCCAAAGTTTTTGAACAACCCCAAAGTTGTTCCAATCCCTGTTGTTTCTCCTCGAATTACTTACTAAGCTTTTATAATAATTTATGAAATCATTTCTGCTTTGCTTATATGTCTTCAAGTACAGGTGTATCAGTCTCTGTCAAAATATTCAGTTCTAATTTATTAAACTTTACCCTTTGCCTTCAACACAAATAAATAGAATGGGGCAACATGCAACTTCCTCCCTTATGTAGCTTATGTAACTATCATTTTCTTGCCATTAGGCCAGAAACATCATATCAAGACAGGATAACAAATCACTAATTTGGGAAATGCAAGAAAGCCAACTATCACCCTGAATAGGCAACGCAGAATCCATATTTGGTATGTCAACAGTCAAACAATCTTCTGAACTAGTAGTCTTATTCTTAGGACTGAAGCCTAGGTCTAGGAAAGGTCTAATTGGTGTCCATGTCCACTATTATTCCTCTGATAAAAGAACAAAAGGATTCTTTAGTTATTTCACTTTAGTCATATCATGAAGGGATATATGCTAGCAAATCTGCTAGCAACTTCTACAGCCTTGAAAACATCTCCAGAAAAATGAGATGCTTCAGTCTTAGCAAAAAGTCTTATGTGAACACGTGTCACAGTCCAGAATGACTTTAAAATGTTCCTAAGAGGGAGAATATTCGAGTTTGGATTTGTACCTCATAATTCAGACACATTTCTTATTTTATGATGTATTCAAAACACACAATACATGCTTGGGTTTTGCAACCCTATTGTCTCAGTTTACTTAATGTATTATCTTCTTGATACAATACAATAAAGAAGGTATTAATGATTTTAATTATTATTAATATGGTATTACAGGTTTTACTAAAAATCTATTGCATGAATGGTTGAAGCAGAAAGCCAGTAGTACCAAATAGTGATTAACAGAATAAGTATCTGCTAGCTAAACTTACATACATAGTATGTTTATTTGCATGTAAAAAAAAAAAAGAAACAACAACTTATTAATAGTATGAACTTCAGACAAGTGGACAGAAAAATTCTGCATGTGATTTCAGCTCTGCATAATTCTACAACAGCAGAGGATCAGTAGTCAGTCAGTGTGTGCTTTGTGAGTATCCCCTCTCTAAGAGCAGGAATTGCTCCCATTTATCTGAGAGGAGTACGCTTCTTTATCTTTTTAGTTCACAATAGCAAGCAAGAGGACCAATAACCTGTTAGGTCTAGCTATTAAACATGAAGGGAGAGGAAACCTCTCTTATGCCTCAACCAGTTCAATTCATTTGTTCCACTCTCCAGTTTCTGCCTCCTTAACACGAGATTTTACAGAAATTATACTGAAGGATGAACAAGAGCACAACTAGAGAGTTGAACGTTTTTGCATGAAAGGTGTCTACAATTTCACAAAAAAGCAATATGGAGACAAAATGAAAAAATTAAATTGCAGTGCTGAAGTCAGGTGGCGCTTCAGTTTTCTATATTTCCCATAACTGATGCTTTCAAGTTTAATGAATTAAAAAGTAGAAAGTTTTTGTGATCTGCTGAGGTTGTATGGAATTTCAAAACTGAAGGTGCTCTCGTTTGTTTTGGGTCTTGGCTTGCCAGGACAGGACAGATGTCTATATTTGCAAGCAGTGCTGTGCAACACCAGCAGATCCACAGAGCAGACTGGTCAGTACTGGGCAACTGATAAACACATTATACTTATATGTGTGTGTATGCTTCTGATCTCACTTCAGGCCAATGGCCTTAACTCCTGTTAGTGTTCTAGGTGCACTGCTGAAGTTCTTCACACTCCAACGCTGTCCACAAAACAAATCAAAATGTTCTAAGTGGGCTAAAGGGGATATTTGCTGGAAAAACACACTCCAAACAGAACAGTAATTCTTAAAAGTCCTTCAGTGAAGTGCCAAAGCCATCCCTACAGCCAAACCTCTCAATATCTACTTTTACTAATAACTCAGGTTACTAGAACCTTGTAAAATTTAGAGTTTGCAAATGCCTTCCCACAACACTGCAGTCACAATCAGTTGTGATATTACTTAACAGAAAAAAATATATTGATACCAGAGGTCTCATAGCTCTCTGCTTTGGCTCTACATGTCCAACCACTAAAAGTGATATTTTTTTTAGTACCAGGTTATGAGAATCAGGCTGAAGGATTCACAGTTCCATGCTCAGTTTGTGGCAGGGATTTACCAGGTATACTTTTCACACTCACATTTCTTAGGATCACCTGCCTGCCCTTGAACTATTGTTTCTGCAGCTCATAAATGGCTGGGCCTTGGCATCTAGCTCACCATTGCATACTAAATATCTGCTTTATCTGGATCTATTTGTCTGTCCTGTGGGTTCTTGCTGAGGACTCCAAGGGTGTGGGAAAACACAACAACAAACTTCTGAAATAAAAGCTGTTTTCTGGTTCATGTCTTTGAGCATGGCTTGGAGCCAGGGTGCCTGTAGTGTATCAACATCAACCAAGTATCTACACTTCCAGTGCTCTGAAAACAGAGCATTAGTGGATTCAGACGCAGGACGGTTTGACACATTCTTTAGTCTTGCCAAAAATGTGCTTTAGGAGGAACCTCTGGTACTGGACACAATCCTACTCTCATTAAATTTAGCATTATTTTTCACATCTACCTGGTTTCAAAGAGAAAAGTAATATCTTATGTGTAATAGCAGTTTGTCCATTAAACTATATTTAGCAAGAGCAAGATCTGATTTTGCAGCTGGGCCTTGACCTAACTGGATTTTTAGGTGCTAAATAGTTGCATCTCCTCTGCTCCATAATTTCTTTGCCAACCAGGCCAGGTGTCTGAAATACTAGTCTGAGGACATTTCTTTAACCAAAACGTCACCTTACAAAAAAAAAACAAAACAAAAATAACCATTATCATTATCTGCAACCAACATATTTTCCAAGTTGTTAATCTTACACAAAAGGATTAAATGTTTTATTGAATTCTTAGTGGTTAGCCTAGTATTATTACTACAGAAAAATCAATCTTCCCTGTAAATGAAAGGTGTGGGAGGAGAAAGACTGCACACCATGTTTGTAAGAGTGAAATCTAAGAAGTGAACACAATGACCTAATAAAGTTTTAAAACTTTTTCCCACTTTCCGTAAACCACCCCGATGGTTATTTCAGTCTATATGAGAATTGTAGTCCAGCCAAGAGGAATAAAAGGGGAAAGAAAAAAAATATTTTCTTTTGAACAGTACTTTCCATGAGCAATAATATCAGTGCCTGTGTTTTTTCCAGTAATTGTCCTTCTTGTTTCCTTGTGTCTGGAACAACAATTCAGCTTGAAATTTTAAAGTGATTTGACAGAGACACACAAAGCCTTTTTTTCCCTCCAATCATTACTTAGACACAGGTACAGTTGGTGCATTTACTGCTTGTGCGTCTTGCCATTTTTCTTAGATAAGGGGGATGGACTATTTGTAGTTTAATGACTTGAAAGCCTGTAAATGAATACCTGAACATATCATATCATTGTTCTCACAAAAACACTGAAAAGGACCTTTTAGGACAAAAAAATCAATTGAAAGTGCATAATCCAGAATGTTAATGGCTCCATTTGATATCAGTTGAAAGCACTTCAGTGGATTTCTCCTAATAGTCCTATTTCAGTTGTCATGCTTTTCCATCTCAGCTTAGCTCAGCACAGCTGCAAGACTTTGCTTAGACACAGCCCTGCTCAATGTAGTGATCGGTGCCCACAAGGGAGTGTGGCTGCCAAACATGTTGAGACTTTTTACATCAAAAAACAACAGAAACGTATTTAATTATGAAACATTTAGATTTTTATAAATTATGAATTTGAAGTTAGATTTCTAGGTTTGTATACATGGAGTTGTGGTCATGAGTGTCCATCAGCAGATTTTGCAGCTAGATGCATGGCACTCTTGAAAAGCAGATCACTGATCAGCAGCAAAAGCAGCCCAGAAGGTGTAGAATTTAAGCATCTCTATTTGGATAGCTTATCTACATTCAAAATTCCCACTAATAGCTGACAGGTAAGTAAATAGGTGCAAGTGATATCAATACTTGGACTTTTTTACTAGAAGACTTCTATATTGTTCTCCACCAATATGAGCAAAGCTCATAACCTCTGACAAAGAGAACTTGAAAGTTAGTTGGCTTTACAGGATTTTAAACTTGTACTTCATTATCAGGAAATAATAGCCCCTCACAGTCACAAACATAAGGATCATAGCATACAATCAAATGCAAACAAAAGCCAATATGTTTTCTTCAGCTAATTAGTTATTAATGACTGCAAAACTGATTTGAGCATGGAGATGGTTTTGGTATAACCCAAATTAGGTAGTGATTGCTTCTATTTCATTTCACTCTAATTTTGTCAAAATGTTTGACCCCCCCCCTCCCTTAATTATTCAGTGCTACCTTTGTTCCCTGTTTCTGTTTTACTTTAAGAAGATTAATTCTAAAAAGTAAAGCCCAAATGAAGTCTGCCTTCATGTTCTACCATAGTGATCATTATAAAATGTTAGTTCCCTCCCACATAACTGTCTTATGCTTTTAGTTGACAATGACAAGAACAAAAGATTCTGGTATGACACATTCTTAGTTCTGAACCCTCAATTTCTGTTTAAAAAAGTCAATAGGAACAGATAGCACTTGGATTCTGGGTTGTCTGCAAGCTTTCTAATTAGTTCCAGGATTAATTTAAGATGGCAGCGATAAATGGTAAAGCCTTGCATAGCTTTCCTACTAGAATCTGGCATGACATTTCAAGTTCACTGAGTCATTCTGTGAATTTAAAACTAGCCTGGAAAGGCAGGCACAATGGTTTTTGGTTCTGTGGCCGTCTGTCCTTGAGTGACTCTGTATGTCATCCATAACTTGAAGTTAAAAACTCCTGTAAAATGATAACTTTATTTTCAGAGCATATTCATTATGATCCATTTAGTTAGGGATATTAATTTAATTATCTTGCAATGTTTCTTATAGGGAAGCACTTGCATACATACACACATATGTTTGTTTTTATACAAATTTCAATATCCTTCTACAGTATTGCAGAGAAAAACAACAGCTTTGTTTTTCTTCACAATGAATAAGCTTTCTCTCTTGAAATAAAAGTTATTTCCTGTGCCAGTAAACAATGTCTATAAAAATGTATGATATTTATTTCAGCAAATGGGATAACACAAAAGGAGTCAGGTGGGCTGAGGCAGATAAAACCAAAATAAAAAGTAAATTGCTGGAAAAGACTGAAAGGACCATCACATTTGCAATTTCTTAGGTAGTTTTCTAGCTGCAGTGTTAGGAAGGTTGTGTCAACATTTACAGTACAGATTTTTGCTTGTGTTGGACTACTCATTTAGAATATATTGCTCATAGTTTTGAAGTTTTGGTTGCCATAGTTTTTTGTGCTATACATCACAGTAAAGATAAAATGTAAACAAAAGATGGGGTATATGATGATGCATTCTTAAAGCTTCACGCCATTGGAAATATAAATATTTTTTCTATTCCCATAAAATCTTACAAAATAAATTAGGAAATAATTTGTTCTTTCTTATACTTTCCATGATTTGTCTTCAATGCCTTCAGTCAATGACTTTCCTAGGCTTTCCAATCAACAGCATGAGTGACATTTTCTTCCCAAAGCAACCTCACTACCAAAGGGCAGCTGACAGGAAAGTAATTGCTGAATTATTCCAGTTTTGCCCTTTACGAAAGGAGCTATGTAGTGGAACGAACCTTGTTATAGAAGTAGTACCAGGAATACACTATCAAATCCTTCACTTGGTAATTTGATTTGTGATAACCAGCAGGGGAGAGGGAATTTCCATACTTCTTTTCATTCTTTCATCCACATGCAAAAAAAAAAAATCCCGTTTTTGTTGAGTTTATCCATTTTTTTATATTTACATTTACTTTCCCTCAAATTTTAACAGTTTCCAGCCTACCAAAGTCTTTGCTTCAGCTTGACAATAAATGTTATTTCCTGAAACTTCTAAAATCAATTCTTAAATTCATTTAAAAATGGCATTTTAATTGTGAAGTTCTCTTTATCACTCCCCTCTTCATTAAAATAATTGGTACGAGGTTCTAGAAAGTGAAGAAAACATTTCTGATGGCTGACTTACAAACCATATTTTCTGTTTGAGTATGTGTGATAAGTGCAGAGGACCAATTCTTTAAAGGAATTTACATTGCTTATGTGCTGAAATATGTTGCAATGATCTAGTCTTGATAATTCTTTCAACTGTAAATAATATAAGTAAGTATTATATCTGAAAGTTCTTTTGGTTCCTGTTCTGAAAATACGCACTATCAATCTTGAAATATCTAAACTTAACTTTTTAATAAGAACGTATACAGGGAAGTTCTTAGTCATCCATGCCCTTATTCTAGGTTGTAATTTTCTATGCAAACATGTTATTTTAAAAATGTTATGAGCCACTGGGTTCCCTTAAAGAATTGTTAAAGATCAGTAAGTCTCCTGTGGAGCATATATTTTATTACTTTTGAAGACAATTTCTTTTGGTATAGTAGTGTTTTGCTTTCAGCACGTGCATACATGAAGTATATAAAAGTTGAAACCAGCCATTTTTTCTACTGCCATTTCCTCCGTTTTATGGGAAACAACATAAAATGAAATTAAACGTATCATTAAGCAATATCATTAAAATGCCATCTACCACTAGGAGCATATGGATCGTAACTTGTTTCATCATAACTTTCTGCACTTAAACTTTGTCATTGGCTTCATAACTTTGAGAGTTTTGTTTAAGTTTTATCATTGCTAATCTACCATAAATTTAAAATGTCCAGTCTGGAATTTCTAACCACCCTCAGCTGCCCTTATCAGCCTGATTTTCTGAAACTTCTTATCCATCAAATGGAGCTTTAATTTTTGGAAGATAAATTCTTTTCAGTTGTCTTTTTTTTTTTTTTTAATTGAGTTTATTCATCAAGACCCATCCTTTCTTTTACAAAACTTTTCTAATTTTGTGAGAGCTTTGCTGGAAAAATTTACAGAAGCCCTATTATGAAGGAACAAGATAGCAGTTTCAGCTGACTGCATCCCATCCCTATGACTGAGAGCTCCTGCAAAGTGTTTCTGTGTTTTTAAGAGATTGAAAGAGAAGAAAAAATGCAGAAGTTCTTCAGAAGTTCTTGAACAGAATAAGATATGTCACAACCACAATTTGTCTTTCCTAAGACTCCATTTAAATATAAGCTTCAAGATCAACTTGGAGAGTCCTGTAGAGAAGTAAGCACCTTCTGAGGGTGAATTATCATTTTCTAAAACAGGGAAAAGATTAAATCAGGTGAATAATATATAAAAATACTGACTTTTCTCTGTTGATAAAGGAAAATTCTTATTAACCTGGCGTACATTGGATGACCTCCTTCAGGTCATAATGTAACACTATGTAACCAATGTTTTAATCAAGCTCTAAGTTTAGGTGGTCAACAAGGAAACTCAAATACTTTTGAGGAACTGATGAAGATGTGGAGTTTTTTAGAAGCAGGTAAAATAATATGAATTTTCTTCCTCAACAAAATTGTTCCAAAAATTATTTTATTAAAAAGACAGAATTGAGGATAATTTATAAATCAAGTGTTTAATTATAAAATAGATCTGAATTTTGTAGCAGGTTACTGAAGTTGCACAATATTTTATAATCAAACTATCAAAACTACCACGATTTTTATGTATTCATAGAAGTTCCCCAAACACATTTGCTTTTGCATGAAATAAATTTCTGCAAACATTTTTCTGCATATTAAACATATAAAATAGAAAGCAACGTTTATACAGAAAACCAAACAACTACACCATGAAGTCCATATTCTAACTTTTTACATATTACTTTCTTTTCTTTTTTCTTCCTATCTTAAATGACTTCTGCTGGTAAGATCCAAATGTCAGTGAAATTCTGCATCGGTACTCACTTTATTTTCTGAACAGCTACCTCATGTCTTGTTTTCATTTTTGACTTTCATTTTAATTAATTAAACATGAATTCCTGTTTCATATACCTGGCGTAGAACACTTACAAATTCTTCTACTTGTTGATACATAATGGATGGCTGTGATTTGATGCATATATTGAGATGATATGTTAAAAACACTTGTAAACTCCTCTGGAGCTCATGGTTATGTGAGTCATAAAAATCATATATTCATATCCTTCCAGTCCTTGTGTGATTCAAATAGATTTATTTATGTGTTCAAGGACAGTATATTGGGCAGTACATTATAGACTTTTTGTTGAACTTGAGGAGACCAAAAGACTAAGAAATCAATAAAGACTGATTAAGAGGAGTGACAGCAATCTAGGCAAAGATAATCCTCTAAAATCCTTTTAGGCTTTTGAGACATATGGAACCAGCCCTGCAAGCAAAATTGTGATCTTCACCATTTTGTTCTCTCTCCTTTTGTAGAGTGGCACTGTATTAGTTCATCATTTGGGACTTTTAGGAATTTTTCAAATCCCTGGATTGAGTTTTGAATTTATCAATAATGATTACAGGTTTAAGAATTTTTAGGTACTATATATTATATATACACACATATATTTCTGCTAAGCTATGCCATTAAACTGAGCAATTTTTTAAACTTCCATTTTAAAAATGAATGGGAGTGTGTTTCTGAGAACAATGAAGGAGGGCAGGGGAATCCAAAACTGAAAATAATTTTTGGAATTTATAATGAATGTCAGCTGTAATTTTGTTAGATTTAGTTTTACCTTTTTAAGTTTTTTTAAACCCCTGTTTTATGTTTTAAAATAAGAAAAGGAGGTGAGAACATCTCATTTTTCATCAGAAGTCTTGAAATCAAAAGAATTAATTACAAAATGTTGAGTACTATATTCTTCCATTCAGCTTTCTATCTTGGTGGCAGTGCCACTCTCAGCTGCTCAAGACAGAGCTAATACTTTTTTCTTTCCACACGTGCATGTTTTTATAGTCACAGCAAGGAAGACAAAAGACACAAACAATTTATTTTGCCTGGCTCCATGCTATCGTCATGCAACTTAACTGAAGTTGTATATGTAAAATCTAAAGTCTGCTTTTCCTGTAGCTTAAAAAAGGCTTTTTGAACAATGCAGAGCATGTTTCTTAATTATGCTCCCAGGGAGTGAAAAAATTCAAAAGAGGACTGAGGTTTTGAAGAAGGAATATTTTTATTTCTGACCTCTATCATGAAAAGAAGCATTTTTTAAAAAGAAAAAAAATACATTATTTACCAGAGCTGCAGGGCATCAGTAACTTTTACACTGACAGATTACTCAACATTTGATCATCTATTTCTTTTGCTTTGGCAGAACTTTTCATCTGCCTATGCTGCATTAATGGCAGTGAGTTTGAAATCCTGTATTGATAATGGCTGTTGGAACAAAGGGAAATCTTCTTGTTTTATCTTTCTTGTCTTTAGGTGTACTTTCAGTATTTTTGATGTAAAGCAAGGCATTTTATTGGGGTAAATGTATCTCACTATAAATATGTACATTTTTTTTTTCTTCCTGGGAGCTGGAAATACTTTTTACTGTAAGCATTTACTATCAGTAGTGCAAACAAGGTAGCTAGTGTGTTACAGTGAGAGCTACTTTGCCTCTTCTGTTATTATTATTTAATATTTCAATTTAGTAATACAATAAAAGTGGCTTTTTCCTGCTTGAGGAGAGGATCATTTAGCTGGACTCCTTAAAGGTATACATTAAGGACAGCCAAATATTCTGCTCCTGGGCTTTGGACATGAACTTCTGCAGTGTGTTCTAAGAAAAGGCTGTTGTGTGCTGTCTAGTTTTTGGAGCTGCAGTGGACATGGTGAAGCTCATGGTGAAGCAGTTTGGCATTTCCTAGGAGGCTCCCAAAGTGAGCAAACAGTGAGTCAGCCTCATCAAGGATGTATTCAATGGGTGCCCCCTTTAAACAGTCAGGGAAGTTTAAACTGTTCAGAAAGCAGGCACATATGAAGCTATTCAAACTTCTGATATATACTTTTACTGTGGTATGTGTTCATTCAATATTCAGATATTAATGTCTTTGAGGAACTCAGGAAACTTTAAAGACTTGTTTTCCATCAGTTGGTTTTCTGGGTACTCCCAGAAAAAATATGGGTGATTCTACTGAATGGCACATTTGAGCTCTCCCTCAGAGACAGACATTAAAATATATTATATGGCCAAGTATTTTTTCCTTCAATTGCAGCTGTATTTCTAGAGATAGTCAGCTACTATATTTTCAGTTGATATTTTTTCTACTTAAAAAATATTGTCAAAAAAAGATACTTTGGTTTTGCATTCCAGATAGGAATTATGTTTTCAGAATGATGCTTTCATAGAATGGTTGAGGCTGGAACTGATGTCTGGAGGTCATCTGGTCCAACTTCCCCGCTCAAGCAGGATCATCTAGAGAAGGCTGACCAAGGCAATGTCCAGACATTTTCTTTTTGAATATTTGGTATGCGAGAGAAGGAAATTACTTGAATCTCTGCTGCTATTTTTTTAAAAATTAATTATAATGCTATTACTATGATGTTATTATAACAATATTATTGTCATAATAATATCTTTCATCATTATTATATCTTTTTCTCAACAAGGAATTTATTTGCATAAAGAGATTTCACCTCTGAAAGATCAAATATCTCACGACAATTGAATTTGTACTCTGAGTTCATGATTATCAAATAAAACAAAGAACTGAAAATTATAGATTCTCTGCATAGAAAGCAAAGACCTAATTATATATAAGCCATTAATATTAGGGACAAAGCTGCTGCATTTCATGTCTCTGGAACACATTTACTCTTTCTTGAATTTATAATGTTCTCTCCATAAAGAAGGCCTTTCTTCTTTGATGAAGCTAGTTTTGCTTTATAAAATATCTGTGTGTGAGGACTGGGGTTGAACTGGAACTGTACAGTGGCATTTGTGCTTTCATTGAACAGTGAATTAACCAGTATTGCACATGTATCAGTTTAGTAGTCTCAGGAATAGTTTCATGGTGATAGTTTCATGAGGTTCCTATCTAATATACGTAAATATTGCTTGACCTTTACTACTAATGATGCAGGAATATACAATGGACAGCACTATAAAACAGCCAGCATTTTAAAACCACACAGGGAACGCTGTTCATGTTTAAAATGATGAGTAATGGGCTTTTCACCTCTTCCTCTGAGGATCATAAATTGGGAGTGGCTTAGAATAAGTCATTCAAACTTCATTAACATAAAATTAATAGAAATCAACTGACCTTAATGGAAAATTTTACAAATAACTGAGTCTTTGTAGTTCATTGTGAGCATCAAAAAATTATATCAGCTAAAATTCGTGTTTGTCTGGGGGAAGAAGATGCCTCTCCAAACCGAAAATCTGGAGTTAATGTTTGATTCAAAATGTTCCTTTTGACTTGGAAGGAAAACAGTGCTCCTGAATCTTTGAAAAGGAAAGGAAATTAAATGTAGTTTCACCAATTTGTTAATGAATGGGAAAGTCACAAGTGCTTTTGCATATCTCAGGAATTATCAGTCTTATTGGAAATCTTGTTGCATTTATTTTTATGTATTAAGATTTTCATTATCATTGGCTCTATCTTAAACAATGTGAAATGGCTCTAATAGGACCCAAAAAGCATTAAACAAGGGGACAGAAGGTCATTGCTACACTTTCTCTTTCGGTTATTAGTTTATTTCTGATACCAAGCAGACTAACAGATTACAGCAAAGGATACAAACCCTTGCATGGCCTGCTGATATAATTTCAATTTTCCTGGATGTTTTGCTTGGACCTCTTAGTCTTTATGCCTCCAGAGGTCATTATACTTGAAGGGATAAATGAAAACCTTGGCAATGAAAGGAACTGAAATAAGTTATCCTGTATTCTTAGTGGATAACCATAATGCTGTGGACAAAATTTTAATATTACCTCCTTCACAGGAATAATTTTTACAATATTGACATTAAACTATTTAACTAGATTATTTAAAAAATGAATCTTTTAAAAAATATATTTAGAACAAGACAAATGTTACTTTATCTAGATGCATTATTTCCCAAATAAATTTATTTGGCTTAAGTTTATTCTATTTCAAATGAGATTAAAATCAGGACCTAGGACACAAAATTTTACCATTTTTAGCATAAATTTAATTAATATTATTTTTTATAAGCCCAGTCAATAAGTTTTAAATATTCTCTTCTGGACTTCTTGTTAGATACAAAATTGTTATAAGTTTGTGTTTGTTGGTTGTGTTTTTTTAAAACAGGTTATATGCTGGATCAATGTTTTAAGTTCTCTTCCTTTACTCACTCCATTTACATGGTTTAGATAGACTTCCTTTCTTTTTGTATTTCTCATACTTAATGAGACTAAGTAAATTACTTGGAAACCTTTACTTCCTTTTTCCTGTCACAGGAATATGATACATAAATACATGAATATTTCCCTTCTGCATCTTTTACTCTTTCTGTTTCTGGGAGTTTGACATTTTTTAATCTTCGTATTCTGTAACCCAGTTGTCTCTCAGCTGTGATCAGTATTTATGATTTTACTTTGTGATTCCCATAACACAGATGTTGTCATTAGTACAACCTTGGAAATGTCATAACAGCTTTTGAAAACAACCTTCATAATATTTTTGCTAGGTTTTTTTGAACAATTTTGAATTTAATTTTAGAAGTTATACTGTCAAGGTAATTCAGAAACACCACACAAAATTATAGAAATAAAGTAAATAAAATAAAAGTTTCTTTGTGATAACTCTGGCAATACAGGCTTTTTCTAAGGCATTACATTGTTGGAATATAAATATACAAGCAAAACAATAGTCACAGAAATTCCTTCATATTTTTTCCACATAATCTTTCACATACCTAAGTGCATATCACAGCACTGTTTTTACCCTATTTACAGAAGGCAACCACATAAGAATGAGGAGACTTTCTAGGTATTTAATGTCAGACTTTAAATTCTTCTTTGCCCAGAGTATTTGACCTAATAAGGAGATAATAATAGCTGTGGCTTTACCTTCGTATAATGAGTGAATCTACTGGAAGCAAATGACTTCTAAATTGACATTGTGTGCAAATGCCTTCTAAATTGACATTGTGTGCACAGTTCAGCTTTCTGTGGATAATGACTTCTACAAGAACAAGACTGATATGTTTAACCCTTAGGTATTCCATGGAAACCACATCAGAGTGCTGTAACAGAAGTGCTTTAGCACAAAGTCTTGATTCTGATTCAGATTTTTAGAACATCCTATAGACCCCAGTATCCTGGGTTAATAATAACTGCAGCAAATTATGGGATATTCCAATTATATTGTGGTACAATTTTGATGTATGTAATAATTTTTAATCTGATATTTATTGATCAGCATGGATATCAGTAGTATCCAAAGTAAATAAATGGTTTTTAGAAAAAAAGAAGGAAACTGCCTCACCAAAAAGCAGTTCTGAGCTTTTCAACACTATCTTTTTTATCTGTTTTATCTATTTTAATGCTATCTATTTGGAATATCCATTTTAGGACTGTATGTGCTTGTTGAACATGTCCATAAAATGCATACACATCTATCAAAGTCAGAGCATGAACACTGAAACAAGGATGGACAGAGTAAATTTTTGAGAGCTTTTTGACCAGCTGGAGTCCCACTAATATTGAAGTGCTCGGTATCTCTCAAATCCACTTTAATTCCCTCACTGTTTTAGGGAGAAAGGTATTACTGTCATTATGTTTATTTATCCAGATAAAACTTTCTCCTCGCTATCCCGTGCATTCCAACACATCATACAAATTGTGAACTTAAAATGTGTTAACGTGTTAACTTCACCATTAAAACTGGTAATAAAAATTTCTCATTATTCAAATTACACCGCAGCTGGTAGTGTACTGGAAAGTGTCAAAGAAGGAAAGCAGTTTAATCACAAAGAAACCCAAATTATTTTTTCTTATTCTTCAGTTGATATTAAACTTTTGGTGGCTTCTAATAGAATAGAGACAAAAATCTCATCTAGTTTTTATCTACACTGTGGTACTTAGCCAGTAACAAAAAATATGAAAGTGTTGGTGTGTTTGTTTCTGTGTAGTGTCAATTAAATAATTAGAAGTTATGCTAATACTTCACTGTTTCTTTGACCTTCCCAAAAGAAAGAATCCTCTGTACATGCCAAAAGAGATTCATTATTTCTTTTTTTAATCAAAGCAAAAAATAGACTTGGAAAGAGATCAGTTCAGAAAAATGTTTTCTTACCATTAAATAAAGGAAAGCTTTTGTGGAAAAGTGTGTTTGGCTGAAGAAAACTTTGTGGCTATCACTGTTTCTTCATTGCTCTGGACTCCCAAATAGTTGTGTTTCAAAGGAAGAGCCTTCTTAGCCAGTGTGAATTTCCTTCTGGAGAGATCACTCTCACACACTGTCTACAGAGGGAGTTCAGGGAAATTAAAGTCTCCAAGATAAGTAAACCATTCTGAATATTCCCTGAGGCACTCTTGAAAATGTTATCTCATGACTTTAATGCAATTTATCTATTCTTCTCATAGACACCGTAGCAATCTTTTGAAATTGTGCTGTGATATGTAATCCTTTAGTGAGGAATTTTTTTTGGTTTGTATGGCCAGAGCTTTTACACCTTAATTTATTTACTGCTTCTTTGGCTTCTTTTACTCTTTTTCTTTATTCCAGAGAAATCATTAAAAAATCTGGAAACTTCTAATACACTGAATATTATTTTAACCATATTCTTTTTTTCAGTCTCTCATATTTAACCTGCGGGTTTTTTGAAAAGGTTATTTAAGTTGAGGCTGTTTCATATATTCCTGTCAATTTGGCATTAGATGAGTAGTCCTATCAAAATTTGTGCTATATTTAAAGCCAGTTGTATGCATGTACTGGATAAACACACTAGCATTTATATATCTCATGATATATGGTGATATAAAAATGTTTGGTATCCAAATGAAAAGTTAGAAATATTCATCTACATACAGTTATGTATGTGTAACTATACATGTAAATTTAGAGAACAATTTTTTTCTCGGGTAATTTGGGTTTGCAAACAGCATGAAGATGCTGCTTGCACTAAAGGTCACATATGGCACATGCATAGTACAGAAAATGCAGTAAAACTGCAAAATATTTAGACTGCTAGAAAAGGCAAATGACAGTGTGGGCCTGAGAATTAATTTCCACTTTTCCTAATGACATGGACTACTTTTCAAAGCCATAAACAGTTCTTGAAAGCCAAAATTACACTAATGTTTAAATTCCTAATATGGCTGAATTTACATAAAAGATAAATAGCTGACATTTATTGAAAACATCTTCTCAGGCAGCTCAAATCGGTCCTCATGCCAAGCAGTTACTTGTACTAATAAGAAAGAACCCTGTTCATAATATTTTGATTTCAGATGGAACTCCTGGTTTTTAAATAGCTTGTTTTCAATAGAACCAACTAAATAATCTATAATAAAGACATCACAAAGCACAAATCTTCAAAAAAAATGTTCATAATAATTTCATATTATAGAACAAAGAGAATCTAGAAATGTATGAAACTTACCAGTATTAATTACCCTAGTACACAAAGGGAACACATCTTTTAGCCTTTTTACAATACAAGAGCTATAATGAAATTAAATCTAGACTGTAGATAAAGAATAGCTTCATATGTGGTAGATCAGATCATTAGCTGGAGAAAATGTTAATCTTTTAATTGCTTTCTGTGGTTATGTATCTGACCCAAAGCCAATGCACTTGTAGCAGATCCAAATGTTTCCTCCTAATAACAAAATCCCAACATCATTAATTTTAAGTAGCTTTATCTCTTGTGATAAATTATTTCAAAACTATTAAATGGGAGAAACATTTCCAGAGATCCAAGGGATCAGTCTGTCTCATCAGAAAGTCCAGGGCTGAATGAGTAGCACTGATCTCCTTCAGTGATGGATCTGACAGAAACACGAATGTAGGTGATCAGCTGGCACCTTCTGGGTGTGAGATGAGAAAAGACACAACTATGGTCTTGTCTTTGGGGTGATTGGTAGTTTTGGTTTTGGTTTTGGTTTGGTTTTGGTTTTTGTTTGTGCTGCTTTTTTTGTTTGTTTTCCAGACTATGAGGTTAAACTCTGGTTGAAAATTTGCATTCTTTTAGGGCAAGGTGGCTTCAATGTTCTTCAAGAATGTTAGCAGTTTCTGCTAGTCTCAGAAAGGTATTCCTGCATTTGCTGAGAGAATAGCCAACAAAGTGAATAGAATGGTCCTAAGGACTGATTCATATGTTGCTTACTCTTCAGTGTAATTGATATAATAACTGTATTTGTACAATGGCATTAAATTTTCAAAAACTACCTTTTCCTGTGTTTCCATTTTTATAAATTCCTGAAGCAAAGAAAAACTGGAAACACTGAGCCAGTTACCTGAGAACCTCTTTCTCTTCTTTTAAGATCAGAGGAAAATTGTGTCAGGTTAAATATGATGAACTGAACCCTGTTAAACAGTCAATATAATGAGCACCATCCTGCATTTCCCAGCAGTGTAAGTGACCAAAGGTTGCACTTAACAAAAAAATGTGATTAATTTTTATTCAGATGCTTCATTAACAGTAGCAGTGTGTTGCACATATTGAAAAGGCAATTTTCTTCCAAGATGGTTATTTATAATGAATAATATATTTTTAGTACATAAGCAGGAAGTACAAACAAGTTGTTTGTGTATTATAGTATACTATGGGTATTTTATAAATGTCAAAAGATATTGCTTTTTTAAAGCATATGATATGTAAATTACTTTGAAATATGAGCTGTTTTTAGTTGTTTAAAATTTGGTTATAGTGTTTCCATCATGTGCCATGCATAGGTGGTGAACTCTAAACTTATTTAGGAAAATTATTACTCTTTTTAGTCATGAGTAAGTAGTGCTTGATGAAAAAATATTTAAAATTGCATTTGTTTTGTGTGTCAAGGTTGTGGTACAAGGGAGTTACAAGGGTGGCTTCTCTGAGATGCTGCCAGAAGCTTCCCTTTGTCCAATGCCACCTGTCTCCAAGAGGGACTTGGTGCTGTCAGGTGCAGTCCATCAGGGATGGTGGTAGTGCCTCTGAGCTAACTTATTTAAGAACGAAAGAGAAAATTATTATGCAGAAGTAATTGCAGCCAGAGAAAATAGTGAGAATATGAGAGAACCAGCCCTGCAGACATCCAGGTCAGTGAAGAATGCCAGGGAGGAGCTGGTCCAGGCTCTGGAGCAGAGGTTCCCCTGCAGCCCATGGTGAAGACCATGATGAGTCAGGCTGTGCCCCTTTATCCCATGAATATCCACAGTGGAGAAGTGTCTTGCTTTAGAAATGGCATTCCCAATTCAGTGTTCTAGCTGAAACCTCAGACCACAATGCAGTTTTCATCATAAGGACTGCCGAGTTTGGAATCACACCCTTAGTAATTAAGTCTTTTTCATCAAATGAGTATGTAACTTCTAAGCCAAAAAATCCACTTTCATGTTCCTGTCAGCTCCAAGTTTTGTGCATGAAAATCCATTAGCAATGGATATGGTGGCTCCACTGACATGGGAAAGCCACTGGAGCCTGTCTGGGGTAGACTCCAAATATAGGATTTTCTTCTGTTCAAATCAGCTGACAGGAATAATTTAAAACTACCCCCTTCCCAGGCTTACTTGCAATCTCTTTCCCAATATGATGACAGCATGATTTTGACAGCCTTTAGGCTTTATAGTGCTTGGAAGCTAACAGTGTTGAACAACTGGCATTGGCTTACTGTGAGGTGGAAACAGAGCAGAAGTCAATGAAGATTATACAGTTTGATTGTTTGGTAAATGAAGATCCATGAGAACTGAAAATCATATAGTCTTTATTGGCAGGTTAGTGTTACTTAAAAATGTGACATGAAGAGTGTAAAAAAGCATGGAAAAACATCTGTGTTATCAAGAACAAAACCAGAGCATAAACAATTCCACTGATTTAATTAGTGGCCTTGTAAAATATAGATGGCTAATATTCACCTGCACTTTAGGTTTCACTTCCTTTCTTTGCACCATATGAGAGCTGACAGGTCGGTTTTAGACACAAGTTGTTCTTGAAGATTTAATAAATGCTGTCACAGTTGATTTTCCCCATATTCAAAAGTACCTACCATCGCAATATACTAAAGGAAAAATCGCATTAAAAGAAAAAATGTAATGGTCATTTTTGCAACCTGAGAATTTCCTGGGAGAGTAAAGAAACCAAAGGGGAAACACTAACTGCTTATTGTTTTGGGAAATTATGGGAAAATTTTATGTCATGAACATTTGCTATATGAAAAGCAGTTTTACATTAACTTACTATGTTTCATTAGGAAAATGAAAGTAATAAAGGAATATATATATTTAACGGAATATGATAAAGAAATGCTCTCAAGTCACTCTTCTAACAGCACCATGAGCAAACATTAGAAAAATTAATATTTACTTCTTTTGATAATAAGTTCTCCCCTTCAAACTATATACATTTAGCCTCAGAAGAGATAAACTGGCATTCTCATACAGAGTGATGCTCAGCAAAATTTCTTTGTATTAACAAAGTTGATGATGTTAATGTAGTTAGAAGAAGGAAGCTTACTTGGGCACACTGCTCAAGAGAGAAAGTGCCTACATGTGCATGTCAATATGTGACAGACATCTCTGAAAGTCTCTTCTGTAGGCATAATTTAGTGTTTTGTCTTTGCTCCTATCCAGTTTTCCTCTGAAAGCAAATTTCAGTTTTACCACTTAAAGTGAATTGATTTGCTTTTATGAGTTAATGGGGTCTGAGTTTTTAAAGTTGAATTAATAACATTTATTAAGTACTCATAAAATTCAAAAATTGAATAATATCATTGTTCACTTCAAGGAGGGAGGTATTTTTTTAAAAAACCAAACCTAACCTGAAAATATCTGCTTTTTGAGGACATAAATGACTATATATATAGTAGCTGTTATTATTGGTAGTCATATATACAGTAATGGATGCATCTTAAGGTATACCTTTATAATTGCTGAATGCTTTCAAGCATACTGAAGCTAGCACAAATTCTGTTGTTAGAGACCTCACAAGGTACTATCTTTCTAGCTTTTTTTGGTCTCATGCTGTGCTTCTACTCTATTTTATATACCATATAGACTAAACATGACATTAGTTGAAACTCAACTCTCATAGCCCAGTTTATTTAAACTCACAGGTAAGGAAGTGTTGATTTTCTATCAGAGATAGTCCTCCTGAGATTGTGCATGTCTGGATTCAATATTTATTTATTTACTTACCTGAAGTATTTTTAAGACTTTATTTGCTTAACTAAAACTATTTGTATTTTTTGATTAGAAAAAAAAACAAAACCCAACCAAACAAAAAAGCAGCCAGAAAATTTTTAATAGGTAACAGATATGGAATTTTTTATCCTTAGGTCATTTGTTCAGATAGATTTTGGCTGATAATGACTGAATGTTGTTACAGTGTCAGGATAAAGTGAATCTGTGTCATTGTAGCTGTCAAGCATATACTAATGTTCCAAAAATTCTTGACCATGACCATATAAAAAGAATGTTTGTGTAGCTAAACACCTTGTTAGCTTATTAAACACATAAACTCACTTTTATGTGTCCTTCGCCTTTCAGGATTTTTTTTTCTCTTTGTGAGAATATGAGATGCAGCTTTAAAGGCGGTCAACCATTAAGTTTTACTTATCAAAACCATTAATTTTTACTGTTGTCACTGTTTGCCTCTGCACCTGTAGGAGCACAAGCAGTGCAAAGGTGCTGCTGGCTGTCTCTCTCTGAAGGGCGTTGATGAGTCCTAGTAGAACAACTTGTTCAGTACCACCCAGTTTCCATATTTGCCTGTTATCTATGATTATACGAATAAAAAGTGTTTTGACTCCTGAACTCCTGGTGTGATTTCTGAAAAGAATAGCGAGTGTGATAGAAAGAAAAATTTAATGTTAGGAGGGCTGTATCTTAGGAAAACAGCAGAGATTGTCCTACAGGAATACAGACTGGCCAAGAGAAATGACCTATAAATATACTTGCTGTTAGGTCTGACTATACCCAGTCAGTGTCTGGAATGATCCTATGTAGTCCACATTGATTATTCTAGAGTAGACATCAGCAGCAGTGTTTTGTCATATGTCTGTGCAAAAAATTAAATTACTGCTTTGTGCAATGATGCAATATGTTAAAACTTGGTCTCATTCTACTTCCTCCTTTTTCTTCTCAAATCTCAAACTCCACTAGAAGAGGTAAGCTCGAGTGACTTACATGGTAGAATTGTTATAAAGCCTTTAAATTGTAATCCCAGAAAAATTTATGGCTCAAAACTGATTGAAAGCCACCACTGTCAAAATAGGTCTGACTGGAAGCATCCAATAAGAATTCTTCCTCCAACTTTCTAGGTGTACTGCGGGATATTGAATTTTCTTTTTGATAAATTTTGGTTATAAAGAATCAACCTTCTTCAACATAAAAAAGACAAGAAAAGAAATTCTACCAATAAATTTCTAAAAAATGTGCGATACGCTCATCCTGCTTTTCGCTGTAATGTCACTGCTGAGAAATGAGGTTTGATTAACAAATGCTTCATTTAGAACTTAAATGGGTACTTCTGTACATACCATTAGAGGGGGTACCTTTCATAGTTCTTAAATCTTTATTAACAACAAATGGCGGTATCCATGGGATCATAGTAGGCAGAGGTGTGGTTTGCCACATGGCTTGAGACGAGTTCCAAAAATGCTGATTCAGATATTTATCCTTTGAGTATTTTTTTCTAAAACATAATATAATGTAGAGTTTTACATGGAAATTTCAAATAATAATTTTTATCAGGCAGTAAATTGGCAACTGGTACGAAAAAGAAAGGTCAGATACACTGTGTGTGTCTTGCTGTGAAATCTATATGCCTTTCAAAAATATTACACACAAACCAGTGTTATAATCCAGCAAAAAATATAGCAAAGACACTTGGGAGGAAAGGGTGTGATTTCTTTGCCAGTAGTAAAGAAAGGAGGGAAGTTTTAAGAACACAGCATTGGTGTGAGTCTCATAAGACCCTGGAATTTCACATCAAGTCCACAATGACCAGACATATAGTCACAGCTGAAAACTGCTCTGGACCCTGTCAGATCTTTCAACATCAGCTTCATAATTTTGATTTGTAAGCCAAATTTTATTATTTCTCTTTTTCTCTACTCCTTGAAAAAAGTAGAGAATGAGAAACAGGGGTTATTTTAATTGACAACTCCCAAAATTTTAAAAAGTAATGTCCAGCTTTCTTGTTATGACATGGGATGAGTTTATAACCTTTGACTATGATGAAAATTATAGAATAGAATATAGCAAGACATGGAACTGATCACTACATTCAGAAGAGTAGAGGTTTGAGACATTCTTCAGAAAAGCCAACTTCAGTTTCTCTCTGTGAGTGCTACCTGCTTAGTCAGCCATGGAATGGCATGCCATAGGATAGGAGAGTTTCTGCTCCTCAGGAATACCTTCCAAAACAAGTAGTCTCCCATTGCTCCCAGAAACCACATCCTCAGGACACTGACACCCCTTACCTAGGCAGTTGTGTCATTAATTCAAACTGTTACTTTGGAGGTGGTCTAACAGGTAATATTTGTCCTTGCAGGTTTAACAGCTGAGTAAAGAATTACATATATATGGGCTAATGATGTGTTGAGACTGCTGCTTACTGACAGCACACATTATGTCCTTCGGTAAGGTGCAGTTCACAGGTCTTTGCATCTGTAGCCACATCTCAATTATCAGTGATCTGTAATCTGATCAATGGCCTGTTACCCCCATATTTTAGCAATCAACACTGTGATTTTTAATTAAAGTTAGCCATTTGTGTGAAATGATCACTCTGTTCATTATCTTGACAATTTCATTACTGTATCAGGTAAAATGAAACATTTATAGCAAGAGGAAAATATATGAGCTCCCGTAAGGTTCAAGGAGGTTCATCACCGCAGTTGGCTGAGGCTGTTATCATTAACATCAATGGAACAGGTCACAGTTCCTGGTATGCCACATGCCAGTTATCTCCTTTTAAATGAATTATACATGCATTCATTAAAATTCCCTAAGTACTATGGGAACATGAACATTACAAGCATTTGTAGCCTGCTTGCACTTTCACTTATCGTGATATGCATGTGCAATGGAGCTCGGAAGGATTTGACTATGAAAGGATTTGCATGCATGATAATGCATCTAGTTGCTCTGTTGAGTGTTTCACATTCCATATGCAAAAGTTGTTTGTGTGACTTTGACTTCATACCAGCTGAGAATTCAAGAATTCAACTTTGCTCTTTATTATTTTGAAGTGTACTTCTATGTATTTCTCATAAATCCTGAGGGGTAAATAAGTGCATGCCCTGAGGAGCAGCCAAAACTTTTGCTCCTGTTTCGATCTGGGTGCTGGTGGGAGGACAAACAAGAGGCGAGTACAGCAGAGGATCATGAGACACATCAAGGTGACCGTCTCAATGAAAAGTTATCTATATATAATTGCATCTAACCCACCAAATGAAATGATCATCAGGGTCCTTTGGACAGGAAAGATTATTATTGTTCTGATGCTGAAAGATCAACAACAGCTGAGCTTTTAAATATGGTTACAGAGACATTGAACAGAAGGGAACATTGGCACATGGCCTCTCTGTCACCTTTGAATGCTTCGAGGCTGTTTCTGTTATGCACAGTTATGTCTGATGTCCAAGTTTTACACATCTAAACTGTTGACAGAGGCCGTGCTATGTAGTTCAGCTGTCATTCTTCTTAAGGGTGAAAGGGAAGAAAAAGGGCTGGAACTGGGGAGAGAAAGGAAGCATAGAGACAGAGTGGACTGGGTTTACCATCATTAGGAAAATTCTATTCTTTCCATTAAAGATTTCACCCTTAATTTTCTAGAGGACATACTAATAATTTCCTTAGCACTGGATGTTGCTTTTCTTTGCGATTATAATAAGGCAGCAGAGCACATATTTATTTTTTTCCCCCACTAGAAGCAGCTTCAAAATGATTCAGTGAGCAAATTTCTTGGGAATGATGCTTAGTGCTTTTAGGGCATTAGGAAGAGGAACACCTGTATTCCAGCACACATTTTCCAGCTAATTTACATTTCAAAGAAGTCCATCATCTCTACACTGAGTTAATTCCATCTCCAACTGTTGTGTTACCAGGATTGCTTATAACGTTATTTTGGGACTGCAAGCACCTCAACATTCTGACTTTCTGGGTAAGTGTTCTTGTTACCTGCTGTTGCACAGGAGGTAGAGCAATTTATTATGTAATAAAATGTTGTACTATCAGTGCTAATTAGACATGATCAGAGTGAAGGTATCAGTTCTGGGCTTGTTCCAGCTCTGTGTTTCTGTATCCAGACTGTGAATCAAAGTGTGGAATACTGGTATCTACAGGTTCACATGGAGTTTTTTGTCTGCAAAGAAAAATTAGCTCTAGAGTATTCTTCAGAGTGCATACAGAGCTCTCCCCTCTCCTCACACATTTTGTTGATATTCCAATGGACTTCCTGAATTATGGGATTCTAGTATTTTTCTAACCAAAGTGACAAATTCCAAATAAAGCAAAAATTTGGATGTGTAAGATGTAGCCTACTCCAAGAAACCATGTACTTTAACAACTCTTCTGTGCAGTTTTGGCAAAAAAGTTGCAAAGTGAAAGTGGCAACTGCATGAACTAGAGTACACCTAATTATTTCTGCTACTTTCCATCTTTGTAGCAGTGACACTAGGAATGCCCATTCTGGTGAAAAAATCTTGTAAATTATTAATAACTCCATGGATAAGTTTCTACAAAGGGCACATGTCACCAAGATTGCCAGGAAGAAAATAAACAATTCATGAGGGGGATTTTATTTTTTTGCCAGTGGGAAATTAGATTGTGAAACTCTTCTATTTCTGTGTAATAGGGCCTCATAATTTGTAATGATCAGAAGGAAAATATTATAATGGCTTAACAACATTACAGAAATTTAAATGGGAAAGAAACCGACAAAACACTCAATCCCCCCCAAAAAAGGGATAAAAAATGAACTGAAAACAGATGTGAACTTACTATTAGAAACTTCTAAATATAATCTACATTTTAGGAGCAGGACAAGCAAACAAATATAATAAAGCTGGTTAGTAGGACATTACATATCAGTTATTTAGCATTCTTATTTTCCTATAACTAAACCACTGGGACCACAGTAAATGCACAAACATATATTGAAACCCAGTAAATCCTCCCTTTTTCTTCTTGAGTGCTAAGTAGTTTTCAGAGAAAAAAAACCTGTAATGATAAATAATACGACTTTTGTGGGGGAAGAAATGATGGGAAGAAAAAAATTACAACAAAAAGAAGGAAGCAAACTCATTGAGCTTAAACCTTACAGTCCTTTTGTCATTACTTGATTGTCCTTACCTTCTAAGGACATGCACCAGGTACTGGAAAAAGCTGCTATCAATCAATTGTACCTGTAGGAAGAAGAAATACATAAATTTCTCAAGCCTTTCTGAGCACTGAAACCTTCTTCCCAAAAGAAATTGTTGAAGAGGTAACTACAGATGGGGAAAATCAGCATCAGAATTTACCCAATCAAAATGCAGCTCAGAACTTCTAGGTAGTTCCATTCAAAGTTGTGCTTTGTGGCTGTTTTTTTGCACCTTTACATAGAAACTGGCTAAGGTGAGCTGTTCATTCCCTCATGATGGTCCCACTGCATAGCCAGAGGCTGGAAGCAGTCAGTACTTTTTGGGATTGTGGATTATATCCTCAATTCTCCCAACAAGACAGCAGCCAATAGGTTTTAGATTCGTTAATGAGGCAGATAGTGAATGAGTATGAAGTCTACACAGTACTTACTCACTGACCTTAATCTTTGTAATTCTTTTGTCATTAAGAAGAAAACACTGTGCTTCTGTAGAATTATGTTGCATTTTTGAGAACATTTAACTTATTTAGGTTAAAATAGGCAATTAATCTATTTTTGATGTCTTAGTGTGCTAAGACATTGACAACAAAAGATCATCAGGATTTACCTTGATGCGTTAAGGGGCTTGAAAAGGTTTTATGTAGTTAAAGGGGGAAAAAAATTAAAATCTACTTCTTGTAACAATTTCTGAATAATCCTATTAATTATTATATTATTTTACTGTTTTCTTAGGATCTATGTATAGAAGAAAAAGAAAGCAAGAAAAAAAAAAGAAAGCAATGTCTGAAATGTAAGTCTTTCTTGATGAAAAAATTATGTGGATTAAATTTTCCTGAAGGTGAAAACATGGCTGAAGATCCATTTTGATGGCAATTTTCTGTATCCACAATAGTTTAGAACTATTTTTCAAGGCATATATGTTATTTTTCTACATGAATACCATTTTTTTTTTTAAATTCAGACCTCAATACAGGGTAGTGGAACTGCAGAAAATTATTTTAAAGGGTTCATGTAATTTTCTGTCTTTAGAATGAAAGAATGGTTGTTCTAATACCTTGCAATTGCAGAATTTAAGTAATATAATCTCTCTCTCACTCTCTGTTGGATTGTATCTTTTACATTATTGAATATTTAGGATTTTCTTATTTGTCCACTGTAGTGCGTAATAGGTGTGCTAGAGGTGCTAAACATTTTTTATGACTGAATTTTCTAAAACTTTTCTCTGTAAGGGAATGTTAGGGAAACTTGCTCTTTAATTTAGCAGTTTTGGAGACATTAATTTATAAAAGATTGTAAAAGAGAGAGAAGTTGGGTTTTTATTTTTTTTCCCAAGCTATTTAACCAGACATATACAACACCATTATTTTTCAAGGATTGCTCTGAATTAGACAACTATAAGTTATGTCTTAACCTTTACTGTAATTACCTTGAACATGTAAACACACAATCATTGTCTGTGTTCAAAAGTCATGACTTATTCCAGTAATAATGATTGTAATTTGTCTTCTTCATGTTTGTCTTTTAAATATTGGTAACAGAAACTGAGAATAATACTTTTTTTTTTAACATACATAGCAGTGATCTGCTTATTAGTGTGGAAATTAGCTTGTTTCTATTGCTAATCATAATTTTGTCTTCTGATTTAGGCATCCCTAAACACTTCAGTCATCTCTCAGGTATAGGAGACAAGATAACAGCAGAGCAAAGCTTGAGAAAGTATGAATGATCAATGTATTTGTTAAGACTATTGATGAAATTACACTATTTTCACTACCCACCAGATGAAACCAGTCTGCATGAAGAAGGAAGGAAAATGGAAAGTTAGATGCATTTTTTGCAAGCTGCTAGATAACAGCTTAAATACACCTGGAAAAGCCAAGCACTCCTCTCATGAAGGCCCAGTTTTCTAATTATCTTTGACAAGCAGAATTACTGCAAAAGGTTTTATAAGACTTGAAATCTATGTATGTGGTTTATTGTGTCTTTGTAGACACAATGAAACCAAACCTGTTCGGCAGGATGCCCACACTGATGGTTTGTCCACTAACAGCCCACCTGCCACCATGTAGGTGTGGCAGCCGAGGCCAACCATGGCTTAAAGTGAAACAGCTCCAAACTGTGGGAGACCAAGTGGTCTAATGAAATATTTCTTTAGAAATAATAGAGTCTTTCTTTTTTATCATTAAATAAGCCATCAATCTTTCATCCAAGAAGAAATTGATGTGTTAATAACACTATTCTCTTAAATATTTGAGCAATGCTTAAGATATTAATGCTATACTGGTACTGTCCATTTATTACTAAAGAGACAGAAAGATGGCTAATGACCAGAAAGACAAGACACTATAGTGTGGAGAAAGAATTGCTTAAAGGTAAAACTGTAGTGAACTGAGATTGAAGAGGTAAGAGAAGGAGAAGAACATGCCCTAGGGGAAAGGAAGAAAGTAGAGCAAAGACCTGATGTAAATCTGAAACAGTAAAAGCGAAAGTGGCAATCATTTTAAAACAATGAAGTAAAACATTGTTTTAGAAAATTCTACTGTGCAATTATCTCTTAATGTTTACAATACTCAGTTTATTTCAAACATCCCAGATGGTGCAGCAGTATTCTGTATAAAAGCTATCTGATGGGGTAGTGTGTGTGTATATGTGGTGTTCAATATCAATAAAGCCCCTTTGCCTCCTAGACAGTGAAGAATCACTGTGCTTATTGGGACTCTGGAAACATACCTAGAGTCAGCAAATTCCTATTCAGGTCAAAATTAAGTAGAATTCTGTTAAAATTATGTCACATTTTAAATGCATACTTGGTAAAATCTTATTTAGGATGTGATAAATTAACCTCTTTCTTGATTTATTTTATAACATTTTACCTAAATCATGTTTAGCACACAAATAAGAGAGATTGTATTAAAAGAGTTTGGTAAGCAGTACCCTCCTTGCCAAGGTGACATATGCCATAATGTCTAGCAAGTGATCTTTTTCCAGAGCACATATGTTGGGTACATATGGACACCAGTAACCAGCAAGATGCCATTAGAAATACTTTTGAGGGTTTTATCCTAAATATTCATAAATATTGATAACTTTGACTCTAAACCTAGCTGCAGCATTTAGTAATCATCATCATCACCATCATCATCTTAATGCTAATACTAATACCAATAACAACAGCAGTATCAACAACTAATAGTAATAATAATGCTCCCTTTTACATTTCCAAACCCCAGTTTAATTTTTTTGTCTTAATATTGTATGGCATTATGAAATGGCACTTTTCCATCATGTTTACTCCTGCCATCCCTAATGCATTACCAGGTGTGAGATTAATGAGTGGAGCACATGAGACCTGCCACAGTTAATCACGTTTGTAACCTTTCACATACACAGCAGAATATTTCTTGCTGTGAAACATCCTTTACCTTTTAATCTCTGCTGAGCATAGTGCTAACTCAACACTGTAAGTTTTTTTTTAGGTATTTCAAGTTAAGTCATCAAATTATTTTTCCTCTTTCACATTTTTTCTATCAAAGAACTGGTGGTATTTCAAGGAAATATTGAAGTAGTCAGAGAGTGATAAGCATAATTGTAAACTTTTCTGGAATTAATGAAACATGTAAATAGATGTGAAAGAGGTGGCACTTTTGCGATCATACCTCAAAATATTCACAGATAAAGTATACAACTTTTAGAATAAGTTTTAGTTCAGAAGTTTACATTTGATTTTCAACTTTGTAGGAAGTGTCAAAAGATCTGTACATACAAGAGGCTATTTATATGTTCATATATGTCACTGAATATAGGCAGAAATATGTAAGGCTTGAAAATTCCAAATTAATATTTTTTTACTTCTAGAGCCATGTGAAAGGTCTCCATGTGAATAGATGTATCTATTTGTTCATATGTATTTTTAATTTCAAATTTAGGAATGTCGGTCTAAATGTTATTAATAATTCTTAGGGGAATTTAGCATATGCAGGTTTAAACAATACTCAGAATCATAAAATCACAGAATGATATGGGTTAGAAGAGATTTTAAAAGTAATTTAGTTCCAGTTACCTGGCAATGGGCAGGGACACCTTCCACTACACCAGGTCGCTCAAGACCATCCAGCCTGGCCTTGAACACTTCTAGGGAGAATCCACAACTTTGGGCAATCTGTTGCAGTGCCTCATCACCCTTACAGTAAAGAGCTTCTTTTTTTTTCTGATCTAAATCTACCCTCTTTCAGTTAAAAGCCATTCCCTCCTGTCCTATCACTACATGCCTTTACAAAATGTCCCTCTCCAGCCCTGTAGCTCTCCTGTAGGTGCCAGAAGGCTGATATATTCTCCCTAGAACATTCTCTTTTCCAGGAAAACAGTCTTAACTCTCTTAGTCCAGCTTCCTAGGAGGGGTGCTCTATTCCTCTGATCATCTTTACAGGCCTTCTCTGGACTTTTTCAGCAGGTCTATGTCCTTTTTATGTTGACGGCTGAAAAGGTAGATGAAGCACTCCAGGAGGGATCTCATGAGAGCAGAGCAGAGGAGGAAGAATCACCTCCCTTGACCTGCTGGTTATGCTTCTTTTGACACAGCTCAGGATGCATTTGGCTTTCTGGCCTGCAAGTGCACACTGTTGGGTCATGGCAAGCTTCTGGCAAACCAGCATCCCCAAGTCCTTTTCCTCAGGGCTGCTCTCACTCCATTCTCTGCAACATGCACTTGCAGCCCAGGACAAGTGCAAGTGCCCTGGGTCAGGGTAATTGTAAGCACAAATACAATCCTTGTCACATTTCATAAAGTTCACATAGGCCTACCCCTCAAGCCTGTCAAGGCCTCTGTGGATGGCATCACTTCCACCCAGCATGTCAGCTGCACCACACAGCTTGGTGTTTGCAAACTCGCAGAAGGTGCACTCAGTCCTGGCATGTATCTCATCAGATCCCATGGACTTGTGTACCTCCAGGTTCTTCAGATGTTCTTGAACCTGATCTTTTCCTCCAGTGGGTGGTAGGTAAGCAAGCAGTAATAAGTGAGTTTCTTCTTCCTTATTTGATGTTGCAGGAAGAATTCACTCAAAGAATGCAAATCAAGCAATTACTTCTTTAGCCCACTTTGTCTGGCCCTGACATTACTAAGAAAAGACCTTTTCCTTGACCTTGCAATGCAAGATCCAACACTTTGCCTTGTCTTGTTTTGGTTGAAGCTGATTTTGCCTTGATTTGGCTATGCTAACTATTGTCTAGAAGTCATGTCACTGACACCTAAACTATTTTTTGCTCTTGTTTATCTTTGTGCAGTTGTGTAGTGCAATGTCTCATGCTGGTTAATAGATGATCATTCTAAGGAGAATGAAAATGTGGAGTAGAAGCAGGGAGGCCTGGTACTACAGGCAGCAGCCCTAGGTAGTGAACATTAACCTTGATATTGAACGGATATAACTGATGAGTTATAACAGCAGAGGGTGTGAAAGGCTGGGGAGGGTTCTGACTGCACTGTGACCTGCTTAGAAGGCCAAACACTGCCTGGAACTAGGAGCTTTTGTCTCAGGGGCAACATGACATGAAGACCCAAACTAAACAGACTCCCACAGGGTGAGAAGGCCCGTAACAAAAATTAAACAAGACGATAGGAAATTTTCCCTAATAAATCAGGCATGCAACTGTGACCAGAATTGCAACTGCCTAGAATCTAGTATAAACCCTCTCATTATGCACAGGAGATGTGCTTACAATAGCAAAAACATTTTTGGCTATCAAAATTAATTCCATGTGATAAATATGTATTTTTTATCTACATAATGATTAAAAAAATATATATAAAATAGGGAAATCAATTAAAAAAATCACAAAAAGTGTTCTAACTCTAACGGCAAATACTATGTATCATCAGCTACAGATACATTTTAATATTTAAAACTTTTGTTTTGGAAATCTTGGTTTTGACATGAACTGTCTAGAATCTTTCAGGCAGCACTAATGCTGCAGTACTCTGTACACTCTTAATGCTAAACCTATAATTTTATTCAGACTAGTAAATCTAATTTCACAGAAATTTCCTGTGTACAAAGACAACAAGGAAAGAAAACCCCAAACCTAATTAAAGATAGTGCTCATTTTTGCAAAATACATGAAATGTTTAAGAACAGAATAACAATATTTAAAAAAAATTCTATTACCTGTATTTTGTTTTCATTCAAATCAAATAAATTACTTTCCAAAAAGGTGAATAATAAGAAAAAGTGGCTTTAATTAAATGAATTGCACAAGCTACATGAACTTAATTCTATCATAAATGCACTGCAATAGAATTTGAAATCACTTTTGTTCCTTTGAATGCTACCACTAACATAATTACCTTAGAAAGCATACATATTTATCTTTATAGATGTATGTTTTTAACATTTGTTTTATACTATTGATCCAATGATAAAACCATAAAGAAATTTACATTATTCTTATTCAAACCTCTATCTCATCTTGATTTTTTTTTACTGTTGTATTCTTGTTTAGTTTACTATTCCCAGACATTTGATGAGTTAATATCTGGTTTCTCTATTCTTATCTATTACATTTTATAAAAAACCCCACAGACTGAACATTCCATAATATCTAAAGCCATTAGATAAACTCAACAAATTTTTCATTATTACTATTCCCTATTTGCTTCAATTTTGAAGTCTGAGTAGGATCTGAAACTTGTCTCATCTCATCAAAGCTGAGAGGCTTCAGAGCTGTATTATATATAAGTCCTATCAAGATTCACAAACTATCCATTCCTTCATCTGCTTCCCCTGAGGGACTCCATGCATCTGATCATACCTACCAGATGGCTTGGTCTTTATAAAACAAAGCAAACACAACTGCTTTCAGTAAAAACACAGGAAAAAAACAAGTGCTGCATTCTTCCCTTGGCTTAGTAGCCCATAGGTCAGAATTCTAACACAGTATGGAAAAACTGGATTCAGTGCCTTTCACAGCCACTCTTCTATCTTCTCTGTCTTAACATCAAGATATAGACTAATCTCCAATGTCAGAAGGGATTTATATACTGCTGTCAAGAAAAGAGGCAAAATGGAAATAGCTTTTAAGTTACTGTAAAGCTCTCACCTGGAATACAGGGGAATTAATTCTTTTCTTGCTTGAAGAATTATCACTATTAAGCACTGTGGATCATATATTAACTCTGTGGAGCGTATCCCTCACTAGAAGTCATGCTTCATCGTAGCGACTCCAGGATTTCCATGAGAGAGTTGCTTACTGATTTTTTCTTGTTTATTTCATGTGGTTTGCTTCCTTTGATTTGTTTCAATTGCATCAGGCGACTGATGGTGTTACTTGTTAATGGTATTACCTCCTTCTGGTAAGAAGCCTAGAAGGACCTGCCTTGTCACATAAATGTCCTAAGGATCTTTATGTTATTAATTTATTATTGAAATACATAGGAATTTAGGAGTTGAAATATAATTGAGAATTGAAATCCACTTGAATTTGGAAACATCCACAAAGATATATACTGAAATATGTAGTCTGCATCTATAAATTTGTAAGAGAGGTCACCCTGTTTAGACTACCATTCAACACTTTGTGCTGGTTTTGGCTGGGGTAGAGTTAATTTTCTTTGCAGTCACTAGTGACTAGTAACTGTGTTTTAGATTTAAGCTGAAAATGGTATTTATAATATAGAGTATTGCTGAGCAGGACTCTGTCACAGACATTTTTTCATAAAATCCTCTCTTTGGGATTTTTCCTCTTCTGGGAAGCTGAGGCCTCAGAAGAA
>JAWWMS010000059.1:17769427-17869823 GCA_035048045.1 Chlorospingus semifuscus | reverse complement strand
AATAAATCCAGCCTTCTGATCATGAAACAAGATTCTCGTCCATCTCTCTCACCCTGAGGAACCCTCGCAAGTCGCTGCAATAGGACTCAGACAGAACCAAGGCCTTTTCTGCTTTTCACGCTCCTACACTGGTGAGGAGCCTGGAGGTGCAAGGGAAGCTGGGAGGACACAGCTGAGACAGGTGATCCAAACTGACCAAATGGATATTCCACACATATTCCACCATCCTCATTTAATAAAGTGGCAGGAAGGAGGACAAAGATGGAAACAGTGTGATGGTGTGATGCTGCTGGTGTTCCTGAGTAACAGTGATGGGGCCCTGCTTTTCTGGTGATGGCTGAACACCTATCTGCTGATAGGAGGCTGTGAATGATCTTTCTTTTCCTTTGTTTAACTGTGTGGGTTTTGCTTGGCCTAAGAACCTCTCTATCCCAACACACAAATTTTCTAGCTTTCAAGCTTCCAATTTTCTCCCTGATTCAACTGGTAGGAGAGTGAATGTTTGCATGGTACTTGGTTGCTAGCTGGGAATAACCACAACCAACTTTGAGGAGTGATATTTACAGATCTTAGAATGATTTAGTGTGGATTATCCTGGTGACTAGTAAAAATCTGCTTATTTGCTACAAACTAAACAGAGTCATGTTTAGATAACAATGCCTACTACATTTTCTGAATGTATTTTCTTCCTTCAGCAGCTAGAAATAAAGGGACACTAGCACCAGTCAGTCTCAAAAAGGTTTCTCTGTGATTATCTAATATACAGAATTTGATTTGGTAGTGTTTCATTTAGTAGTGTAAGCATGGTCTCAGATCACTTTCAGACCTAAACATTTTTTGCAAAGAATACATCCCCTGAAAGCCTTGCTGGAAGCTCAGGAGGTGTAAATTAGCACTTCCCATTTCTTGCTAGCCATGAGCCTTTGCAGCTCTTCACACGTCAGCTGGTGGAAATGTAGACTCCTGTGAAGTTAATAGGCAGCTCAGCAGGGTTTTGGAGAAGCTAGGGTGCCATATTGGAGTATAGATTTATTAACAGGATAAGATGTATTTATGTTAAGTCAGATGATGCATGGAAGTATGAGTTGAGTCTGAGATACTTGGGGAGAGAAGATTCTGCACTTTACTACAGGATAATAGCGGGCATATGGGCAATTACTGCAAGCCCCAAGGTCACACAAAAAGTCCTTAGCAAAGATTGTAAATCCAGGTTGAAATCCTGATGCATACCATCACCTCCCTTTGCTTCTTTTTTCTTTTTATTTAAATGTGAATATTTCAGAAAAGTTATGCAGTTCTGCATTAATCAAGAAGCATGTTTCAGCAAGTAGGATTTACGAAGGGTGAGGTTTCAGAGATTATCAGTATTTCCCACATCTTATCTGCAAAGCAAGTCTTAATAGTAGGAAAACACAGCTTGAAGCCAGCTACAGTTGATTTCAGTGGGAATTGCTCAGCCCCCTGCTTCTCCATTTCAATGGGAGACAGCATGGGCTAGTTGCACAAGATATGAATGCTCTGTCAGCTTCTAAATGGGTGACTTGTAAGAATGAAGTCAAAGCATTTCTTTGAACTTCTGCAAGCATGTATTTCTCTCTCTTTTTCCCCCTTTCTTTTAATTTGCCAATATTTTCCCCTTATTTTTTTTCTAATTAAATTGGCTGCAGTTCAAGAGAAAAACATCCCAGTCCATATGTCACTGTGTTCATTGCAGGCGTGTGTGGTAAAAATACAGCAACCTCTTCTATGTTTCTTCAGTAGACTGTAATAAAATTGTGTTTATTAGTTATGTGATTAAACCAAAATACCAGTTTCGTTTTGTATTAAGGAAAGCTAAAACCTAGTGTCTTGAATACATAATTTGTCTTCCTAAACAAGTAAAATAATTTTTAAAATAAAATTTTCAAGGTTTTTTCCTCTGTCTCACAAATGAGGCAACAGGCCTGAATTTCAGAGAGTCAATGAACTGTGAATAGATTAATCTCTGGTTCACTTTCATTCCCCACTGCATAGCTGATTAGATATATGTTACTTTTCCATTAGATACAAATTATCTGGGAGGAAATGTAGCTACAACATTATTATGTTTTTACCATGACTGGGAGGATTGTGTGACATCTTAAAACTGGAGAGAAGAGTGCTTTACATTTCCACAGCCTGAGTTCTGTGAGGCAGATCCCAGCAGTGAGCAAGGAGTGTTTCTTTATTGCACCCTCACTCCAAGGTAGTAGCAAATTCCCATGGATTTGTGGGAAGCAAAACATGACAAATTCATATCTCTTCTACTGGTATCAGTTTAATGCTGGATTTTAAATGCATTCACATTAAAAGATTATTTGTGCAGTTATTTCCCCTCATGGAGGGGGTACCTCCTATAATCCTAGCACTTTATTGTTTCACACAAGTTGTCTTCCCAGAACATATCTTCACATTTTTAAAATCTGACTTTGCTTCCTATTTTTCATATCCATACCTTAGTGGCTTTTTTATATTGTGATCCCTGTTGTTAAAACCCAGGCAAATATGGCTGCATAAATTTCTGCATACGAATGTGCAAAGGACTACATCCCAGACCTACTTTTATTTATTCACTCTTCTCATTACTTTAGAGCACAGGAAGGCCCATAAATACCTAAACTTACTGTCCTGGTCTGTAGCCTGTCTCTGACAATGGCCAAGATTTGGGGAAATAGGGATCTTTACAGTGTTACTTCCCCAGACATACCCTCAAAATGCTTCCAGTTTGAATCAGGGATTTTTTTTAAAGTATTTTTTTTTCCTGGGGGATGACCTCATGCAAAGCAGCTCTGTAGAGAGGGACTTGGTGGACAACAAGCTGTCCATGAGCCAGCAGTGTGTCCTTGTGGCTAAGAAAGCCAATGATATCCTCGGCTGTATTAAGAAAACCATTGCCAGCAGGTCGAAGAAAGTGATCCTGCCCCTCTACCCTGTCCTGGTGAGGCACATCTGGAGTTCTGTGTCCAGTTCTGGGCTCCTCAGGACAACAGAGATATGGAGCTCCTGGAACAGGTTGATGACTAAAGGGCTGGAGCATCTCTGTCATGAAGAAAGGCTGAAGCATGTGGGCCTGTTCTGCCTTGAGAAGGGAAGACAGAGAGAGGGGACCTTATCAATGTACACAAGTATCTGAAGGGAGGATATCAGGAGGACAGATCCAGGCTCTGCTCGGTGCTGCCAGACAGTAGGACAAGAGGCAACAGGCAGAAACTGATGCACAGGATGCTCCACCTGAACAGGAGGAAGAATTTACATTGTGGGTGACTATGCACTGGAACAGGATGCCCAGACACGGTGTGGAGTCTCCCTCACTGGAGATATTCAAGAACTGGCTGAACACAATCCTGTGCAATGTGCTTCAGGGGATCCTGAGTGAACAATGAAGTTGACCAGATGAGTCACTGTAGTCTCTTCCTATTCTATGATTCTCTCATTAGGACATTTTTACCTTTAATAATCCTTGATGTTTTTCATGTTTCCTATTAATTTATTAGCTTTATTTTTAGAACTCATAAACATTTGGATTATATATTACCTCATGGTACTATTTTTAAAGGTTCAATTTTGAAAAGCTACTTCTCTTTGATGCCTATTTATTGAGAAGATAAATAGAAAAAGGAAATTTGAGTTTCACATAGTAGTCAAGATGTTAATTCACCATGCGTTTAAGCAGGATTATTTTGACATGCTGCATTTTGCTTTCCACTTCCTTTTTTTAATGGTTCTTATGATCTTGTTTACCATTTTTTTGATACCTATTTAAACCTTACTGATGTTCCATAGTGCCATCCAAAGAGTCTCAAGGAATTTCTTCTTGAATGGTAGCAGCTGATTAAGAGATTTTAAAATTATAGATGTAACTTATAGTTAATGAGAATGTAAATGTCTTATTATGTAAATGTCTTATCTTCTGGCCATAAATAAAGGTATTGCTAGTATTTTGGTTGCAGATTACTTCATTTTAGTTTACATATTTTATAATATTAAGTTGGAACAGATATTCAACTAATATCATATTTTTATATAATCTTGGCCAAAATCTTTCTTACTCACTTTTTACAGGGTATCTTGGGTGTAAATCTCTCCCTAAGAATCTGTGATTTATATTTTGCTTCAAAAGCTATAAATAGCTCATTATATTTCCAGATAAAACTTGTCATTTGTTGCCAAAATGGAAACACGTGGTATAAATCAACAAACAATTGCTGTGTAGAACTTCTGATGTACTTCAAGTGGTAGCTGTTCATATGTTTTACTCTTTTTTATGTATTCTCAACCTGCAAATATTTGTCTTTGTCCTTATGTCTTGAAATTGAGTCTGTTTTTGAAATCACACATTTCATTATGTATTTAACAACTCCCTATATTAACATTGTCAGTATTTTTAACCTACTTCACATAGATAAATTCCACATTCTCCACTTGTTTGAATACTCAGTGTAGATATATATTAATATTTGTAGAAGAAATATCTGAATGAGAGAATGGGTCTCTATACAAGTACTCTGTACTCTATACTCGCTTTAAAATGAAGAAAAGAAACTAAACAGGAAATACATTATTTTTCTATGTCTTCTTTTGCTAACTACTTAGCCTAGATTATGTGGCAAGGTTTAGTTCGTGTACCTCTTTTTATGACTCTAATTCTTCTTTGAAAAGTTAGAATTTTGCCTATTGAAACTGCCAGAAGTGACTATCAGGAACAGGGATATGTATTAATGACATGATTGTGTAGTAGCCCAGATATTTTACTTTGATTAAGTATCACACTGCCTATAAAATGCAATTGTTGTCCTGTTGAAATTAATGATTTTCTCATTAACCTCTTATAATGCAGGCTATTATACATCTTGTTTTCGCATGGTCTCCATACAGATGAATGGTCTCTTATAAACTCTGCTTCAGATGAAATAAACAACAGTGAATTTCAGCAACCTTAGATTCTCATAGAAATTTTCATCAGGTTTAACTGTGCTGGTTTCAAGATCCTTAATCCCAAATTGAAATTTTTTTTTGACATAACTGTTATGAGGATCTGAAATTTATAGTAAATATAAACAAAAACCTAAAGACTCATTCTCTCATTAGCTCCCTTAAGGGTTACTTGTGATTAAAGATTTTGATATTTTTTTCCTGTATCATTAATGCTTGTGTGTGTGTGTGTGTGTCTGTGCATGTTAGAATCTCAATAATTTTTAGTTGCAATACAACAAAGACTCTTGACAACAGTTAACAGAGCACAAACAGCAAGATTAATAGATCTAGACTCACACAAGAAATTCAATTCCTGAAAACCACAGCCTTGTAGTGTAAGACAATTTAAAATACAAATGAATAGGAAGTATTTGGAAAAAAATCTGCAAATAGGATGGTGAAGGCCATGTGATTGTCCTGAAGAGCCACAGCATGCAGCTTCGCAACTTTTCTATTTTACCACCTTCAATCACTTCCAAGGGACTACTTTCTGCGTTCAATTGCTCCAGAAATCTGTGGGGTAACAATATGATTTTCTTCAGCATGTCCCTATTGTTTTGAGAACGGATGCTCTGAAGGGAAGGCACACATCAGGCTCTGAGCAGAACCCAGGAAGGAGAGTGGCTGATATATCAGCAAGAGGCCTGCTATATCCTGACTGACCTTCAAGCAGAAATCTATTCCAGTATTGTATATTTGTTTAACCTTCACAAGCATTCAAAAGAGCATTCATTTTTATCTGATCAGAAGCACAAGATATTTCATTTCAAAGGGATGCTACCTCCTTTACCTGAAATGTATCTTTCCATTCTTGAATGTACAAGTCAAGGAAACACTAAATATCAAGGACAAAGGATACAAATCAGAACAGTTTCAGATAAGAGGTAAGCTGTTACAAAGATGGATGTAAAATAATTTCTATATTTAGGGGAATTTGTAAACAAAAGAGTTGATCTTTGAAGGTTTAACAGCATAGAGTTGCTAAATTTTAGGCCTTGCTAGAGCGTTCTCTACTAAACTGAAGGTAAGACCTTAAGAAATCAATCGTATACATATGCATACACGTGCAGAGGCATACACAGACATGCCTTTTTTGCTGTAGTATGTATGCTTTGTGTCAAGAAAGTAAAACAAAAAAGGGTCTTTTTATGGACATTTCAGGACTGAGTTAGTCATGGTCTTGATGAAGCTCAAAGTCAGAGGAATTCTTCTGTTTTTGACTAAGTATTACCTTTATGAATTATATTTTTAGCGCTGTGTGAACAAAAAGATTTTCAGTTAGTGTTCCCTTTTTGGCAAGCCATGCCCAGTCACAAAGATATGACATGTTAGATAATGAAATATGCACAATTTACATTCTGTAATGCCAATGCAACTTTGCATTTTTCACCATGCCAGGGAAAAAAAAAATGAGGCTGATAAAATCCAAAAGACATCTACTCTGGGCTGTGTGAGGAACTTGACACTTAACAGGAAAAGGATTAGAGATTAATGTTTATTAAGTAATTCTTCTGTAGTGCTGTAGGTATGAATGATACCCAATTGCCAGCATACTCCTTGGGCACATGATGAAAATAGTATGGATAGGCTACCACAAAACAGAATATTTCCAAAAGTTACTCTTCCTAAAGTCATGTTTTATATAATTAAGCCAGTAGAATTCCTATATTCCTAACCTGTCTCTGGTGAAAATAAACATCAACAGCTTGTTTTTAATTACCCACATTACTGTACTGTTTTTAAGATCTGCTCATATCCATAGATATGGTGCAGTAAAAAGGCCTAACCTGTCTCAAAAACTCCTGGGATGATGTGCAGTGCATCCCTTTCAACTCAGCATATTCCGTGATTCTATGCTTCTATATTAGCTGGGCAGTAATGTTCTGATCAAAGCTATGAGTTTTGACGAAAATTATTCTCCTCAGTGGTAAATATTGACATTAACATTGTTTAATATTTTCTTCTGTGCTCTGGACCTTGGGAAAGAATCCACCCTTACCAAATCTGTGGGTGACACCAAATTGCTGCCTTATAGAGGGAAGTTAACATGAAGGAGGAATTTTCCCATTAGGAATTGCTTAGTGATTTCCGAAAAGTCCTGCACTTGGAGGAGAATGCCCCCTGAAATTGTCCAGGCTGAGCAACATCTCTGCAGAGACAGAACCTGGGTGTTGTGTGAGCTACAAATTGAACATGGATCAACAGTGTGTTTCTTTGTGAATTCTAACCAGCTACAGCATCAAAAGTATTGCTGGCAGGTTGAGGGAAACTATTAGTCCCCTGTATGACTCTGCATCAAGAATGGTTCACTCTTGAAACAGGAATATCAACAAATAGAGATGACTGTCAAAGTGCCACCAAGATGTCTGGGAAATGGAACAGAAGGCATACAAGGAATATGGTTTGTTCAGCTCAAGAGGAAATGTATCAGAGAGTCTAATAATCTATTGGTGGGAAGTTAAAAATTGGATGTTGACAGACTATTCTTGAAAGTACAAAACAACAAGCTGAGTGGTGCTGTTGACACATCCTAAAGGATGGGATGCTGTCCAGAGGGACCAAGACAGGCTAAAGTGGATACACAGGAATCTCATATGGTTTAACAAGATCAAGTAGAAAGTCCTGCACCTGTGTTGGGCAGTCCCCCATACCAATACAGGCTGGAGGATGAGCAGATTTGAAGTCCAAGGAGAACTTGAGGTGCTGATGGATGAGAGACTGGACATGACCAGCAATGTGCACTTGCTGCCCAGAAGGCCATACATGTCCTGGGCTGCATCCAAAGCCCCGTGGGCAGCAGGGTGAAGGAGGGGATTCTGCCCTCTGCTTCACTCTGGTGACACCCCACCAGCAGGGCTGCATCCAGATCTGGGGTCCCAGCATAGGAAAGACATGGAGCTGCTGGAGTGAATCCAGAGGAGGCCACCAAGCTGATGAAAGGGATAGAGCACCTCTGCTATAAGGAAAGGCTGAGAGAATTGGGTTTGTTCAGTCTGGAAAACAGAAGCCTTCAAAGTGGCCTAATTGTAGTCTTTTGGTATTGGAAGGGAACTTGCAGGAAAGATGAGGCAAGACTATTTAGAGAGCAAGGAAAAAGAGGAATGAGTTCAAGCTGAAAGAGTAGGTTTGGATAAGATATTAGGAAAAATTCTTTACTGTGAGATTGGTGGAGCACTGGAACAGGTTGTTCTGTGTAATTGAGGATGCCCCATCTCTCGAGGTGTTCAAGGTCATGTTAGATGCGCCTCAGAACAACCCAGTCTAGTTGAAGGTATCCCTTCAGGGACAATTTACCTGAAGAGGGATGGAACTAGAGGGTCTTCAAGGTCCCCTTCCAAAATAAATCATTCTGTGATTCAAAAAAAGACAATGGTCAAAACCTGTAACGGAGAAGTTCCTTCCAACCAATTTTTTTGATAATGTTGTGATTTTCTCCCTAGATCTGGGATTCATTTTGTTCTAAAATCTGAAATTTTTTATGTTCAACAGAAGTCATCAGGTTTACAAGAAGATTCCTGAATAATTTTTCATGGCTGGTGATACATAGGAGATCATCCTTTAAGTGATTTTCTGCTCTGGCTTAACTTTTAAAACAGTGTCAAGGGCAGTGAAGATATGAAATCTACCAGTGTCCATCCTTATGGTGTGGAAAAAAAAAGGTGTAGAAATAATCAGTTAATTGCTCATTTTCTTACAATGGAAATTAAAAACTAAAAGCCAGGAGAAGACATTACTCTGATTCCATACACTACATAAAAAATTATGAGAAAAAGGTATGTGGGTTAAAGCACTAGAGGAATCATTTACCCAAGCAGCATACCTAAAATTAGATCAAATTATTCCAAATCTTCATTTCCAGGTGGAATACCATATGAAAAGACAGTAATGAATGAAATAAAATAATTATTTGCATGTAAGCAGTGCATTCTCTTCAAAGAAAGACTTTCTAGTTAATTATAGGTTGTGAACTCTTTTCAAACATCATGGAATGATTCATGAGGGCATTAAGGGAAGATTTCATAGTTAGAGGCAGACATTGAGATTCTCAGATGAGGTAAATCAGTCCTTTTCTTTTTGCTTCTCTCAAGATACACCTCTGTATTCCATCAGAAAATCTAGTAAACAAATACCAAATATACAGCTTCACAGTTAGAATGTCATGTATTTGTATTTTACTTTTGAATATTATAGCAAATAGAATTTAATTCTGCCATTGAAACCAGCTCTGCAGGTCTGCATCATTAAGCAGAGGAACTGGATTTTGTTTCCTCTTGGTTTTGTACCATTCTCCAAGTCTTTACAAATACAGCAACAACAAAAAATAGTAGCCTGAAGTCATTCCACAGCAAATTGTGATGTTGTCAGATCTTATCAGCTCAGACAAGTTGGTCCTGGTCTGTAGCTGGGGCGACTGCAGCAGGGAAAAAATGGACTTAAGGAATGCTCCTATCTTTGGAGTTTCAGCCTGGTACTGCTACAGCAAATGGTTTCAATCTTTACTGCATTCTTTCCAGCTGATTTTTTTCCCGATTTAAGTTGTGCCTTCCTTTCCTGAGTTTGAGAACACTGACTTCCAGCTTTCTCTGTGGGTGAGAAGGCACAAAGATGAATTCAAACTCTGCTTTTCTGATACATCCAGGCAATACTCTACTTTTGTATGGTTTTATGGCTGCATACTATTCCCACAGAAATAATTTAGCAAAATGCCTTTTTCCCATTTTTGGAAAAAACTTTTGGGTGACAATGATGGACATGAAAATAAAAAGAAGACTAGGTGACAGAAAATTCTATGTAGAGAAGGATGAACAGAGTAAAAAAGCAAAATATATGATCGAATATATCAATATCCTGTTAATCTGAATTCTTGCTTAAAATTTCTGAAAAGGGGAGTTCACTCTTCTTTGTGTATTCCTGTCTTCATTACACACATGGTTTGATGTGTGATGAAGGACCTAATTAACAGGGTATGCTGGGATTTGAAATGGAAAAAATACCACCTGGTTGATAATGTAGGAAGGAAGTAAAGAAAAAAACACTCACAAATCATAGAAAGAAAAATAAGAAAATAAAGTGATAAAAGAAGAAAAATAAATATGAATTAAAAGAAAGAAGAACATATTTGAAAAGAATGAAACAAGGCAACCCAGTCCTGTATTAGATATAACCACAATGTTAAGTCATATAGCCCACATGTAACCACCTACAAACTAATATCTAACCTCAAATACCTTAACCTCAAAGCAAATCCCAGCTGAAGTGTTGAAAAATATCAATAATATGCTTATGTTTTCTTTAGCTGGTGTCTTTAAAGTTTATCTGCTTCCAAAGATTTCCCTTCTTTTGTTATTCCTCATGACTCCATAAAATCAAAAAAGCCACCTAGTAATTAGACCAAAGGTACATGTAGCACACCTCTTTTCGGTAACACCCAGAAGCTGATAATTCAATACCAGCATAAAAACTCTTGATTTGGAAATATTTATTGAAATCCAAAATAATATGTCACCATTGTACAGAAGAGAGGACTACTTGAATTTTGTTCCTATTATCATTCTCTCTTGAGGAGAGCTGGGGCACTTTATTTTCTGGAGCATCTTAACTCTCCAGTGTGTAGCTCAGAAAGAAAAGGTCTGTTTCCTCAGCATCTCACTTTAATAATTTCCGTCATTCTGAAGGAATGTGCTTCCTGTGAAAAGGTGTGGAGACAGAAGCAACTTTTGTGATAGGACTAGTTCCTTTCAATACTAAAGTCTGCAATTTTTTTTGGCCTTTACTGTATGGAAGATGTTCAGAATTCATCTGTGTGAGGATGAAACATAATACATTACTTTCAGAACACACATAAGTAAAAAAAAACATGCTCAGTTTATGTTGTATTTACTAACCGAGCCCTGAATAAAATTCTTGTTCAGATTCATTATAGCAAAGAATAAGAGTAAAGGAGAAGAGTGAGAGAGAGAAAGAATGAGAGGACTGCAGAATCACAGATTATGCTGAGTTGGAAGGAATCCACCTGGATCATCAAGTTCAGCTCCTGGCCCTGCACAGCACCATCCCCAAGTCACACCACGTGACCGAGAGCATTGCTCAAACCCTTGAACTCCACCAGGCTGGTGCTGTGACCACTTCCCTGGGGAGCCTGTTCAGTGCCCAAACACCCTCTGAGTGAAGAACATTCTCCTGATATCCAGCCTTGACCTCCCTGACACAACCTCAGGCCATTCCCTTGGACTCTACCAGTGGTGACAGAGCAGAGATCAATGCCTGCCCCTCCTCTTTCCCTCATGAGGAAGATGTAACAGCAGTGAGGCTTCCCCTCAGACTCCTGTGCTCCAGGTTGAACAGACCAAATGCCCTCAGGTTCCCCTCAAGGCCTTTCTCCATTCTCATGGCCCTCCTCTGGACACTCTTTAATAGCTTAAAGTCTTTTTTTTTATATTACAGTGCCCAAAACCGCCCACAGCACTCGAGGTGAGGGTGCCCCAATGCAGAGCAGAGCAGGACAATCCCCTTCCTTGCCTGGCTGCTGATGCTGTGCCTGATGTACCCCAACACAACTGATGCTCCTGGCTGCCAGGGCACTGCTGGCTCATGTTCAACTTGCATCGACCAGGACCCCCAGGTCCTTTTCTGCAGCACTGCTCCACAGCCTCTCCTTCCCCAATCTGTCAATACATCCAGGGTTTCTCCATCCCAGGTGCAGATTCCATCACTTTCCCTTGTTGGAGGTGATTGCCCAGTCCTCTAATTTCTCAAGGTCTCTATGCAGGGTCTGCCTGCCTTTGATGGCGTCAACAGCTCTTCCCAGTTTTGTATCAGCTGTGAACTTGCTTAGTATCCCTTCCAGTCCTGCATCCAAGTAATTTTTAAAGATATTGAAGAGCACAGGGGCAAGGATGGAGCCCTGCAGAATCCCACTAATGACGGGTCACCACCTGATATCACCCCATTCACTGTAACCCTTTGTGCCCTACCCGTGAGCCAGTTGCTCACCGATCCCATGATGTTTTTATCCAGCTATGACTGGACATTTTGTCCAGAAGGATCCTATGAGAGACAGTATTGAAAGCCTTATTGAAATCCAAAAAGATTACATCAAAGAGCACTTTGTATAAACTTCTTCAGAATATGGGGGAATCAATACATTACAAAAAATACATCACTTAGAAAAATAGCATGTGCTTTCTGTAAGAAAATTTTGGTAAAAACAAATAAATTTTCAGAGAAATCTAAGGTATTCATAGGAGTCTGCAAATCCTGAAAAATAAATATGATGTATAAAAATATCAAGATCCTTTGCCCAGAAGGTTCAAGAAGAGTACTGCAAGGTCCCATCCAGTCCCACTATGTTATAAACCAGAAACCACAGTAATGTTTGAGAGTGGTTCCCCAGAGAAAAGAGAACCACAGTCTGCTCTTTCTGAGGCATCACACTTTCTTTTTTTTGATACAGTACTTCTCCTTTTTAGATATATTTGTTGATAGAGCTCATTGATTTCTCCTGAGATTTCTATCAAGCAGCGCCTTGGTAAGTTTATAAGGTGAAGCATGGGAGATACTGCTATTATTATTTCATGACCTGGAAGACCTTTGTCAGGTTTAGAAAGTAATCCTAAACATCTCAGTCTGCATTGTAATGCATATAAGCCTTTAGAAATGTTGAAGGAGTATCCTTGCAATTCATGTAAGTGTCAGTCATTAATGTCAGCATATCTAATTAAAGGGTGCTGCTCAATTCTTTGAGAGTTTTTTATCGCTTTAAATATGTAGCACACATATATCAAATCTTAATATATATCAAATCATAATACCTGCCAGGAAGAAGTACTTTGCTTTGTGAAAGAAAAACATCTTTATTCCTTTAAGCGTTTTTCTCTGTGATTGTCTTTAGTACAGCCATCATGAGGAACGAGAAAAAGAAATATCTCTTCTATTGTATGAAAATTTAAGTTCCTTTGGTTTACTGCAACCATCTTCAAGTGTTACAATATCGATTATTTAAATATCTGTTGCTGCTCTGAGTATTTTCCTGCTGACTGGCAGATTCCGTTGCTTTATCTGCTGAGGAATTCAGATTTCTTAAAGTTATGAGAAAACAGCACTGTGTACGAATCATCAATCTCCCTCCATTGTTAGCACTGAGATGTTATGGGGACAGCTGGCATTTCCTTGACACATGCTACGATGTCCCCAAAACCTCTCATCATTCTAGACTTGACAGAAAGAAAATTAATCGCGCAGACAGCGATTTATCATTTTGAGGATTATCCAGGCAGCCCAGTAACACTGAAAGAACTAAACGCGCTGCTCGCCACCGCAACGTGGGCACGGATTCGGCGGTGGCAGGAGCACCCAGGAGGTTCTCGGCGTCTCGCACGGGGAGGTTGCTCGGGCCCCGAGAGGAGCCGGGGCTGGGAGCGGCCGGCGCTGCCTCCAGGGGGCAGCAGCGCTCTGCGGCTGGGCTCGGCATCCGAGCGCGGGGGAGAGAGCGCGTGCATCGCTTCTGAGACACGGCGGGAAACCAAACGCAAGCGAGAACTTTTAAATCGTGGTTTTGTGTTTAATCTAACGGTATCATCGTGGTTTTTTTTAGCAGGAAATAGCTACTGTTAAGGTATGATAATCTCTTTAAAAGCTGAAATATCTGGAGAGATAGAAAGGATGATACTGCAGAAATGAATTGTAAATCACGTCTTCAAAAGAGACCTTGCATTTCCTCTCTGGAATGCTGCATTCATTTGCTGTTTCTTTTTTAGATAGATACCCAAGGCTTAATATTAGCCTTAACACACTGAACACTTGATTTTAATTGTGGAATTAAAGTCAAATTAATGTAAGAAAACCTATATCTGTTCACAGACATTCATTAAAGAAAATCAGCTCTTCAACTTGGAAAAAAAATTAAAATTATTAGAACCAGAGTGAGACAACCAATTTCATTCTGCACATTTCACTCAAAAGCTAGTGATGTTTGTCAGGTGTGCCAACAGAGCCTGGATGCCTATCCAGTAATAAATATAAAATGCGTGTGAGTCTCTTACACTGAGGAAAATTTTAAATTTTATGAAGCTTTTCCTAGTGCCTGCTGTTTTCTGTGTTACATTCTTTAGGGAAGCAAGTTTATGGTCCCAGTTCCTATTCCTCTACAAGTCCCAATAGGTTGTGGCACCTAAGTGCTCTATGGCTACATTTATGTTTATTTCATTAAGCCCTCTGTGAACAAACACAAATCTGATGGTAGGTCCCAAAGGAATGGAGAATTATTTCCTTCTTGAAGTTGTTCAGGAAGGCACAGTAAGTCCCAGTATATAATTCTAAGACAGGGACTGCAGCTGTAATTTACCTCTGTGAAGCTGGAAGCTTGATGGGTGTCTGTCTGCCCCCTACCATTAAAAAATAGTCCCACATGTTAGTTTCTTCAGATTGGACTATCTAAGAACAGGGAGAAAAACAGATGTAAATCCTGGTGCTTGATTTAATCTCAAGTGCTTTGGGGGTGATGGAAGCACCTATTATCCCTTTTGAGTTATTCACTTGTTAATTTAATCCATGACATTGATCTCATTTGTGTCAAGTCTGCATAATGAAATCAGACTATTAGTTTAATTTTTCAATCAGTAATTCGCATACTAGAGATTCAATCTGCCTTTCTTACATAGTGAAACCAGGAGAGGCCTGAGCCACTCAGCAGTGATGTAGAGCACTATATAGATCAAAAACACCCCACATTTATATGAAAAAAAATATGAACCAGAACATATTTATGTGTGTGTCATTCAGCTGACATAGGCAAAATAAAGCATTAGCTGCTTAAACTGTAAATTACAGCTCTGATTTTCTATAGAACTGTGCACAGCCTGTGTCCTGTAATCTGTGAATTTCTCATTGTTGTCCTCTCTTCCGTCATCCTAGCAGTGCAGTCTTTAAAAGAATGCTATAGAAAACAGTGTGCTGCTCATTTCTTCCTTTGTATTCATCTCAAATGAATATCTGTTTGTGCAGCCAGTATGTGCACATTTTTCTGCAAATATAATGTGATTTTGATTTGAGCAAACAGCTGTCTCAGTCCCTCTTTGACATTGAGTGCTAAACACTCACATTTCATCCTGCTTAGAAATTATGAAGATAGGGATATAGAGAAAAGGCAACAGCTAACATGGCTTATGCAAAATCTATGGTTGCATTGGCAGAATTGCTGTCCAGAATGGGATGGTGACACAAAGGATCACTACTCTGTTCTTATGTTTGTCATCCATTGTGACTCAAACCAAACTACAGGGATGCTCAAAATCTCTTCTGGAGATGTTTCATTTCATGAAAGTTAATAAGAAGACTACTAAACATTGGTGAAACTACGAGCTACTGTTGATATTCAGGCTCTCAGCTGAGAGATATCTTAGTTAGAAGCCTAATCCTGGGTGCAGCTCATTTTTAGGCATCTATTCAAAGTGAATGACCAGGATTTTTAGAAGGATTTGGAGAAAACAGAATTACAAATTTCAAGGTAGATGGCAAATGGTTCTGAGGATTTACCTATTTCTTTTCTTGCAAAAATTCCCAAATAAAACATATTGTGTCCAAAAAAGGGAAATTAAGCTAGTGAAGGGGCTGGAGCACAAGTCTGATGAGGACCAGCTGAAGGAGCTGGGGTTATTCAGTGTGGAGAAAAGGAGGTTCGGGAGAGACCTTGTCACATTCTGCAACTCCCTGAAAGGAGGTTGTAGCCAGGTGGGTGTTGTTCTCTTCTCCCAGGTTTCATTTTCTTTCACTTTCATGGTATGATTTTATATCTTTATCTACTTGTTTGTATTTTATTTTTGATTAAGCCATATGAGACTGCCCTCATCAGTTATTTTTACAGCTATTTGACTGGTCTTCCTGAACCCAAAATGTACCCCTTACTTTTGGAATAGGAGATAGTCATTGACATCACACACATAAATATGTAGGGTGATTTGGAAATGCAAAAATAATATTATAAATATCTAAAACTTCTATTTTTGGCCAAATTTTACAGTTTTTAAAATTTTACTATCAAAATAGTGTATTAGGTGTTTTGTGATGAGTGATTTTTAAATGGAATCTTTACTTCTCCCTATAAATGTTTAATAGCCTTAAATGAGTCTGGTTATCTCCTGAGCTAGTCCCTGACTGAGTTTCTGAAATTCATAAGGCTAAAATACATACTGTAAAACCAATGCTTTATTTGTATGGATGAAATGATCACAAGCCATAGCTAAGCTTCCCAACCTGACAGCATATATGTCAGGTTGTTAAAAATGTCTGCATGATAATGTGAACCAAAGAATGCCACATGAAGCTTTTAAAAAAGCCTTCAATATTGGGAAATAAATATGTGGTAGGCATGGAAATTACATTTGTAGTTAATGAGACTACTATAGAATAATTCAGTTTGGGAATCGAAAATTATTTTTCAAGGATTGATTTAAATGAGTTAAAGCCAGAATACTCAGAATAAATGCTAAAATGTGAGTAAAATTTTGTGTACTTTCAGACGTTCTGCTATTTTGGCATTGCAGTGCTGCATCTAAATTACAAATGAGCTCAAGGGCAGGGTACAAGAGCAAAGACTGCATGTAATTTATGTGGGTTAAGGAATACACCTTATATCCAGAACTAAGGATTTATTGTTAGATTAATTAAAGCGAAGAAGATATTATTAACTCAGTCACAATTAATTACTAAAACAGCTTATAATGACAGAATTGAAATTGATAAAGACAAACACTTTAGTATCAACTCTCTTCCCTGCTATTAGGCTCACCCCTGAAGCCTGCCCAGCATGCTAAGCTCAAAGGTACCGGTCTTCCCCAGGAAGAAGATATGCAAGTTGTCAACATCCTGGCTCATTTGGCAATAAACATTGATGGAGGATTTCTTCCTTCTTGCTCTTCAGTGGACTTAAAACTCTGTTTATATGTTTGCTGACCATCTACTTACTTCTTCTTTACTTGCAGATCCCCATTTTCATGTACTGTTGAGTTTTATTATATATGCGATGTTTTGTGTATACTGTATATTCATTCTTTGCTTCTGTGTTTTCCTCAAAACCATTTTGTCATTCCCAGTCAATAAGGCTTCATACTTTCAATGAATAGCAACTGAATATTTGTGGCACATTTTTGTGGTCCTGGGCTGACCAGTATCATATTTACAAGGCCTAAATCACGATCTTTGCTCACACTGTCAGCATCTCAAGCTCTTGGTTGTCTTCAATAGCCTTCAAGCTGTGGTTTCCTAATAACAAATAATATTTTGTTACCACAAACTAATCTGAGAAACATCCTTTCTGGAGTGACACTGAATAGGTCAGTCTGCAAAAAAATGATCTACTGATCCATTTCAGATATATATCTATCCATAGATATTACAGGTGCAGAAATGATAATGTAGTTACTGCATGTTATTAATATCTAATGGCTACATTGACATCTCTGATATCAAATTTCTTTGCTCCAAAATGGTGCTTATATGCTAACTGAAACTGCTATTCTAAAATCTATTATACTATTCTAATATCTGCTGCTCAGCTCTGATCTAATGTCAGCAGTTCCAAGTGTATCCTCAGGTACATCACTGCTGTCCGTCCAGTTACATTCACCCATACATTTCTTTATAAGCAATTAATCTTCATATATGCATGTGTGTTAGTGTGTCCTTCCAAAGAACTTGAAATATGAATGAAAAATTAAAAGTAATAATTTTTGTGAAGAGGTTCCCAAAGCTCTACTGGCTTTCCAGATTTGTGGAGTTAAGTCATAACCAGTGAATCAGGAGGCATGGATAGATGTGTCACTGGACTTTTCCAGAGGCCTTTCCATTAGATCCTGGCAGGCAGCATGTTCTGTTGTCTGTTGCCACTTCCCTGCCTTTGTCAAGTGTCATGTGCTGTTGGAAATAAAAATCACTGCCACACACACAGAGTGAGAAACACATCCTCTCTCGAATGAAGTTCAGTATTAGTGAAATGATTGTTTTCATTCTGTTTAACTCCGCTGCACAATAGGTTTTCACACTTTCAGCAAGCTTATGCAAACAGGTTGAATTAGCAGTTGCTGATGAAATTTTCAGCTTTTCATGTATTTTGTGAAATCAAATCTAATCTGTCTCAGTGCTTTAGGGAGCATTAAATGTGTGTCATGTAATCACAGATGAGCTGCTACTAAACCATTAGGGGAAACTGCATCTCCTGGCCTAGAAACTGCAGGCTACAAACAGACAAATATCTAACACAAAGAGCCACATTGAGAATTGCTCTCACAGGAGAAGGCATTTTATTTACAAAATCCTAATATCTCCATGAGAAAAAGAAGTGATGAAATTATGAAGTGATCACAACTAAAAGAAATAATATCTGTGGCTTGTGGAGTGAACAAGATTTACCAACAATCTTGTACCTTTCTCATTTCAGCTTTGAAGTAAATACCAGTTGGTGGAAGGTTTCAAAATGGAAGTTCTGTATTTGTAGTTCCAAATTCCTCAGAATTTTGTTATTTCTTTTAAGAATCCTCTATTAAATTTTGTTGGTTTATTTTTCTTTAAAGCTAAAGTGCTGCCCTTTATGCCCTCCATGGGAGCTTGACACAATAAGAAGGACTGTGGGATGAAATGTTTCAATGGCACAAAAAAGGACAGAGTTAAAAATGAAACAATCTGCTGTTAGCAACAGAGAGTTAGAAATCTGAAAAATTCTCAGACAGATTCTAGTCCTGGTGCTATGGCACCTGTTGTCTAGCTTTGATCAAATAATTTCCATTTTTTTGCCATTTTACCCTTCTAGGTTAGAAAAAATGTCCCCAGTTTTCTCTGATAAAAGGATAATGCATGACTGGTTTGATACTCAAATAATAATATTGTTTAGTATGTGTTATAAAAGTTTTCAATCGCATGCATATGTTCAAACATCATAGTATGTTGCATACTCAATTTCAAAAAGGTTAGTTTTTGATACCTATAACTTTTTAAAATGTCAAATAACCACCCTGAAGACTTTTTTTTGGGTGACAGTTGTAGCAAGAATGAAATGTTCTGCACAATCTGTTCTCTATTTGAAAGTATAAGTGTTGGAAAACAATTGTCTGAAGATGGTAATTTTTTTTTCAAGAATCAGTATGAAAAAGGAAACTCTAGAAACAGTTCAGTGGAATCTTGGAAGGAGGGATTTGAACAAAGTAAAATAATTTTTACAGTTGAAATTAAGTATGCCAAATGTTTTATATAATAATATTTTATAATTGATTTATGATTACTGAAAAAAGGAGCTTATGAAGACATCTTATAAGGACCTTTTAATCCTGTTGTTCTAATAGAATCTGATAAAACAATTAATAATGCATATAGTACTTTCCTATGTTGTCATTTTTCTTTCCTAGTTAATGGATACTGCTTTCAATTTTGTGTTCAATTACTGTGATTAATCAAGTTTTTTTTGTCCCTTATTTCTATTATCAGATTAAATGTTATAGGTGTTTCACTTTGGGGTAATTAAACATCATTTTAATAAGGAAAACTAATTTTTGTTTGCTTGTTTATCTTCATAAATATCCTTCTTATCCTATTTCTTTTCTCATGGAGAAAGCCAAGAGGGAGATATGGGAATGCAAATGCTTCAGAATTTACCTTCTCGTTTTTTTCCTCTGCATATGAATCAGAAAAGGAAGGAATCAGAGGATGATATCTTTCTTTTCTCCTACCCTATGTCTAACCATGCTTCACAAAGAAGGAAACATTATTTCCTAACAAACAAGTTTCTGTAACATTTTTTGTCATTAACTCATTCTGTATTTTTTAATCAAAAATACAGGGGTACTTACAGGTCTTATCTTCTCTGTCCACGCATTGCACTGAAATTGAGACTCCTCTGTACAATTTCACTGAAATTGGCTGAGAGATGTGCAGACTTATTTTTCATGAGAAGCCAAGGTGCAAATGTTTTGCATGTTGCACTTTCAGAACACAAAGTGCACTATGAATAGTTTTAGAATTTCCTTGTAGGCAATGTTTGAAAAAGGCATTATTTCTGGATCTTTCCGTGATTCCTAATGCTGTCTCTGTCAGCAGCAACCATCTGCTTCACAGCAATGGTACTATCCTCCCTTCCTAGGGAGGTGAAAATGCAAAGCTTTAATATACACTATTCATGGCCACCTCTCGACTACACTGTAAATTACTTTCGTGGGGTAAGACTGTCCCCTGAACACACTTATGGCAGCATCAAAGTTTCTGCTTTAAGTTGCTTATAATAATCTTCCATGAAGTTACAGAAACATATGCATGTATATGAAGATTCATTTTAAATCTTAATACTTCCATTTATAAATAAATCCAAATAACATTACATTTATCTTCTTTATAGCAGATACTGTCACAATGGAAATGGTTATTTACTCAAAGATGGATCATGCAGGAAGTGAAAAAAAATTGAGTCAGACTCTAAAAATGTGCAAATCGATTCCAAATCCTTGAGTAAATCTTCACATGGCTAATATTAGAAGATCTTACATATGCTATGACAACATACAATGCTTCAGGAATATATTAGTTGGACATAGTTTCTCTTCATATATAATCATCTGTGGTATTAATGACTGAATACATTTATGCATAATACATCATGATTCATGCATATAACATTCATATTATTTAAGCTTATAAAAAGATACCTAACATAATAGTTAAAGTGAGAATAACCAATATCAAACTTCTATGAATTATTTAAATATAAAATCGAGAAGTGGAATTGAATCTCACAACCATGATTCCATTGGAGTTTACATTTTGATACAAAGTTGATTTTTCCCTCTGGGGTGGGTAGACCCCAGCCCACTTGCTCACTCACTTCCCTAGAGGGTTGACAGAGAGAATAAAAAAAAAAAGGAGAAAGACTCATCGATCAAGAAAATGACAGCTTAATACTTGGGGAAAAAAATCTTAAAACCACTCACCCCTCCCACAAGCAGACGTGTGCCCAGGCAATCTCTGAGCAATGCCTACATTGGAACATCCTTCCCTTTCTAACCAACCATGGCTATTTTGGCGCAGAAATGTTTCGTGTTAGTTGCCCTGCCTATGTCCCTGTCTGAACTTTTACCCTCCCCTAAACAGACCACTCCAAGGAATGGAGTCAACTGGTGGAATTTCCCTAAAATTTTGCTGTTTGAAACATCACTTAAGACTGAGTCTGGAGTTTCAGCTGGGGGGGTACATTTTGAATAGTCTGAATACATTGATTGTGGAAGGTATCTCAGTGATTAATTTTTTCACTGCTAAAATTAAAAGTAGGAATGAATTTCATCCTGACAACTATTTTGCGTTAGTTTCTCAATACCACAAAAATACAGTAAGAACTTCCGCAGTTACTTCTGCTTTGCAGTCAGTGATTCTATTACGGTAATTTTCAATTACCGAATATGAGCGACAGCACTGATGCAAAGCCATGCACTGTATTTCAAAATGTGACTGGCTGGATTAATTAATTCAAGTTCTATTAATCTGGTGTTTTTTTCAAATTAAATATTTTCAGACTTAAAATAATAGAAATCACTACAGGTGAACTAAAATTGTGGGATTTAAAACTGTGGTATTATACAGGCATGTAGAAAGTCAGACAGAATTGTGAATCACACTTTAGAAATGCCTTTTTTTCTGGTGCTGAAATCTTGCATTTAAAATTAACAATCCCTTGAAAGCTGACAGCTGCATCAGTGGGTACTTTGAAACAAATGTGAATTGTTATAAAGGTCTAGGAATCCTTTATTTTTCTTTTTCTTTTTTTGTGTTCTGATAAATTAATAGATTAATCAGAATATATAAATTAAGGAACAAATAAGGCACTCTTTCTAATGCTATAAACAGACTGTGACCTAAAACATTAGTTCAGTGTTCTATTTTGTTAACAACATCAGATTCAGATCACTGGTTCATATTACCTGGAGACAGAAAGAAAATTGGTTGAACTAATTAGGAAATTTGCAAGACAGGTAATTCATGTTTAAGACTCCAGGAAACATACACCATGTTTCATAATAAGAGCTGAATTGCTTAGCTGGTATACAGACAATGTGCAAATATAACTTTTATTTTTACAATAGAGGTGCAAAACAAATTCAGATGGAAATAAGGAATCTCATGTATCAAATCAGAGACTATTCACAGAAAAAATTCATTTTTCAGGGCCTAACATATATGCAATTTACATAACTCTGGTTTTGCATAAAACCAAGAAAGCTTATAGGAAAAATTACTTATGCACACAAGGAATCAAGTAGATGTAAATTTTTTTCTATATTGATTAAATTTTCCTTTAGATCTAGTTTATTATAGTGTAACTATGGTAGGGAAGGACTTGGACATTCTGATGATGGTGGGCATTTTTGGTCACTATCTAAAACAAAACCCTTTCAATTTGAAGGGAACTTGAAATGCCTTTCATATGATTCCAGTGTAATATGAGATGTGATATCTAACAGTTTTATCACTTCTTAAAAATTATGAAAGTCAATCATAAATCTAACCAACTTTTAGTAAAGATATTTAGTAAAGATATCTTCACTCATACCAAAGGCAGTTTTTTCACTGACATAAGCGAAATTTAGACAAAGCTTCAGCAGGCAGTTGTGCTAAACTGAATTCAAGAGTACACTGTGCAGCACATAATTTTTAAAATATGGTAAAATATCAAGTACATTTGTGTATTCAATAAAAAACCCCATATCACTAAATAAATACATATTTTTTTCCACTATGGAAATAGTTTAGTGTAGATATGGAAAAATCATTACTTTCACTTATTCATCTCCTATGCCTCTGAATTACTTTCCTATTACATGTTGCCTTTCACTTCTGAGGCAGTTTTTATCTACTTTTCTAAGTTCCAGATATGTGGAATGTGGGCATACTTGGTAACAGAAGAAGAAAGAAGAAGAAGTAATTTGGTAATAGAAGAAGAAAAAACAAGTAGTGATGGATCATTCATAGATATTTAATGATAATACTTCTTTCCTTAGCCTTAATGTCTGGACATATTATTAATTTATCACTATACTAGAATAAAAATGGCCAGATCTGCAGCAGGCTTGTAGAATAACTCATTATTGATTTGGGGTTTGACTGATGAATTGCTGAAGAATCCTTTTATGCCATCACTGGAATTATTGTTTGTTACCTTTTCACTTTGAAAAATGTGTATGCTAGTTCTACTAATATCGCCAACAGAAGGGTAGTTTGTAAGCTTTCTGTCCTTAAAAATTCTGCAGAGTATTTCCATCATTTTAATTTTCCTTTTGCATGATTTATGAATTCATTTTTAATGGCATTAAATGGATGGACACACATTCCTGACATAGTTAATAAGGGCACTTGTGTAACAACCTTTTTATCTCTTATTATCACAAGGCAATAAAATCCTACACAATAGATTTGTTCATACAGATAAATAAAATTGGTACGTTCTGTTTGTAACCCACAGAAAAGTGCAGCTCATAAGACCATAACTTTGTGGTCTTATCCATCTCTGGCCTTGTTTTGTTTATTTCCTTCCTAACAAAAATGCTAAAAGCAAGAAGAACATGTTCTGCAGCTGCTGCAAACCTATTTCAATGTTCAACTCCTTTTGCCATCAGAAGACTTCCCTTAGTATCCGTTCCATCACCCCTGCTTCATTCTAAGGTTAGTGGTTGGGCATGAAGAATGCAGTAATTCTGTCTTTCGGCCACAGGATGTATTTGAAGATATTTTTTTACAAATATTGAAGATATCCATGTTTACATTCTGAGAATATAATGAAAAATTCATCACCAGAGCAAAAGAATTCTTCCTAGGTCAAGTTACAGGTATGATTTCTGCATCTTCATTATTCTTCCTCACTGTTGTTTATCTTGAAGACAAATTAAATTGTTATGACATAAATATTCACAGAAAATGAATGCCATTATTTTCTACAAGTTTCCTTAAGATTCTAACCTTAGTATTAGTTTCATTAACATGAAAAATTGAAATAGAACTGAAAGGACAATAATTTTCTATTTATTCTTTTATCTCAAAAATAGGCATTTGTCCTTTACCCAGTGTTTTGAAATTTCATAAGTCCTCCATGGAAGCACTTGGGAAGTTCTTTGTGCATACTAGTGCAAATTTATTTATAACATCTCAAAAGCTTGCTGTATCCTTTTAAACATCCTTTCCTAATTTTTTTCTGCTTACTAAATCCTATTTCTTTTACCCATTAGTTTCTAATCACAAAATCGCATGCAGCAAAATCAATTTACCAATGTAAAACTTACACCATTACAGAAGTCACACTTGATTTTGGTGTGCTGACAAAATTCTGTCTCATCAGTGAAAGAAAGAGTAAGCTTTCCTGGTGAGTTCAGGGAGACTGAGATTTGCAATTCTCTCCTCATCCTTAATTTTTTAGGATGAAAATTTTTCTTAATGTTCTCTACTAACCAGTTGGGGCACTCATTCATTTTGACTGCATTTCCAACATCCTTTTGTTCCATCTTGAGTTGTTAATCTGTATAGTCTAATCTCTTTCTGCCCAATCCATTAAACTTTTTTTTGCATTAGGTATTTCGCTTTGCAGTGTATGGCACAGTACAATCCCAAGTAGTGTAAGATGTTGTGTATGAAAGGATAAGCATATTACAGAAAAATTTCACATAAATTCCACATATCCATTCTCGGTGGGGTGTTTTTTTGTTTTTTTTTTTTTTAGAACTTAATTGTTCAGTCTTATGAAGCCATGTGAATGTATTTGTATGCTGTCAGAAAACCTTGCTGAACCTCTGGTGAAAGAGCTGTCTATTAACCTGGGAAACAGACAAAAATGGCTTTAACCCGAATCCTTGGAAATATTGAGGTACTTTTCTGACTTCACTGGTATGAAGATAACCGGGGTCTAAATCTTCTGAAGGAACTGAGCTTTAGTATACATTCACTCTTGGGCTCATGTCCTCTAGGTTACATGTTACAAGCATACTCCAATTTAGGTCTCAATTACATTCTCTCCATGATGAATGAAAAGAGACACCTTCAAAGTACATTTCTTTCTGCCTATGTGTTATGTACCTATTTAATGAGAGGATAAATCAGTTTTTCAAAGTGCTTGTCTCTCTTGACTACAAAGAATCAGCCACGTGATTAGGTTAGAAGAGATGTAAAATCTTCATGTTATGAAAACTTTCTGAGGCCAGTCCCAACCTGTAGCCTAAATCACTAGCCTAGAGAACCAAAATAGTTAAGGCAGAAAGGTGCTGGAGAAAAATGGCCAGTGGCTAAGACCTACAAGGCTACAAGGCATTCATTCCCCTGCCAGTAAGGCCAGGGAGGGCAAAAGTGAGAAAAAAATCAGGGATCAAGATAAAGGCAATGTAACAAGTGAAAGAAAGCTCTGTGTGCAAGCAAAGCAGAATAAGTCCTTTATTCTCTGCCTCCTGTCAGCAGGCAGATGTTTAGCCACTTTCAGGAAAGCATGTATAATGGATACTTGGGAAGACAAACCCCAAAACCAAGAATTGCTTATGCCTCCTTTGCCCTCCTTTCCCTGAGGTTTTACTGTTGAGCACAACATCATAGGATACAGCATGTCCCTTTGTTCAACTGGGATCAGCTGTCCCAGCTAAATCCTCTCCCAGCCTGTTGCCCCTCTCCCAGCTGAAGGCATCTAGTGAGAAACAGGTATAACACCAAGCACACTGGTGTATTAGCAGCACTATTTTGGTCACAAGTAATAAACACAGTACCATACAGGTGATTATAGAGAAAATTAGAAGAAAATTTTCTTCTAGCCAGCCAGCTCCTGTAGAGTCTCCACCACCTATACCATATAATTTTCATCGTGCTCAGGCTTTCACCATCCAATATATCCTTGCTAAGTAGCAAGCAGCTTCCTGTCCTTTCATAAATACACAGGGAATCACATCAACCACATCTACCAGGCTGTAACTGGGGCCATCCAGGCTGGAAAATCCTGCCTGGATCCAGAGTCCACCAGTTTATAACACATAGGAATAGAAATTGCAGAAAAAGAAAAGCCAGTTTTCCACTTCCACTGTTTCTAAATGATTTTTTTTCCACAAGAAATTGAAAATTCAGTGAATGGAGATTTTAAAACTAAGAAACCATTTTCTGTTTTTCCCTTTAAACATGAAAAATACTGATGCATTTGTGCAGCAAACTATATATTCAGTTCATCAAATGGAAAAATGTTCAGTGAACAGAATTAACAGATTATTCATTTATCTCAAATTATGAGACATTGAAGTTATTTCAAATGAAAGTCATAAATCTCAAATAAGTTCTGTAAAACTTAGTTCTTAAATCTTTTTTGTAGCAATACATAGAACATTAATTTGGATTTTGAATCATCTTTTCTAAATTTCAGCAACTGGCTTAGGTATCTAAGGTCTTAATTCCACTATGGAGATGTTCTTTTCTCTGCTTGAACTCTACGCTAGCCAGATGAACCTGAGTCAAAGTGGCTGATAAACTATCCCAGTTGAAACAATGAAAGCTCATTCTCAGGATTCTAAGTTATTCAAAAAGTGAGATTTTTTATTTTCGTTTAAATTATTTTCATTCTTTTTCACTCAAGAGAGTGCAAAAGGACGGGTTCTTTATTTTATTTTTCTCCTTAGCCATTGGCTTGCTGGTTTCAGTCCATCTCAAGGTCACAGTACAGGTTGCCATTATTTGACAGTGAATTATCCTAAATGAAATCATTGGTGACCTCAATATAACCCCTACTGTGTATATCCTCATCACAATTCAGCAGAGTGAAGAGACACTAAATGGACCCAGAATTTAAACTCAAGAGATGTTTCCTCCAAGCCTCAGTTAAGACATAATGCACAGTAACACAAATAAGTTTATGATCATTTTATTGCTATTATTTTCCCATTATCAACATGAAAAATTATTTCTATCATTTAATAGAAAAATAAATTTTTAGAATAATATCTCTTCATGAGTTTACCTATTTAGTTTTCAATTAATCATATTCTTCTTTAAGGCCTTCAGGTAAAATATTAAATGTAGTGAATATACAACTTTCTGCGGCATAATAGGTTACTTGTCCTTATTCAGATGGCATTATTTAAAATCAAGATTTTTATATATTTATGTGTTGTGTTTGATCTGGTGAAGTTCATTTCTTTGCTGCGGTTAATAACTGCTGCTATAATAAAAAAGGTGAAGTAATTTCAGCAACATCAGTTTGTAAGAATTTTTGTTCTTGCCTTGTTGTGCCAATTCAAACCTTGTGTCCAAAAAAATCAATCTCAGATAACAAGTTCTGCAGAGATTTAAAAATAATTAGGAATATTTACCAGTTTATACCAGTACATATAATAGCACAGTGATAAATCTTGGGATTCATTTACTACTCTATGCTAGTCAATACTGTGTTGTCCTTGTTTCACCTGAGATACAGTTAATTTTACTCCTAGAAGCATGTACAGTGCTGTATTTTGGATTTAGCATGAGAATAGTGTTGATAACACTTTCATGGTTTAGTTGTTACTAAGTAGTGCTGACCATCAGTCAGTGATCAGCTGCACAAGAAGCTGGGAGGCAGCAGGGCCAGGACAGCTGATTCAAAATGCCCAGAGGAATATTCCACCATGCCACAGAACACCATGTCCAGTATCTGCACGTGTCTGGTGGAGGGTCAACCATTGCTGGGGTATGGACTGGCCGTTGTCATTGGGTGGTGAACAATTGTATTGTGCAAAACTTGTTTCTCTTGGGTGTTATTTCTCATTTTCTATTTATTATCTCCCTTATTACTCCTCCTCCTCCTCCGCCTCCTCCTCTTCTTTTCCTCTTCTTCCTCTTCTTCTTCTTCTTTCTTCTTCTTTTATTTTATTTCTGTTATTAAACTGTTCTTATCTCAAGGCACAGGTTTTACCTTTCTCATTCTCCTTGCCATCTCACCATGGAGGGGGTGGTGGTGAGCAAGCAGCTGTGTTGTACTTAGTTGCCAGCTGCAGTTAAACCAGAGCATGTATATATGTCCAAATTCAAAAAGTTAATCACCAGACTAATTTAACATTAGGAAATGCTATTGATGACACTACTCTGTGAAAATATATAATTTATGTGTCTGAACATGTTCTAAAAGTATAACCTACAATTTCTGAGTAAAGACCAATGATATCACACTGAAACAACTTCCTCCAGGGTTGGCAAAGAAAACTATTATACTCCACTCTTTCCTTGATTATATCTTGCTGGCAATGACTTTTCGCCCTCGTTCTTACATAGTAATTTGACAAACAGTCATACACACACACTACATATAAATATGTGAATGTGTATGAATACACATAGATTTCTGTACATTTCATATACATCACAGCTAAGCTGAGCAACTAGAAAAATTTTAAGCGTTATGTCAACATTTTTTGATACATTGAAAAAAGTGGAAGTTCTTTTGTTAATTTCATTGCTTATTTTATTTTCATCATCTTTTCTTCAGATTTATCCCTTATCCTTTTTCCCATTTTCTAGAACGTAAAAATGTATATTAGTCATTCTTAAATATATGTTAATGAATTTTATAGGCATACTGGATGGAACTTGTAAAAACAGGCCAGGAAATCTGAAGCTACAGCCAAGGCAAACTCATGCCAAAACATTAGTCGATCCATTGGAACTGATTATACACATACAAAAGGGAGAATGCGTGAAGTGATATATAAGGTCACTGTGACAGCCAGAAGGTAATGCCAAAATATTCCTACTAGCTTGGCTCATTCACATGTATGGGCACAGAGCTGATTCAGAGCCAAACACTCTGCATGAGCCAAACTTAACTTCCTTGGCTTGCCCACCTTCAAAGCACAGCTGTCGTGGCAAAAACAACCCATCAGACACGAATTCATTTTGCTAGTTTTCATCTGCCATGACTTTGTAAGATGCAGGCACCAAGGGCAGAGTGCTTTGCTGCTGCTGCTGCTGCTGTTCTGAGTGTAGTCTGCACTACTGAAAAAACCTGTTGGACTCACATTACCTATTGCAATGAGGTGTCTGCTTCCGAATAATAAACATGATCTTAATGAGGTCTAGGCACCTCTGACCGTGATTTTGAGAATGTGAGTAGTGATTTTGATTGTGCAACATGCTGGGGCCCATCTGGAAGCACCTGAGTGGTCTGATTTGAATAAAACCACAGTCGTCTTGGTGAAGGATCAATTAAATCCAGTCTTGAATGGGACCTTCCAAAGCCAGGGCTGTCAAAATCATTAGTAGATTTTTAACTATCTTAGTCTAATTAGTTTGAGTAAGGGAGAGTGGAAACACATTGACAAAAAGTATTCCAAAGTCATAATAGTTATTTTCTATTTAACTATGGTGGAAACTATAACGTTTGCCTTTGCTTGACATCCCTAAACTGCTCCCTCCCAATTCCACCCTCACATCCCAGCCAGCCACAAAATATTGTCTTAAGCTTCTTCTCATCTCTGATGTGATCCTAAATTACATAAGTTCAACTGAGATGAGTTCACATATGTGAATTAGATGGTGTAAAACCCAGAAAATTCAATGATATGCCTTGGAGTTTTGTTCTTTGCATGAATTTTGTGTTCGTATTGTTAACATAGAAATGAAGTGAAAAGCACAGAGTTTAGCATAAGCTTACTGTTAAATGTACATATAGACATCTCCCTCAACTATGACTTACACCCCCTACATCAAATATTAATAATTTTATGAAAATTTATATTATGACTGTATTAAGAGAACAGACACTAACTGTATTTTCAATTTTCAAGCCAGATAAAGCACAAAAAGCTGATGGCCAAGCAACATACTCCTAAATTGGTGTGGATTTTCTCATCTTTGTCCCTCCACACTAATTTCATGGAGGTCTTTGTAGGGGTTCTGAGAAAATTTTTTGGACAGGAAAAAAGGTACAAAACTTCTCTTAACATATATCATATCATTTTATCTCAAGTGCATTTTTTTCCTTCTCTTCAAGGAAAAAATGAAAGATTAATTTATTATAGAATGTGGTTTGATTTTACTGCCTTTAATTAATCCTTGGGTTATGATTAATTGATTAATAAATTTCTTATTTATGCAAGATTCCTGAAATATTAACACATACTCTACAAACAATCCATTTTCAGATTCCTGAAGTAAAATCTTCAATAGTGATTAAAGTTAACACTTGACTGCCTCAGGATTTTTTTTATTGAGACCAAAACATAAACTCTGGTACATGAAAACTATCACAGAAGACTATGTGAAAAAAAATGTGTTAGATTTAATGATATTTAGATATTTTATCATCAATTTTTGGGACACATGTCCCATCTACCTACACCTCAAACACTTTCTGGGATGGAGTATTCACAGGGCAACCAGTTTGAGTGTCTCACCACCTCACAGTGAAGTAATTCACTGGGGTTTAACTGTGTATGAAACTATAATTTTTTACATCGTTCCAAGGCAGTTCGTCCCTGCTAGATGGAAATGGTGTTGTCATAGTACCTGAAAATTCATAAAAGAGAGCATTCAGTGGACTTGCAATAGAACACATTCTCATGCTGATGTGTAGCAAACCTTTGCTGTTCATGTTACTAATGGACTTTTCCAAAAATTTTCCACCTTGAAATTTTCCTGCTTGAGACACAAGTGGAAAAATAAAGATCCAACATTAGGTAAAGTTTTAATAAGGAAAACCTACAATCACCTGAAGCCACACTCATATTTTTCCAAAAAGAATAAAAGAACTCAGAAGAGTTTTTAAAGCTTTTGTTTAAGAAAAAACCCCAATTTCTTCAAAGTGATTCCTGAACTGAGAATATATCTTAGTGAAAAGTTACTGTCACCATAGAGGAGCTTGGCCAATGAACTCCACCATTTGCTTAAAGCGAAACAATGGGATGAAACAGGATGATGCTTAAACAGAGCATGTGTGGTTATTAAGGCCACATAAAAGAAGACAAAGAGGAGTTTTCAACATGATTGTATGCAGGATTAGACATTTTGGTCACTGGGTTTGCTAAACTAGAACACACTCCTTTAACACGTTTCCTTCTTTCCTCCACCTGGAGGCAACGCTGTCCCTGTTGTCCCAGGATTCACACTGCGACAGATCCGTCACTTTGACATACTGTATACTAGAAAAGGGAGGCAGTCAGACTTCAAGTACGAATCTTTCACTGTAGATAATTATGAAGAAATTATGCTTCAGAAACTAATTTAGTTTCTTAAATAGGAACTGTACTTCTTTGTCAGTTTAGCTCCAGACAAAAATCCCGAACAATTCCAAAGCTCTTTCCCAGTGAAAGGTTGAAAAAGGTTTTTATGTGAAATATTTTAATCATCAGTGATCAGCATTAGCCCCATAGCAATTAGTGTTTAAATTAGCAGAGAAGTAATTTGAAGATACTGAGAATGGCTGACTATGCTTTTGAATTTTCTCCTTTAAATATTTTTTCTGGAATAAGAGTATATTCTGAAACTTGGCTAAATAAAAACTGAATATCTGTTGTACTGTATATATTGAATAAATGCATATTTTATAAGGTGAAATTTTATCCCTTGTCTTGATATCAAATGCTGTTTTCTGTTTTCAATAACAAGTGAAGACGGAAAATACACACGAGCAAACAATTCAAGTCTGGTGGGATTTTAGTAGGTGACTAAAGATCTGGCATTGTATTTTGTTTTTTACTATGACTGCACAGCCTCTATGAATGTTTTCACTAGGCTTTCATGAAGGGGAGAAATGGAACTTTTAGCACTGGATTATTGTTATTATTATTGTTGTTTTTATAGCCATCTGCTGTAATCACTAAGAAAAAGTCAAAACTGCGATTCCAGCTAATATCATTGTACTGTCCAACTAGTCCAATGAAATCAAGAATGAATCTTCATCAAAAGGATCAACACTTTACATGAAAACATTTAATCCTGGTGTATTCAAAATTCTGGGGAAAATGGGTTTGCTTTTGGATGTACCAAGAAAGTCAGCAGATCAAACTCTTAGGCAGGTTATAACTCCCTCACATTACCAATGAGTGCAAATTTCTCTCTGAAAAATAACTTTTCTAGCTAATTATTTAAAGTTATCAATTGAAGTAAGAGCGATTTTTTGCAAAGAATTAATCACTTAAAAAATCACAATAAACTACTCCCATGACATGAATCGTGAGGTAAGCTTAAGAAAAATGGAGAAAATACTGACAATTTGTCATGAGAAAATAGGCTAAGTTATGTACAGGCTCTTGAAGTGACAAAGGTACACCCAGTAAGTGTTTGAAACAATTATGTTCAGTTAATTAAGACTGAAGAAGAGTCTGAAGAAGAGTACAAGAATTACTGATCAACAAGGATGTTCTTGGTCCTGATCTAAGACTGATATGTATATGACTGGGGCAATCCCACTTGAGCCCTGCCTTGTTAATTTTTAGAACTTTTCAGTTCACATAGCCCCTGTTCACCCCTTTCTTACTTCAGAATTCTCTTTGCTAAGTTGGAGCCCTCCCTGGATGACAGGTCAGGAAAACAGACAGGGACCTTCATCCTCTGCAGCAAGAAGGCTCCCACTGCCATAACTGCTTTTTATTCACTTCTGAGTTTCAGACTCAATCAGCACAGCTCAGCTGCATCATTTGACAGCATTCACTCACAACTTCAGTCTTGTTGCAGAGCTGCTCCCTCTTCCTGAACCCGCCCTGGGTCAAGGGCATCAAAACTGCAGGGACAATTCTACCAACAACCAGAGGCAGGTATGTGGTACATCACTGCCATTCATGAGTGGATGCAAAAGCCAGTCTGAGCAGACTTGCTAATCCCTCACATTTTAAATTCTCTTCTTTTCCCAAATTGAAGCACAAACAGATCACGACCTGTTAGCTATGCTAAAGGTGCCTGATTTTCCCTGATCAATGGTTAGAAGAAACCAAAGCTTCAAGCACCTTGTAATCAAGGACAGCTGGGATCTTAAATACCTCTAGAGCCTGCTACAAAGGTTGACAGATGCTAAGGCAGCTGTGGCTATCCTTATCTGGGAGCAGTGGTACCTTCAGATTCCTCAGAGGATTCCTGGGAACCTCTCAAGAATCTTCAATAAAATCAGGAGGGTAAAGAAAATCTCAAATCAGAGCCCAGAAAATCCTGTCAAACAGTTGTATCTCTTTTGTGGTATGAACCTTAACTCTTTTCTATGAAATAAATATAAAATACAATAAAATGTAGATTACACTGGAAAGAAATCAAGAGAGGTTGATTTACCTTCTCAGTTCTGCTTTCTCTTCTCAGAGAAATGTTGCAATTCTAGGCAGATTTACAATAGAATTGGATTTCTAATTAATATGTTATTCTGTCTATGTTTTGTTTTTAACATATAGTCAAAATACTGGCTTTATATGAGATTAGGAGTTTGGTTTTTTTTTAGTGGTATGAAAAAGGGAGTTTGGAAATATTTTTTGTGATGTGACTGTATATAAGCATTTATATAGGCAAGCAGTCTTACTGTTTTCTTTTTTTTTCAATTTTTGATCAGAATGAAACATTCTAATGCATTTGCTAGAAACCAGATATTTTGCTTTACTGAAAATGAGTTAATCAGTATCTTCCATTTGTACGTTAGGGTATTTTACTTGGATTCATTGTTGTCATAGCATGAAAGCAACAAAAGACAAAGAGAATAGCCTGAGAAGATGGGGGAGTGGTTGTAGTGTTCATTATTTTGAGGGAATGCATCTGATGGCTGTCCTAGTGGAATGAAAAAATAGTATTCTGCCAAAAAATTGTCTAGCAGGTTTCCAGCAGTGAGTTTGGAGTCAGAAAGACCCCCTTTGCTACATACAGAATTCTTCTCCTTGGGCAGAGAATGAGAGCATGGATAATATATGACAGGTACACAGATGCATTGCTTCATCTTCTTGAGGGGGCTCAGGTACAGCAATGAGAAAAATGAACACAGGAGCTTGCATAGCATAGCCTTTCCTCACAAGCTGATATCAGAATAGTTCATGACTACCAGAGAAAGGAGGGAAGTCTAAATGCTAGGAATCTAGTTTCCAAGAAAATAAATGAAACTGTGATGAAGAAAAATTGGAAAGCAGAATGATTTGTAATTTATTACGTACCTACCAAAAATGAAGCTACAGAAAATGAAAGTAGACACATTAGAAATTTAAAATAGAATTTCTATAGAATTTATGGTAGTGAAAACAAACAGAGATAGGCATGACCATTCTTTCTCATTCTTTCTCTTCCAATATATTTTCCATGTAATCAAAACACAGTGGGTGATTAAAAGCAAGTTTACACTTATTTTTTATTTATTGTAGATGTAGTCCCACAATGAATATATATGACTCACAATAAATATACATGTATAAAATATTAATATAGAGAGAAAGTTAGTCCTTTAACAATCCTCCATAATGTATATAATATGAGAGCAAACTAAATTCATTCAAATTGAACATATTAGAAGTCTTGAATGAAAAAGGAAATCTATAGTGTTTTCTGACAGAAAAGAGTAGAGCACTGTGTTTAATTTACAGGAAAGAGTGCACAAACTTTGTTAATAGTTAAAGGTGTTTTTTTGTAATTGTGACAACAAGTGTTATTGAGACCTGAAAGGTCACCTTTTGACAATGTTAGCATATTTCAACAGTAATTTTTGTTGAAATATGCTAACATATTTCAACATATTTTAATTATTTACCTAATGAATTAAAACTACAAGTGGCTCAGGGCTGAGCCTAAAGGGCAATGTAGAGACAACATAAAAAAACCCAAAAAACAAAAATAAACAGTGTGAGGGAAAGGTATAAAAAGATATTCAGTTTCCTATTTATGTTTATTTATATTGGATGGGAAGAGGAAGATATACAAACTCAGTTCACAGCATCCTGAATCCTGCAGATAGAAATGCCTAAAATCATCCTGGTACAAGTATACAATTATGGCTAAAATCTCATTTCCCTGTTTTTGGACTCACACTTTGCTTCAAAGAACAAAGCTTTTTCTAATATCTACAAACCTAAGCTACGCTTTAAAAAAAGGTTCATGCTTTAATTCAGAAGGTTTGTGGGAAAAGGAGATGTAAGCTTTCATATAAAACTTCATGGCTACGGAGGAAAACCTGTATTTGCTTCTTTCATGGTCCAAAAGATGACCACCTCTCCTGCACAATCTCAGACAATATCTGGAAATACTGCAGTCAGGGTTTGTGCAATTTGTGCATCCTTCCTGAAAAAGATGTTACTCTGCAAACAATTAATGAGAAGAACTTAATAATGTAGAGCTAGTGATTTATAATTATAGCCTAATAACCAAGATGCATTACTAAAGGAAAAGAGAGATTATGGTTATGGACAACATCTCTGTAGAATGTATCTGATTTTATTTTGCAGCCTTAAAAATAATCGGAGCAAAGACCAGGCAACATTCTGATCATCAGGCATCGGATCCCGTGTTTTGTTTTTCTCTATAACTGCTGGTATTCTTGTTTACCATATAAAAATTTGAATGAAATTCATAATCCACCATCATGACTTTGAAATATTCTATTATCTGTTGCTTCATAACCAGGTTCTCCAGTGAATTGATGCCTATTATTTTAAATCCATGCTATTGTTCTCCTCTTCACTTGAGATTTTCCTTCCAAATCCATTCTTGAGCATCAGCTCATTTTCTCTATCAATAATTAAATCAATTTTTTATTCACACAATTTCTTTCACAGTTCATCAGCTTTTAATTTCCCTTTATATTTGAAGTCCAGCCATGGTGTGTTTATCTTAGGACTATAGATGCAGAGGTCTATCATTCTCCCCCTACTGTGTCCTTTTATGTCCACCAAGACATCAGTAATTTGTCTATCCAGGAAATATTTCTAAAATTTAACATCTATTAAGTCTCAGACTTAAAAAAACCCTGAAACAGTTTAATAATTTTGGCTTGCTGTGAAGAAAATTAATTCAGTAACAAACAGGAACAAGGATAGAAATCCAAGGCGGTCCAATTGCAGCATATCAATAAATTTCCACAAGTAAGAGTTTTTAGCTTTCCACCCCTTTTTCCTAATGATGAAGCAAATATAAATATAATATAATAAGCATAATATAAATAACCCCAAATCACAGAGTTGTTAGGATTGGAAAGGCCTTCTGCAGATCATCCAGTCCGAGCCCCTGCCAAGGCAGGGTTACCTGGAGCAGGTTACACAGGAACACATCCAGGTGGGTTTGGAATGTGTCCAGAGAGAGAGACTTCATGACATCCCTGGTCAGCCTTTTCCAGTGCTCTGCCACCCTCAATGTAAAGAAGTTCTTCCTTGTGTTGAGGAAAATCTTATTTTGTTTCAGTTTATGGACTTGTTACTCATCCTGTGACTGGGTAGCACCAAAGAGAGTCCGGCACCATCCTCTTGGCACCTGCCTTTGTGAGATTTACGGGCATTAATATCCCCTCTCAGTCTTCTCTAGACTAAATCCTTGTTGTCAAACAAGATAACTGTAAGTATGGCTTAAAATCACCAATGTTTTAAATCACCATGTTTTAATTTACTATGGGGAGAGAACCAAGAGTTTGCACTCAGTCAGCTTATGGTTCAACGAGAGAGTGATTTTGTTATCCATAGCAACTCAAAGTTTTTCTGATTTGTGGTACTGTGCCTACTGCTCAAAATACATTGGCTTCAAAAAGAACATACTGTAACATTAGCTCTACAAAAACCAGCCTTCAAATATTTAAAGCATTTTATTAGAACCAGGTCTTCTATCTTTCTTTGGAAAGGATGGATGCTCAGAACTCAGGTTTCTGAGGAAAGATGAGGTGTGATTACACCACTGTTCGGCTTTTAGGAAAATAGTATCAGACGTCATGAGAGTTACCAAAGAATCATTACACTTGAGAGCAAACATATGAACATTAGATTTAATAATCAGCTCAGGGCACAATGTTTTCAGTCCTAGTTGCTTTGAAAGCAGTTCTTGATGAAACCTGACTCACAAGATGTGCTCTGTCTTGTGGTGTATTTCCATGACAATATATAAAGAAATCACAACCAATTTTTCCCTGAGGCTTTGTGATCTGAAAGGCTAAGTGGCAATGCCTTTGGTCTGCAAATCACTACCTAGTTACAGGACTGCAAGGTCATGGATATTATCCTGCTTTAAAAAGACATATACATGAAAAAGTTTTTTCAAGAGCTGCTGTGTAGACTAATAGTGTTCCAACACTAAAGAAACATCAAAGCACAAAGTGGGTCTGGGAGGTTATTCTATGTTCAGATTAATATTGCAGACATCTGAGATTTTGAATGAGAATCTGCTGTTTTCCTGTTGCACTGAAATTAACAAAATTGTACAGCTTTCAGGTGGTAAACATTAAGTGATGACATCTTTAAGACATCAAAGCAATGTATGGAAAAATTAGAAGTTTGCTGGAAGAGGATAACAAAGAACGTTTACTTAAACAATTATATTCTAACCTTTATTGCTTCAAAAAGTATAATAACTATGGAAATAGTAAGGGAATACATTTGTGTGTTTGCTTTTAATATGCTCTTCAGAATGATATTCAATTTTAATAATTTTAAAAATCAAGTTATGCTAGAATTGAACTAATTTTCAATTATCATGTGGTGAAAAGTAAAAGAAAAAATTCTGATGCTACAACAAATGGACAAAAAGAAAAAAGCATCTAAAGTTTTATTCTTGAAAATAAGTTACAAAATTGTGAGATTTTTAACAGGGAAAAAAAATCTGAATTCAAATATGTTCAATAGTGCTCCTTTTTATCTCTCAGATTCTATATGCAAATTTATTCCTTCAGCAATTAACCTTGAGTATAAACTGATTGTTTTCTAAATCACATAGTTTTGATATATACTCTTGATTTTAATGTTATATAGTGAAGATGAACATTGTAAGCTAATTGTCTAGAAGTTTTCATAGTATCCTTTTAAACATTTGAAAGTCTTCGTAAAAATCCCAGTTAAAATTTCTTTAAGAGAAGCTGTTAATTCCTATATCCCCCCAGTGAAAACCCTGATTTACAGGTCATTAACGTCGGTCAGAGTGCAGTGCCTGGTCCCGAGGCTGCCTGGTCAGTCACAACTGCTGAAGGTGCCTGCTCTGAGAGAGTGCAGCCGTTTCTGAGCTGGCCACAGGAATTGCCTTCCGGCTTAGAAATGAACATTTTACAAGGCTCTGAGAGGCAAATTCAGTCCGTCCTGGATCCTTGAGTCTTAACTCATCTTTTAAAACCTAGCGTCACACAATTGTTTGCCATCCTGTGAGTTCATATAAAGTAATTATGATTATATACAATGTCATATGAGTATAAGAATATTTATCCACTGAAAGGATTTATGATTGACATTATATTATTTTTAAGGTATAAATTTTAATAAGACTTTTATAATTTTTGGACTATGATCCTGATAAACACAAATACTACTACTACTACTACCAGTATTACTAGCTTAAAATACCCTACAAAATTTCTTCATAATGACTTGAAAAAGACTATAAAATTTTGTTCAGATAGGCTGAAATTGGAAATTATACATTTAGTAGGTATTTACTGTTATTTTATTATATTTACTTTAGCAGTGTATCAGAGTATATGAAGCTTTTTAAAAGTGATTTTTTTGCTTTTTCTCCAAAATAATCAGGCTCAGCATGCAAATAATGAATCATATCCTAATGAAAAATAAAATTCTTATTGCCATTTCAAAAACATATTGAAAGCTCCTGATGTTTCACTTTGTTACATTTAAATCAGAAATTTTTACCTTATGGCAGTCAAAAAATAATTTCTTCATAATCACTGTAACCAAAGCACTTAAAACATGAACAGATTACATGTTTTGCAATACAAGTTTAATTGCAATGCTGTGTATTGTCATACTATGGCCTTTAAGATACCAGGAATGTAATTGATCAGACAGCACAGTCTTTCCACAATATCTTTTTAATTTTAGCTCATTTTGTAAACTCACACCTTGAGAATTCTGAAACTGGAAAACTCAAAAAGAAAGATGGGAAAACAAAAAGCATGTTCGATTCATCTATAACTTACTTAACTACGCATCTCCATTGTAGAACTTTCATCATGGTTAATTATTTTGAATGTCATCCAAAACCCACTAGAAGAAGTGAGAAGGATCACCAGTCTTTAGAATGCTGTCTTACATAATATACTGGATTTTGATTTTAAAAAAATACACTTTAGGTGCTGATGTACTTTAGTTTAATGACCCTTAAACTTCAGATGAAAGTGAAGATATTTTACTACTTAGATTATTGTATTTATTTTATTGTGGTATGTTCTTGAACCGCTAAATGGTTACACTTCACATTTATTTACAGAAATATAAGGGAATATACTGGCTTCAAGACAGTGGAGAATAATAAATCTTCATAGTGAACATTCCAAGAATAAAGTCTTAGTTCATATTTTAGAAGTATGGCTAGAGTGCCACGTGTGGGGGGAATGAGAGTGGCTAGGTACTTATGTTCAGCATTTTGTACTCGCTAGAATTCACAAAGTGAAACTGAAGTTAATAAAGCTCCTGTTTCCATAGCTATGAACACAATTAATTGCCTAAATCCACACATTTCACAACAATATAAAAATGGACAATCAAAACAAAACACATTTGCTGCTGAAGAGACAGAAGAGAAAATCTTATCCCACAAAAGAGGATGCGCTATTCCTTCTCTCGTTCATTGAAATGCTGTTTTGGCAGTACGAAGCAGATCACAGTACAGGAGCCTCTCTGCTTGCAGAAACATGATGCAAGCACAAACTACAATGTGTGTATTAGCATATTTTTGACACCTCAGGGGCTCTACAATTTTTTATGATTGAATAGATATTAAATGGAGTTTTCTGCTCAGTTTGAAAAGCAGCATCCCACACCTTTGGTTATCAATTATCTCAGGCTTCTCATGCATCCATCACTTCAGTAGCTCAGTACCAGTCAGAGCAAACTTCTTTCTGACATAATGATCATGGTTGTTTTATTGAATTCTATTGTACTCTCCAGTTTTCTTAGTCATCAACATAGAAAAATAACATTTGATGGTTTCATGGACACATTTACAATCATTTTTCATTGGCCTGACAGTGTTTGAGTAAGGAAATACCCGGAATTTGAAGCATGCTGGCAATGGCATCTATACAAACACTGAAAGGAAAATGCTCTTGACATTTTAAAGGCATCGAGACTCTCATATTTTGTTTTCTTGAAAGCTAAATCAGTTATCCTGAGGAAAAATGCATACAGTTGGTATTTACATTTTGTCTCTTAAAGATAACTGTTCCTGAAATAAGGTGGGGGCTGTGGGTGAGGGGTGAGAGGGAGGTGGAGAAGAATATCACACTAATGTATATTGAAACGTTAGCATTGTTTGAATAAATTCTACTAATATGCAGAATCTTGCCTCTGAATTATAAAGTGGATTTTGTCTCCTACAAGTAAAGAAACCAGCAAAACCTTCCAGATTACTCACATGATGAGCAGTCCCTTCATAAGAGTACATTAGAACAAATTCTGTGTGCCACAGTTCATATCTCCAGAGCAACCTAATGTACCAATCACTACAATATTCTGTGCAATTCCTGCAGGTTCATTTTACAGACATTCAATCAGAATGGTTAAAGGCATGAAAAATATAATGTGTAATTCAGAGACAACTGAGTGATGATGATCAGAGTGGTATGCTTGGTTACAAAGGACCATACTTGATGACAACTAAATGTACTGGACTGTAACTTCAGTTTTTAATCCTTTCTTACAGTCTTTTGACAGCCTCAACTGTAAGCTGCACGTTTTTCGTTGTGTTGGTGTTTCTTCTTGCAGGAGTTTTTTAGCTGGCATTACTCTTCTTATTACCAAAATCCTAGAAAGACTATTTTCAATCCCTTGTTCTTAATCTTTGTTCGATTTCCACAACCAATACATCTAAACAGGATGGAGTATAAACATACTGTAAAGTTTTTATTCATGTCACCTTTACACAGTAATAGCAGCTGCTCTGTGGTGCAGAGAATACATCAGATTATCAAATGATGAAACTTCCCCAACTACTGCTGATATCAATATTGTATCTATTTCCTGATTTATGTTACTGATCAAATAATCTTCTTTCAGTGACATTAGATTTTTTTGTCCTGAGAAATACACATAAAATGGATTTTACTTCATCAGAGAAATATGATTTCAGCTGTTTCCTTGTCTCCTCCTGCTGTTGTAGATTTTATACTGGTTCTCCCCAACACAAATAGGAAATGTGATAGGCAGAATCAAAGCTAGTGTATATCATGTTCTTTTTACTAAAGGAAAGTTTAACACGGTTGGAACTTTTGAGTAAGTCTCAATGATAGAGAAGCTGTCATATTTAAAAGAATTTTGAAGACAGTTAAATACAGTTTACATGTGTAGAATTGAAAAAACAGAGTAATAAAAAAGAGAGAGGTCTCAGAAAAAGTGTGGAGACATGGAGTTTGGGTGAAAAATCAGTGTTGCATATGCATGGTCTACAAGATCTGGGAATTTCGGACTATTTACAGGATAAACCAGTGGAGATCACTAAAATGTGTTTTCCTCTGAATTCAAAGAATCTGGGAACAACCACCCATGGCTCTGTCAGAGTGAAGGGTGTGCTTGATGGGGAGGGGGAATTGCAGCAATTTTTAACCAGCTAGAACAGCTAATAGGCTGTGTCTGGGATTTGGCTACATAAGCAGCAATTCCATGCCCAAGGGTCTGTTGGTGGCCACTACCAAATTTTTTTGTTAGGATAACTAGAAGACTGGCATGTGGGCTAAGACTCTTCTTGCACATTTCATTCTTTACTTTCCACCTTCATGTGTAGCATGTGCTTCTCTTCAAGAGCTTTTAGCTGTGCTAAGACAGAGAATAATGGTCTGGGGATGCTTGAGGTCACCAGGAAGCAGACCAGGAGAAGGACAGCTCTGAGATTTTTTTATGCCTCTTGACACAAGATATGTTTTTTCATCTGATTATTCATTCTTCTGAGAGACACAAGTCCAGCTCCATAGGTGAGGTACATGAAAAATGTTACTGGCTCAGAAGTTTTTTTTGTCATACTGATAACTTGCATTAATTTTGTGTGTAGGTAAATGACTGACACAGAGAAATCAAGGATCTTGCAACCTTACATTATTGGGGGAATTTGACTTATGAGAATTTTGAATCAAATCAATGTCTCTGTCTCCCAGTGGGCTGTCCCTGGGCTTTCCTTCAATAATTTATTAGTTCCAGAGTTTTTGGCCAAAGAACCGCTTCTTTGTCCTATGTGTTTGACTGTATTGAATAAATCACTGCTGCCACAGCATCTGGGACTTGGCAAAAACTGTCAGGTATACAGTAAAGACACGACTTTGTTCTGGATAACTCATTAGAGCTATCCTGCCCCTCCCTGAATACACAGATTTCGCAAGATTAAAAAAGAGAAATAATTTGGTCTACAGAGTTGGAGTTGCACCAACTCCCACATGATATCAAAGCTTGTCTGTAAAAAGAAAGAAGTAAGAGAAAAAAAGTTTTAAATCGTGTTAATTTAATAATTCATACATTTCAGTATGGAAATTTCAAAATTTGTTCCTTCCCTTTAATTTAGAAAAATAAACTCTCTTGGTATATATTTTATCTGCTCTGGTGTTATGCTACTTTGTGAATTTGTTCTCCCTCACTTCAATCTGTCCATAATCAGGACTTATTTCTGTCAACAAGTGGGTTTTTACCTGAGACAAAAAGCTGTATTTTAGTTTGATAACCTAGTGTTTTCTCTTTCCATGGTAAAGGCAATATCTTGAATTGCCTAAGAAGAGGTCAGGAGAATTCTGGCTCCATCCATCTATGTTTTTATCCCAACAGATCACAAGGACTAGAGCTCTGTCTGCAAAGAACTTTTATTATGATAGTACTCCACAATTTTAGAAAGCTGCATGTCGAAGTCTACTGGATTAAATTGTTTATTAAAATCCTCTTATTTTCCCCATATTAGCTGCATTGCAAAATTTTTTTAAATTTTGCTGAACATCATTCAACACAAATGATGGTGATTCAATTACAAACATATGTATTAGTGGGCTCAGCTTCAATCATATCCTTTGAGCATCATAGTGATGGATTTTTTCTTGTATGAATAATTCACAGGAATGGATGATATCAGAGAAGTGATGCATCCAAAAGTTTTAGAAAAACAAGTTGATTTTAGAAGGCCAGACTCCCCACAATCTTTCCAGTAGGGAAACATTAACCAAAAGTTGGTTCCACCTCTCTTTTACAAGACTTTCAAGTAGTGTTTGCCCATTCATGTTCAAATTACATATCTTCAAAGAAGTACTTTTTAAGAATAGTTATGGTGTTTCATGGACAATGAAAATATTACACTATTACAAAATTCAATATGCACCTAAAATACTTATATATCTATCTATATATCTATAGCTATAGCTATAGCTATATCTATTTTACAGTAGCAGATCTTTGAAATTTAGTAGAAGGTTTCATGGCTAGTCAAAAGCAGTCCTGGGGCCCTTTAAATTTTGAAAGCCTGAAATTTGATCTAATGGGTGAGAAGGAATGAGGAATTTCAAATGAACAGATGGAAAAGTGCAAAAAATCTAATTTCATAATAAGCCAGAGAAATAACACAGACACTGTGAAGAAAGAAAGCCAAAGCAATAAAACTCCTACAAGAAACCCAATAAGAACTTTTCAAATAAATGCACATAACCGACAACATTTTCAAAAAAGATTATGTGGTTTCTATTTCCTCAACAGTTGATAAGTTCAGAAAACCCAGGTATTTCTTGTGGCTATAAACTAACCCTGTCAGCTAAGTTTACATGTTTGACTATCAAAATGGGCATCTATAAGCTGGAAAATATTTAAACAGTATCTTCACATGCTTTATTGCCATAATAGGAATGTTTTTTTAAAACTATATTTGAATATTATGTTGGGGCTTTAGCTACTCATTTATCTTTAAACTAAACAGGAACAATAAAGGTGCAAACTCCACTTAGCTCTATTCTCTTCCCATGGGCTTATTTAAAAGTTCTGGTTTTTACAATTTTAATAGGCTTCCCTGGTTCAATCCTCTTTGGGAAAAAAAAAAGTCATCAGCAGAAAAAAGCAAAAGCATAATTTCTTCTTTTGACAGAAAGTACAAGTTATGAGTACTGGAGCTACTTAAGCTCAGCAGAGACTCTCAAGAGACAAAAGGAGTTTCAATCTCCCAGCTTTCTGCACATTTCACTAGAGGCTCACAGATGGTAGCTCAGGGACTATGATGCAGAAGGATGGGGATTACTTTGATGAAAAGGTGTAACCTTGTGAATGATTTATGTGAGTGCTGCTATGTGCTGTGCATTGTATTTGGTTGGTAAGGATGTCAAAATCTGATTTCCACCTTCCTAGAAGGGTGAGAGTTCAAAGAGTTAATGTGAAGGCCATCAGTGGTCAATTTGTCATAGGATTTTATGAGCTGGATAGGGGTAGAAGAAGCATCTCTCTCTACAGCCTAGTTTAATCTCACACCATCTATATTCTTCTAGTACAGAGTTTTGGTGAGATAGGGTAGGGATGAGACATCTTTTCCATTATTTGGATGATCTGAAGAAATGCACTAGAGAGGATCACAGTGTCAGATAAATTGATTTGTCTATGAGAGACTTTTTGAATTGTATAATTTGGGGAAAGTAGAAAGGGGAACAACAGAGCAATGGAGGAGAAGGGGTGCTTTATCCTCCTGATTTAAGGAAGGCATAGTGTTTTTCAAATTCTCTATCACTACCAAAGGTTGAAAAGTACAACAAGTAAAGCAAGTTAGAACAGCAGTCTCAGAGGAGTTATTAAATTATCACACTGGTGAAACTTGTAGAAATCTTTGGGTTGAATAATTTGATCCATTTTGTAAAATTATATTGTCTTCAGTCAAAAGAAATGCTAAATCTTCAGGGGCACTCCTGATTATATTGGGAGTGCAGAAAATTTTCCTGGAGGCAGGTAACTTGAGGCTCATTTTCTTTTTTTCACTTGGCATATCTCCTTCCTTTTTTCAATGTTCAATGTTCAGTGACATTAAGCAGTCAACTAGGCTTTTGAAAGTTCCACTGTTTCCTAATCACATACATGAAGTTTCTGGCAGCCAGTAACCCAGTTTTGAATTCCCTTCCATTCACCACTATATCCTTTCAGCTCTTTAGCAACCTATGACAATTTTATGCTGAGAGAAATGCTATGATAGAAGAGCTATTTTATACATTTTAAATTAAAATAGTGCTGTTCAATTTAATGAATTTAATGAATGCCATATTTTGAAGTGAAAATAAATTTTCACCAGTATATAAAAGGGCAGAAAACAATTAACAGACAATAAGTATGAACATTTAAAATTGTGCTCTCTTCTTCAGAAACTATTGATGACTTCATCTTCTACTGTTTAGGATTCCTTTCCCTTCCAGCCATGGTGTCTTTCGAGTTTCAGTGAAATATATTTCATCTTTTATTATAAGGACACATATGAGATTTTCAAACTAGCATTAAGAAGTACTTTCCTAACATTTATTTTCAGCTTTTGTGTGTGCTTTTCTTAATTTTATACTTATTTTAAGTAAATTTAGAAAACAATTCTAAATAGGTTCCTGAAAATTGCATACTCTATTTTTTTGGAGACAGTTTCTATATTTTAATAGCTTCCTTATAAACGTCTAAATATCTAGAAAATAAATATATCTGTCTTGGACAAAGTTCTGATTGATATTATACTTAAGTTATATGATGCATGCAAGACTTTGATTGCTAATATTACAGGAAAAATCAGAACTTTTTATAGATCCAGTGCAAATGTAATGGATACTGACCACAGATCCAGTGTGTGGACTATTCATTTTGATGATTTTGATGATTTTTCAGTGAAGTCATTATTTAATTTCTGATAGCTGGACTATGTTATTTCAGGGTTTCTGATTAATGTGGTATATCTTTCAGTTCTAGGCATAAGAGAATGATGAATTTCCTGGCCTGACACTTGCTCCCTCCAATACCTGTATTTAATGTTGTCTCTCCATTTGCTTCACTAGGATTACTTACTGTAAGAAGTCTAAGCAATTGTAGAGATATTTTCAGAATCAAAGGCTGAGAGAATTGAAGCTTTTACTCATTAGAGACTAAGACAGCTCTTTTTTATCTTAACAGAAAAGTCATGAAGCTGCTGAGAGCAACCATTGGTTCTGACCTCAGGGAAACAGGCAAATTTGTTTATACCCTGTAGTGTTGATGTAGAACACATCAGAAACTACTCTTTGAGAGGTTTTAATCCCAGCAAAAACAGTAGATCTGGAACAGATAAATCTTAACAGTGGAGAAACGTCACTCAAAAGAAATGCAAGATGCATGAGGAAAAGGGTGATTATAATCCTTAAGTTAGAATGTTTGTTTATGCTCAAGCTAAATAAAGTATCAGTAGTAAATTAGAGACTCATACTCTCTTAAAATTCTGATTAGTAAAAACAACAGGATAGAATTTTATCCTGGAGGAATCTCCTCTTAATTACTGAGAGCAATGACCCTTCATGTTTTAAAATAAGTGTGCGTGGGGTTTTTTTCTGACAGCTGTTGAATTCATTACTTGTATTCTAAGGCGTTTTAAAGCTAATTGCTCAACTAGCTCATCTTAAAAAAACCTAAAAAGTGTGAAGACTTTGTAAAAATATGAATGATTGCCATGAACAAGATTGAACAATCCAAAAGTTAGGCTTATCAGGCAGTGAAATTCTCATATTATGTTATATAAACACTTTTATTGTGATTGAGACAATCGAGTGATTATTTTACTTCTTTGTTTTCTGATTCAGAATGTCTAGATAATACCTGAAACGTTCTGTGAACGTTTAAAATTTGAATGATTAATATATCTGAATATATATGAAAGTTCAATATCAAGATAATATCTGAAATGTTCTGTGAGGTATCTTATTAATCCAGAGTTTTATCTATGTCTTTCTAAAGTGCATATATTGCAGTCTAGATTAAAGACAAGTTAGTTAAAGAAAGGAAGGTGATAAGACGCACAATATTTCCCAATACATGTAAAATTGGGACCCATGTGGGAGTAAACCTATTGTTTGAGTACAGTGTCTTGCTACTCAAATTCACAAGACTTCCACATGTATTTTTGTTTTGCTTTAATGATTGCCTATTGAAATAGTTTATTCTATTTAAAATAAACAAAGATATAATTAATTTTTCTCTGTTGTATTTCATAGTGAAGACTTCAAACACTGGAAGAATTAATAGTCTATTTTCAGAAGAAAGATCCTTTGAATAAAACTGAAAATGTATCAGGCAGATGTGGAGGTGTTTGAGGTTTTTCTTAATGTATGAGCCTATGCCATTAAAGATACGAGCAGAAATTTTTAAATGGACTCAATGTCCTTGTTGAATGTGGCACAATAGACTGTGAGACGGGACAGTTTGCTGGATTTGTTGTCATGTCTGTAGTTGTGGAGACAACAGGTTGAAGAAGTTTCTAGAGGTTGCAGGCTCCATGAGAGTTCTATTGAATTGCTGTAGAAAGAATGTGATGAAAAAATGAGTTATTAATACAAAATCCTTGTCCATCAGGATAGGACTGGATTGCTAGTCACTGCAACTTGTCTGGCACAATCAAAGCCCTCCTGGCTTGATGTAGGTTTATGATGATTTTGAGCAGGTATACTATTTTCAAGGTAGCTTTAAGGAATCTCAGATGACAGTGAATTGTTGTGCATCTATTATAATAAAGCAAAAAATGCCTTTAGAGACAAAAGGAATATTTTGTGAGAATAAATTTCTGCTGTAATTTTTCACTGAGCATAGGTTCCCCCTGTAGCCAAGACTGATATAGTGATGAATGAACTAATACAAGTTGTTCAACCACAAAATTAAGAATTTTTTAAACTTGCTTCACTAGTTATGATTTCTAAAATGTTTGTTTCAAAGAAAACTTCAGCTCATTATTCTCTATTAACTGGTGCTGATTTGTTTGCAAAGTCCTTTTCGCATTCCCTTGTGGACTGCAGAACTCAAGTCTTATAAACCAGAGCATAGAAATCAAACTCAGTTTTCTTTTTTTTTGTTTTGTTTTGTTTTTTAATCAGTGATGCTCACAAACAGTGACATCAGACAAAAGGATATGGTAAAGTAACTGTAAACCTATTTTGTGTTATGCCACTCATGGTTTATATCAGGGTCTGGCAGAATTTAGGCATAGTGAAGGGAGAATCACCAGATTGCATTACAAATTATTTCACTGCCCAGATATTGAAAAGCTCTGTCCCAGATATTGTCCCCTCTCCAGGCATAATTGGAGTTCATTTGCTAAACCATTGGCCCTAGACACTTCAGAAAGCTTTTTTTTGGCAGGTAGTGAAGAGAAGGGCAAAATTCTGAAAAAATTCTTTGACCATTCTTTTTTCTCCGGTGGCATTCTCAAACTCTTTACCTTCATATACAAAACCCAGAGGTTAGGGTTTTTTTTTTTCCCCTTCAGATTCCACAGTAATGTTTTAATATTAAAATATGTTTCCAAACCCTCACTGCATTTTCTGTAACAGTAGAAGGGAAGCAACAAGGCTAGCTTTAGACTTTATGAGGGTAAAAAAGAGAGACTCATTCAAAGGATGACTCTTTGTGATTATTAGGCTCCTGCTCTCAATAACTCTCTGAAAGGATTAGGGCAAGTAGATTATAAACACCTTTGTAACATACACTCTTATCAGGGACTTATAAAGAATAAGTCTAGCAAAAAATTCCCCATGTGGGAGATTACACCGGATTTTAACTACCAAGGTTTTTATCATAAAGTTAAGTAGTTAAGTAAGACTTGGCAATATATATTTCTAAAAAACCCCATGTGGATGAGAGAATAGCTGATATGAGCTCTTTTTGAGCTAGAAAATATCTATTTTATCTTGCCTAAACCCCAACAACATTCTATTTTTTCCCAAACTTCTTTTGTTGACAGTGTTACCTTCGATGTGAGAGTAAATTGTGCTATTTTTTCCCTACACAGTATAAATTTATGTGGAAATAAGACAGTGAAACAATAGTTATTATGTGTAAGTATCTTCCAAAAAGTCCAATGTAAGTGCTAAACAATTCACTGCACTAAAAATACACTTTTAAAAACAACACATCAAGAAATCTCAGGTCAGTTTCGGAGTACAGCAGATAACTGTAAGGGAAAAAGGGCACTGAGCACTCAGATTATTAAAGAATTGTGGAATTGTCAACCAAGAACATGTACGATTAAGATATAATATTATAGAGGCAGGACTGGAAAGTTGTGCTGGTTTTGGCTGGGTTAGAATTAATTTTCTTCCTAATGGCTGTAGGGGGGCTTGGGGGGCTGTATTTTGAATTTGTGCTGAACACAAGTTTTGTTGTTTGTGCTGAACACAAGTGTTATCAACACAAGAGTTGATAACATAGAGACATTTTTGTTATTGCTGAGCGGGGCTTGCACAGACCCAAGGCCTTTTCTGCTTGTTGCACTGCCACTGGTGCAAGAATAACTGGTGAAGAAGTTGGGGGTGTGTGGGAGGCTGGGAGGAGACACAGAGGGACAGTTAACCCAAACTGACCAGAGGGATATTCCAGACCACATGACATCAAACTTGCTATATAAAATGAGAGGAAAGAGAAAGGGACACTTGGAGTGATGGCGTTTGTCTTCCCAAATCACCGTCATGTGTGCTGGAGCCCTGCTCTCCTGGAGATGGCTGAGCACCTGCCTGCCCACGGGAAGTGGTGAACGAATTCCTTGTTTCACTTTGCTTGTGTGTGGCATTTGCTTTTTCTACTAAACTGTTTTTATCCCTACTCTCAAATTATTCTACCTTTTACCCCTCCAATTCTCTCCCTGATCCCACTCGTGGGGGAGTGAGTGAGCAGCTGTGTGGGGCTTGGTTGCTGGATGTGATAAAACCATAACAAAAGAACATAAACACTTTTGAGTTTTGGAGAAGGAAAAGATTGCTAAAATTAACTCCTTCCTAAAAACTAGTTACAGTTTAAAACATAACAGACAAAATGGAGTTGCCAAATTGCTGTTTTCTTGAAAAAACAAGAAACCTGCTTTATCTCATGCTCTGCTGTATGTAAATTTTTAAGATACAGTATGGAAAGTAAGTAATACAGTATATTCCTGTGTATAGTCACAATTCTTGTGTATGTGAGTGTGCATTTGGTTTTTTGCTGTTTAATATACAATAGTCACATAAAAACTGCTACCAGAAAAGCAGTTGGTTATTACTGGCTTTGAAAACATGAGGTGAAAATGAGGCAGCAACTTTGCATATAGAATCGTTAATGATATTTATTTGTTAATAATGATGTCATTTGTTTTGAAAGTTTTGAGTATTGACAATTCTGTGGGACCTGGTAGTTCTAGAACCAATAAACCCCCAAATATAAATGTCCTCACAATGTATACCATGGAATCTAATAAAATTTTTCCTAATTAATTACTGCCTAGACTTTTTTGACTTTTGTCCTGTTTTAACAAAGTTGAACTTGATTAAGTTCAGTGCAAGTATCTTTAAAAATCCCTGCCAGTTGCAGGGGTAGTTGGTGAACAGACAGCACTGCACTCATTTAGCAATTTTATGTCTCATCTTCCTGGTGGACTTAATCAATTAATTTGATTTAAGTGATATGGTAAGATTGTAGCATAGAAATCCTGTTGATTATACTTTCCTGTATGTATGATGCTAAAATTGAAATCCATTATATATCTATTAGTAAATGAAAATTCAAAGTGTTTTCTGAACCATATAACATTTTAAATGACATTTTTATTCTTGAAAGATTTAGTCTAAATGAAATTTGTCTTGGTAGTTCAATGTATTTTTACCCAAGTCCACAAGCTGGGAAACCATTCTAATTCTTCGTTGGACAGTATTATTCAATGTCTAACTTAAGAGGATTTTTTTCTGTATAGTTTTTCCCTGGTAGCTTATAGCTTCCATTTAACTCTTTGCAGTCAGTCCTTATTAATGGGCAAATTTTGACCAAGACATATGAAAGATAGCTATTATATTCTCTGCAGAAACATTTTATAGATCTTCAGGGAAAATATTCCTATATCTCAGTCTTATAGAGATTTTGACTATACTCCTTACTACTTTTAGTTTTTTACCAAGGTTTTTTTAAAATAATGAAATGCTTAAGTAGATTTTTGAGCTAGAAAAACTATTTATAATGAATTTATTTGCTCTGAATTTGAAAGTTTTCTGAGAATGGGGTAAAAATTTTAAAACCTGATCTCACAACCCCTTTTCCTTTTAAAGAGAAATCTTGCAAAGCTTGGTTATGATTTTAAGATAAAAAATAAAAAAAATAGTTTCTGCCAGGCAAGCCTATTAGAAACATAGCACTAATTAGAGAGAGATGACTGCACAGTGCTCAAATACTTTTGTGTGATTATGTACGTAGAAGAGGTTCAAAATGTTAAGACTGATGCCCTGGTGAGCAAATAGATGTTCAGTGAGTTGACAAAATGAGTCAGATGATATTTAGTTGTTCCTGCCGCAGTAAAGCAATAACACAGATGATAATTGTAGAATTTTTAAAAATCTACATTAGACTGCCATCTACCAGTCATAACTGATGGGGTGTCGATCGACACAATTTTTCCACTTCGTTTGCAGAATGGTGAGTAAAGTAATGCAATTGGCAAATCCTCTGTTGAGCAAGGACCATCCATGTACCTTCCTATCTATGCTAAAGGCACACCATCTTGTTGCAATCTCTTGTTGCCTGGCACAGTATTATTTTGAAATAGAGTGGGAAAGAACTATGGAATAGTGAGCAGGGTTCAAGGAAGGTGGAATAACTTTTGCTGTTCACCATTTATTATTCTGTTACTTTGCAAACAAAAGAAACCACCTATAAATTGTCTGACAAAGGATCTGAATGGATGCTTTTTTCACCATTGCTTCCACATCTATCATCATGTCATGTTTCCTGTTATGTTCTGTCATAAATTACTACCACAGTAAATCTTGACAAATTTTAACAAATAGAGCTATGTCTCATAATAAGAAAACATTGGTTTAAAAAAATGCTACTGTTCTTAGGAAAAATCCAGTGATGCTCCAGAATACATAAAATCCTTGTTAAGAAATGTGAACTTATACAAATGTCACGGTTTAACCCCAGCCAGGAACTAAGCCTCTTCAATCTCTCTCTCAACCAGCAGGATCAGGGAAAGAAGAGAAAAAGTGAGAAAACTTGAAGTTTTGGATCAAGGCAGTTTAATAGGTGAAGCAAAGGCTGTGCAAATGAGCAAAGGAAAATAAGGAAAGAAGTCACTGCCTCCCACGGGCAGACAAGTGTTCAGCCATCCCCAGGAAGGCAGGGCTTCATCATGCATAATGGTGACTTGAGAAGGTGTGGGGGTTTTCAACATTAATTTGGGGTTTTTATAATTAATATTTATATGTCTATGACATGGTGAGCAATGGGGGTCTATGAGTTAACTGTGCAGCATATGGACAAATTGTATTCTAATAACCTTACTGTTTTCTTTTCATTTCTGTATATTGGAAGAAATAGGGAAAATTAGCAAAGCAATGTTGCAAAGGCAAACAGAGGCACCTTCACAATTTCTGAAAATCGCGAATCTCCAAATAAACTGCTGCTAGATTTGATTAGTCTGTTGTACACTCAAATAACTTAATTCCTGTCATCGTTCATTGACTGTGTTTTATCTGTATTTAGCTGTGTCAATGTGGCATGATCCAGAGCAATGAGTGGTTGCTGTCATTGATAAAAATGTATCCATCAATCCTTGAAAAGAGAGGAGAGGTACACAGTAAAGAACAAGTATTTGTTCAACACTTATAAACAAGAAGTACTTGATATGAGTTAGTTTATACAAGTCACAGTGGTTTTCTATGATGTAGTTTGGACATGAATATTTTTACAAGATTGACACTATTTATTACATAAACAAAACTATGTTTAAATTATGCCTATAATATCCAGAGAGAGGTCTGTTCTGACAAAGTGTTTGCTCTCATTTTCCAATCTCAGTAAAATTTATTGCGAAGTCAAATGTTTGTTATATCTTCATGTGAGAGGAAATGAGTGTCGAGGTTACACAGAGCAACAGTAACTCAATATTCAGGGGTTTTTGTTTGTCTGTTGTATTATTTGAGTCATACTGTTTCATCTTAGGTAAAAGAAGTGGGCTGGAAATGTGCAATACATTGCAAAGAAATAGCAAATATGCTTGAGATTATACTTAGGATAGTTAACTTCTTTCATTTTGTTATTTAGTCCTCATTTTATGGTCCTAGTCATGACCATACTTGTCTGTCCTCCCCTCCCTCTTCTTCCTCCCTTTCCTTACCACACCATCTAGTTTCATTTAAACTTTTCTGGATGGTGCTTTATGACTGGAACAGTTTCCCTTTGTCAGTCTAATACACCTTCCCCAGTTTCTCAAGTTCCTTATTAAATTACTTTTTAAAATAAGATTCCTTTCAGCTCTTTCACAGTGTCCCTTAGTAACATCAACAGGGAGATAGCTCAAATTCATTAGCGTTAAAACATAAACTGATAAGATTCATAAGTGCTCTCATCTATTGAGTGCAGCTGTCTCATAATACCATGAAGATTTTTGTGTATTTTGTCCAAAGGAGAGTCCTCGTCGATGTAATATGAAATGCAATTCTCTTCAAAACAATTCAGTAAATTGTTATTCAGTGGAAAGGTGCGATGGGTTTGATTATTGACATGAGAAATTCAGTGGAGCAGACTGCAGATGGCATTTCCCTGCCATCATTCAATGAAGAATTCAATGAAATTCTTGATTCAAAGTACTTTGCCACAGAGTCAGGGGCCAAGTTTATTTGTCTAAGGGATCAGGAAGATTGTCTTCATGTATATCAAAGAAGAAACATTCTACTGAAGAGATGCATGTAATAGAGCATTTCTGGAGAGAGCGTTGGGCAAAAGTTATTAAAATTTAAATCAAAACAATTATCTCTTCATGAAGTAGATAAACATAATGTACTATTGTAGAAGATGCAATTATGTATTTAACTTGTTTACTGAAGTCTTTAGACCAATCCAATATTTATCAAATGATGCAGTTAGTTAAACATTTAGATTAATAACACTTATATTCATGATGAGGTACTTCTGTGGTCTGGGGCTGTAGTTTTTAGATATATTTTTATTTATTATACTTTGGTATTTAGTATCTTCTAATGAAATATGAGGTTTTTTTCATTTTGTGTAAGTAGTGTTTCTTTATGATGCCACCCAAGATAAATTTTTTGTGAAACAAGATATATACTTCATGTTGTTTTTCTGTTACTTAAATGACACTTAGAGACATGACTCTACAAGAAGTTCTTTGGTGTTTTCAAACTGAAAGACAATAACTAGATTGCTCAGACATTTGCCTTTAAGAGCATGGATCATTCACTGGGCTTTTAGTGATCTATTTATATATTTAGAATATGAACACAGAAATGTCAATTTGGGACAATACAATTCACATGATGTGCTATTTCCATTGCAAGAATACAAAATAGGAAGCAAAATGCTTATCCTACAGTTTAAATGTTAAGATGAAACTATTTGTATATTCAGATGCCCAAATTAATACAAGCAAGATCATCAGTTTAAAAAAATCACTCTGTTTCACTTTCTGGATTTTCTTGACAGGAAATCCAGATTTTGAAAACAGGTTTTTCTCAAAGACTCAGAAACTAGTTATTCTTTTTCTTTATTCACAATGAAATTTCACGCCCATATTTACCACTTCCTTTGTACTTCAATCCATTGCAGAACATCATATTAACAAGGTTTTTTCTTTCTTGCTGATTATTTAAGATTTTAAAATACCTCTGCCTTTTTTTCCCTTTTAGCTTTTAAAAAAAATCCAGAAATCCTATTTCAGCAAATTGAAATATCTTAAAGTAGTAAATTGAGCCCAAGACCTTATGAAAAAGAATTCTTTGATCAAATATACATTTTAATCCTGTTTGGGTTCTGATTTAAAAAAAATATTTAAACGCAACAAAATAAAGTTGAAATTCAATGACAGCTTCATAAGCCATATGTATTCCAAACCTCAAATGACAGTTTACAGTATATGGATTGTTATATATGGATTGTATAAATATTAAAGGATTGTTCTCCAGGAAGGACAAAGATGGAAGATAGAAACTATTAACAGCAATCTTTGTTATGCTCCAAAAATGGCTACAGATATATGATGAAAAAGTTGCTCTAGAAGAAAAATGGACCAACAACAGTTTCTTTTAAAAAAAATTTGTTGGTGTTTTAAAGTCATTTCTGCAGTGAAAATTATTTTGGAGCTGTCAGAGTAATACTGGAGCCTATGTTAAGGGACAATTGACAGGAATCCCAATTGTTAATCTGGTCCTAATTTGCTGCACGTGAGGGTTAGAGAGGGAATTTTGTTCTGTATGAGGAAGGTGCAAATGGATCTAGGACATCAACAGCCTTTGGGTCACTGGCATAGTTTATGCAATTCAAAGTTTTGAAAGAAAATACAGCAGGTTCAAAAGCAGTAGCTATCTTTGAAGTTTGAAAGCAATTTCTTCCCACAGGAGTATGAAAAATACGTCAAGTAGTTAATGTTGTATGATATAAAAGATTAACACAACTATAAAAAGAATTATGTTGTATTTAACACATTATGACACAATAATTTACTTTTTACATATTCTGTACAGTTATTTAAGGAGATGAAATATTTCAATATTTTACACAGTTTTTAAGAAACTTCTCTAAAAACATGTGTGCTATGAGTCTCTCAATAACCCCAGTGTTTACATGACTTCTCTGAATTACTAAATAGTCACAAAATTAACATCTTTGATAGAACAGATTAAGAATGGACCACTCTTCAACACTGTACACACTGGTGCCTACAGATTCCCATAAAAATGCATGTGATCTGTGATCAAAGCCTTTCATTTAGGCAAAGGCAAAATTTTGTGCATCAACTCTGAAAGTTTTATCTACCTTGTGAAATAATTGACTCAGATTAAGGCAATAAACAAGGAAGAATCAGGACTCAATTCTGCCTGGAGGGTGTGGAACTTTCTGGACCACAGTGTAAACTTAAGTACATTAGCAAATTAAAGAATGGGTCTTATACTCAAATCATCATTTCCAAATTTGTGCTTTAGGGAGTTTTCTGTTCTAGGTGTGGAACTGCAGTGTAGAAGCCCTCTCTAGGTGCCTTGAGAATGGTGCTCACTTCCAGGTGGTTTTCCTGATGGTGTTTTTGTTGTTCTACCTGAGAGTTGAACACTGGGATGCCTATGGGTGAAATCAGAGCGTCACTGGAAGCTCCAGTATATTTCTTTAGCCTTGGTTGGGGTTTTTGAGTGAGAGAAAAACTATGAGATCTATACAATTTTAAAACTGAATAATTACCGATAATATTTTCACCTCTCTGTCCTTTCACTAAAATCATGATATTTTGGGTCTCTGTGAAGCACAATGTAATTAGTTTCTGTTGGATAATTTAACTTTTTTTTTTTAAATTTAATAAATCCAATACATAATAACTTTTAGGGAAACATTGCCCTTATTTCAATTATTACTTCAAAGAAGAAACTCAGAACTTTACATTTCCCACCTAAGATGAATTTTGAAAGTAGCTATTGAAAGAAAATTCCACAAGTACTTCAATGCATACAATTCAAGCATTTTACAATGCATACTAAGTGATATTTAAAAGACACAGGCAGTTGTGTTACTCTAGATATGCAATTAGTGCAAAATAGACATATGATTAAGATGCATTTTTATTTACATAAAAAATTTCAGTCTATGAATTTTAGATTATAAACTGAGAGTAGGTTTAGATTGGATATTAGGTAGATATTCCTGACTGTGAGAGTGGTGAGACAGTGAAACACATTGCCCAGAGATCTTGATACCCCATCCATGGAACAGTTCAAAGCCAGGTTAGATGGAATTCTCAGGAACCTTGTCTAGTTAAAAGTGTTCCTGCTTATGGCAGGGAGATTGGAACTAGATTAATTTTAAGGTCCCTTCCAACACAAACCACTCTATGAGTCTATGATTCTGTGCTCCCGGTTTATATCTGAATTCAAGTTTTTCATTATCTTAAACTCTGTTTTATCAGCTGATAAAGAGTACAAATTCCATGATAATTGCCCACTCAGCTTCATTATGTTGTCAAAAGTTCTGTGGAGAGTTGTCAAATATAACCAAAACATTACGTATCAGTTTTGGGTATAATGCCAGTCATTATACAGCTTCGGTCTGGCTTTCAGGCTTTGAGCAAATGAACAGAAGTCATATTTTTCTTCATTATTTCCACCTAATCCTTGTTAAGGTAAAAAAACCCCACAACTGAGCTTTCCATGGTAATCTTGGTTATTTAGCTAATGTGTATAATCTCCACAGCTTTCTTTGCAGCTGTCAAAATGGACAAGCACTGATTTTCCATTGTTCAAGTTGACAGTCTGAAAGATGAATACTGCTCATCCTGATTCATAAAATACTCTTCCCTCTTTGTTTTAATAGTACTCGACATGAAAAGCATAGAAGAACGGAATGTCTTTCACCAGTAGCAAACTCAGGGGGAAATCAAGTGACTAAAATTTATTGGATAGTTTCAACCAGATGAAAAAGTTTAAGAATTGTAGAAGATTACGATCTTTTTAAATGTAAATGAAAAGTCAAGTTTTTTTGGGAACAAACAAGCAGGATTCTAGGATTTTTATTTCAGAGCTATTGCTCTTTGGTGATTTAAAGTAACTTAGAGTGTGACATATTCCTATTGTAATTGTGTGAATTGTATTATGTTACATGGATGTTTTACATTAATTTTTTGGGTTTTCCATAAGATAAAAAAAAGGACATTTTCAAATGTCATTTTCAAGTTTCCTGAAAATAAGGTAGAAAATGTACTTCCCGCTTTAGCCAGCCATGATGGAAAAGCAAAATTGCTGTTCAATCCAGAAATTCCTTAAAACCCAATGATATTTTCCTATACATCTCTACATGTCCCGCAAACTGTCATTTTCTTGTAAACATAATAATTTCTTGTTCACATGTTAGATGAAAATTGATGTGCATTTATGGTATGTGAAGCGAAAAGGTAAGTTGTTTGATTATTTCAGTATTTTGTAGCAATATGTAATTGGGCTGCCACTCACTTGAAAAAATGATTCACCATTTTGCTTCAGACAAAACAGATTTCTATGACCTTTTATCTGCTAGCAAGTGTAATTCATTAAAGATGTCACCTTGCCCTAATCTCTCTTAAACACCCTTTATTTGATGGGCTAAACTTTCACAGAGAATCTCTTATTTTCAGGGATGAAATACACTGCAGCTACATTTGCCACGGGTTATTGATTTATGTCATGTGGTAAGGACAATATGGAACACTATTATGTAGTTAGGGCAATAGATCTAATTCTTTGGGACTTACTGACCTGGCCAGTCTATACCAATAGTGCATTTAATATTAAAACTTAGTTGCTTTGGTATCTTATTCATGGATTTTGAAGAGGTTCTCTCAGGGTCTTTACTGCTTGTGAAAATCCCATGAATTCACGTGGAAGAAGCGCTAAGAGGCAGAAAAGTGTGCCCAGTTCTTGCAGGGGAATCAATGTCATTTTGAACACACACATTTGAAAGAGGGAGTATTAATATTTCGAATTTTTTAAAGTTTTAGGCAGTTGTACTTCATCTTTGTAAGTGGCAATGATTAGTTCAGAATCTGTGGGTTTTTTCCCCTTACATAACCATATTTATAGAAATCCTTCACAAATGGTGGAGAGAAATCAGGAAAATGACCTCAAGATCAGCTCTCAGACTGCAGTTTTGCTTTGAGGACTTAGTTTATGCAAACATCAGAGCTTCTTCCGTGTTTACTGAAGCTTGATATCATCCACATCAAAAAGACTCTCTTTAAAAGTAAAGTGCATAGTTCACTAATTGCCTGTTCTATTTATTTGTGTGTGGTTTGACAGTGAACCCAAGATGCTTCTTGTTTATACAACCATTGTCAACAAAGCTGAGTTCATGCCCGTGGCATTACCTATGCAACTTCACAGTTTTCATATTTTGCCTTTAGTGAGATTTCTAAAGCGCCTTTTCCCCTGTACTAAATAAACAATCCTTTCAAAATAGGAAATAAGATCACTTGCTCTTAACAGCTTGTCCTGAAGCAATGACAGAAATATTAATGTCTTATGATGCCTCAAGATAAGCACTACTCAAAAAAAATGCAATTCATATTTTATAATCTGAATGAGAGAGACATAATGAATTCACCTGATTTAAAAAATGTCAAAATCACTTTTACTATTAAAATAAGTAGTTAAGAGGCTGAATGCAAGTTATGAATGATGAGGTGCTGGTTTTTTATGAAACAGACTATGAGGACACCAATACATTTTTTTTACGCTAGTATTGTGGACCAGTGTGTGGGCAGAACAGATTCATAGTTTCCTTGTAAGTCAAGATGAGAAAGTAAACCGTATTTTCCCCCTGTTCAGATAAGATCAGGAGTAATGGCTTTTACAGCTGACTGCATCTCCAAATTCATAGACCTGACATTTGAATTTCATATGGACAATAAGTTACAGAACAATAAAACCATTATACGCTGTGATACATACCAAATGGCTTATGAGATTTTGATTCCATAAAACAATTCTATGAAAGCAAGTAAACACAGAACATATTAACCTGTATTTTCAAGACATAGTTGGCAGACTCGATATTTGTCTGAAAATTTTAATGTTAAAATAATTGATTTATTTATTTCTCTTTTATGAAATAGAAATCTATGTACCACTAGGCTGAAGATTCAGCTTATAACGGCAAACATGGAAAAGTTTTATATAATACAAGACTGACTCTTGAGTCTTTTATATAATACAAGACTGACTCTGATTTACTAACAGATTTCTTATTTGTGATTATAGGTACCACTAAACATGCACTGCATGCAGCCAGCTTGACAAACTTTTAGGATCATAATGTAGGAAACAAAATTTCTATCACATTCTAAAAGAAAAAGAATGAAAAAAAAATATGGTTGCTGGAAGCTATGAAAGAAAATACTGAGGAAGGTCCAAAGGGGATTTAAAACCCACACTGGCTTTTGTACGGCTTTTGTGAAACAGATTTACCTCAGATATTAGAGTAACACATAATATTGGTAGAAAATGTTGAGAGCTGTTCAGAGGTGAAGCAAAGTACATCAATTTGATTGAAGCTCAATGTTTGGAGACAATGAAGAATTATCTACCCCAACATATAAAAACCCAGTTCTTTTTAAAGTAGGTACACTGAGTGCTGAGAATTGCAGCTTTTTCAACCTGTGGTATTGGTGTATGTCAAAATTACACAGTCCCAGGGAGGAATGGAAGCAGTTTTGACTGTTCCAAACTAAGAGCAAAAAAAACCCAAACAAACCAAACTGAACCAAAACACACTAAATCAAACAAAAGACATCAAAATCCCCCAAAACCCACACAACCCCCAAAAAACCTAAACCATAAAACTTTTACCAAAGCCATTGCACTACACTGTAGTACCGACTCTTTCAAAACCATTTCTACTTGTCTCTCATTCATTTCTTTCCATTGCTGATATTTCTTTAGAGTTCCTTAAGTCCTTACTGCCTACAGAGATGATGAATGTGATTGGAAAAAAATTACAGTAGTATGTGGGATTTGGGTCTATCTTTTCTGGTTTCATCAAGCCCAGGCCTGAAGCAGTTATTAGCACAGACAAAATAAATTTGAAAGTAGCACATTTTCCTGCAAATTAAAGCTTAAAAAGTGCATATTTTAAAGTGCTACTACTGTAGAAAACTAGAGTTTATGACAGAAAAAATGCAAGATATTCCCTTTTATCATCAGTTACAAATTCTGCTGTCAGTTCAAACCGAAGGAAATTAATGGTGATAGAAAAAAGGCCACAAGTTGTTGGTTTAGAATTGACTGTTTATGCTTAATGAAGCAGGATGGTTAATGAAGGCAAAAATGATACTAACATTAAAATTGTGTATAAAACACCTGTGAGTAGTGCTTATCTGGATGCCGAGACCAGGCTAAAGTATTTTGATTCTTATTTTGATTATTATCTTGCAATTTCACAAGTGAATTGCTGAAAACTGAAATAGAGAAAAGACATGCTTCTTTGTGGATATTTTTAACTGACTTCTCTTTGGCTTGAAGGGAAAATTGAAGTATGACAATGAAAATAATTTTTATTGGCTGCTTTTCTTGGCTAAATGTCTTTATTAATTAATTATCCTAATAAACAGATTTTAGTCCTGGTAGTGCTGGATCTTAATCATAGTCTGAATTTTTTCAATTGTGTGATATACTGTGGTTTTAATTTAATTCTTAACTTCTGCCCTTAGCAAGAAACACGCAAGAAAATAATGTTGAACACCAATAAAAAACCCAAATCCCTTTCACTCTTGGTAGAACACTGACACACACTTATCTTGTTTGTATTTATAACTCCATTAAATATAAATTTAGACATACTGAAAAAATGGGAAAATTTACCTCATTATGATCTCTGCATATTTAGAAGGGGACAAAAGCAAGAAGAGAGCTGCTTCACATGCAGTAGTAAGAAACATTTCAAAGATTTTGGGCTATTGTAAATGACATCTTCCATCTAGAATAGAAGATGTTTTTACTGGCCACCTACAACTTCAGTATTTCTGTCTGTAACACTGAAAATAAGGAGGCTGGAAGCCTTTGTAAGGCCCAGAAGTTACCCAGATTTTTTGAGTGGAAGCTCTAGGGGTTTGTATCATGCTAGAAAGCTTCAGTGTGTCTGTGAAGGTGTTTGATAGATATTTAAGAACGAGACATTACCACACTTCTCCTCTTCCAAGTTTACTCAGATGTGACACACAGTGGGGATAGTATCCCCTGTTATTGGGGATATTTTCAACCTGCTGTGGTTTTACTCGAGAAAATGTTTTATTTTCCAGATATTCTCGTCAGCAAGCTATTCCAAAATATTCACATGCAGAAGACAGCAAAAGGTTTTAAAAGTAAACAGCATGTATTGTAGTGCATATATTCTTCTTCTAACTTGTTTTTTTCATTCTCAGTGTGCTACAACTGGATATAAATGCATAAAATATGCACAGTTATGTAGCATAAGTTGATATTAGAAAGTTTTTTGATAACTGCTATGTTGTCTCAGATTTTAAAAGTCACTCTCAGGATCTTTTTCTACTGTGACACAAGGATACTATGAAGTTAATTGGCAATAGAAAGAAATCTTACAAAATCCAAATATCATTTTATCATTGAAAGAAAAATGACTTCAGCATGACCCTGTAAAGGAGTGTATTGATTTTCAACTTCTATTATTACTGTGCTTTACCTACCCATGATTCCAGGTCAGCTCAATTTTCAGAAAGGTCTGAAGTCAAATACAGATTTACTCTTCCCACAATAGCAAAAAGAGAAGGCTTAGGTGTGTACACAAAAAGATTTAATACAGGGAAGAAATTATTATGATATCATTTCTATTTTTTCTTTTTTTCTTTTGGCATAATTTTTTTGATTATTATAGGAGAAGACTAGCAGTATAGGAGCAGAAACAGGGAAAAGCACAAGATCCATCGATCTGTACAGCATTGTAACTTTGCGGAGCATCCTTTAGCCTCCATAGGTGCTTGAGGATATCAGCAGAAGTGTGAGAAATGGTATTTAATAAAGGAGAAGTGGAAAATACAGATTTTACCTATTTCCAGAAACTTGTGATTGTATTGCCATCTCAGTGGTTATTTTATAATTCTGATTATACTGAAGATGGTACTGTGCTGCATTAGAACCTAGACACCTCAATTAAGATCAGGTTCCCACTAGGCTAAATGCCAATATACAAATTTGAAGATACTAGCAGAGGATACGACAAAGAACATATCAATATTTACTGTCTATAAAGTAGAAGTTACTGGGATGTTCTAATAGTTCTATGAAAGGTAGACCTGAAAACACTTCAACAACAGTCAACAGAGAACTTGAGCAGCACAACAGGTTCTGCAGCCTTTATTAATAAATAAGAAGTCTACTTCATGCAAAAATTTCTTTGATCCAAACATATCCAGGTGAATCTATCATGTTGGAAATTGCTAAACATTTTTTTCACTCTTTCCTAAATTCAAAGTATACCAGTAGTTTTTTCTGCATCCAAAAATGTAGGATTATGCTGAGGTTGAGGCTAAATACAATTAATTTAAATCCTACTTATAAAGAGTTTACAAAATTTGAAGATATGAAAATTACTGTGCTTCAAAAGTTCTTGTTTTGTTGTAGCAGCCATATGGGTAATCCAAGCAAAGGATTACTGTCAGAAGTGAACATGTGTGAACAATTATCAGTGATGCCAACAAGGGATTTATGATGTAGCTGTAAATTAGTGTTTCATATGCTTCATTGCGTGTGAGTAAAGGTGGCAAGAAAATTCCCCAATAGAATATCACAACGTCTGTCTTCTCATGTCTATGGATGGGGATTGCACACAATCTCCTCCTCTTGTCAGAACAGCATCTAACCTAGAAGGAAGCTATGTCACAAGTCAGTAAGCATATCAAATCCTTTAGGATTAGCACATAGGTAAAAAGTGATCCTGTGGTAGCTTTAAGGGAATATATTTCACTGTCCTGGATATTCCCCTGGAGAGGAGCATGCACATGCTTCTTTATGGTTCTGTTACTCACACCAGTCCCTAAAAAACTTGTGGGAAGTTCTGTGTGATTTTCAGCTGACTATAATGACCCCAGCTTTACATCTGTAATTGGTGTTCCACATTGGCAAGTTCAGTTGAGGGGTGTGCAAGGGTCTGATTCAGGGCTGAGTTTTCCTGAGGTGTCAGCTGCTGCATCACTTGTGCCACTGCATGCAAAGGTGGAACACTCCTCCAGCACTGACTTTGCATCAGTTTGTGAGATGTAACAGCCAGAGCTGGCAGCGCTGCTATCCTTATTAGAAAATGTCAATACATACCTTGCTGTTAGATTTAGAGTCTATTTGTACAACCTTTAATCAATATTAGACATGACATAGGTCAATGCAGTATCTTTGGCACACAGATTCAAAAGCTTTACTTCAAAAACTTTACAACACAAATCATACCTCTAAATGTTTATCATTCCAAACATGAGGAAACCATGCTTTGAAAATGTCAGAAGGATCCATATCTTGTTTTCTTTCTTTCTATCTCTGTGAAAGTTCTAGCTGCAATGATTTCTCATGGATGATTTTTTGATTATCAAACACAGTGATTATGCTTTAAGAAATAATCTTTGATGTTGGTCTGTTACTTAGATCCTTATAAAACTCATAACATAAAAATACATTAGTTCCTAAAAGAGGCTGTTGTTTCTGATGAGTCTATTATTTAATTTGTTTGGTGAGCCAGATACATACTTCAGGTTTTATAGACATTATATTAAAAATATCATGACACCATCCATAGAAGAAAAGTCTTTCCAGTTCAAATACACATCTTGTACTAAAATTCAGGGACTTTTATTGAAAGTCAAAAATAGATTTTTCAAGTGTTTAAGAAATGAAATTGTCCCTTAATATTGAAGAAATTAGAAGTTTTGAGTGCAGTCATTACAATGAGAAAAAGAATGTTGTGTTAACATGCCTCTACCAAAAGTTCATTACTTGTTTATTGTTGTTTTTTCACAAATCTGTCTGTATAATGAGGGACATTTATGTGTACAATTTTCTTGAGAACTGGTTCATACGATGAAGTGAATTAGTGTGTGTAAAAGAAAAAAAAAATATTTACTTCTCTTTATTGAAATAGAAAAAATTGTTTGAGTCAAGGGCATCATTAAAAAGATTCCTTGTTCAGGACTATAACAGCTGCAGTTACTGTGGCAGTCAGAAATAGAAGTGGAATTTGTGGGTCTGACATCTGATCCCATGTGTGTTCAATGTTAAGTGTTCAAGTGTTCAATGTGTGTGGAACAGGGAGCCACTGTGAAGACTGCAGTGTTAAAGAAGGAATTTCAAATATCTGTTTAGAACATTTTCCTAAGGTTTAACCACTGAGATTTGCTATAAATAGTTTTATTTGTTGTGCTTGTTGTGTCTGTTTCTTTACTGGTCATACTGCACATGTAAGGGAAAGCAGTGTTCCTTTGAGGAAGGAGAACTGGCAAAAAAGACATGGGAAAGCTGTGGAGTGAAATTATGTGATTAATCTTTTCTGACTAGGCATCTGCAATGTGATTATCTGCTTCTGAGCTTTTAGTCAGTGGAGAAAAAGAGGTACACTCATGGTGTAGCTCATCTGACTTATTTATAGATAGCTGTTTTAGGATAAAATGGATTTCTCCTCAAAAGGGCCTGTGTCTCCCTATCAGCTCTGAAAGAGAGTTAGACACTTATTTCAGAAACATAAATCTGTATTATAGATGCTTATGTTTTGTCAGATGAATCCTACTGATTGCCTGTAGTGAATGAAAAGAATGAGAAATTTATTTTATTCTAATAAATCTGTGCTCACTTGGAGCAAAATGCTTATGGTAATCCAGATTGAATCTTTTTGCAATGTTAAACATAATGGAGGAAAAGCAGTGTAACACTAAATTGGAAGAAGTGCTGATATAATGTTAAGCATGCAATTGGTCCTACACAAAACAACAATACAATCAATGGCATGTGTCTGAGAGGATTTTTTTTGTGCACCACCAGCACAGGAGTTTTCACAGCTGCAGAAATGAGATGGCTTCAAAAGGAAGGGAGGGGGGGATCTGTGAGGGATGCCAGTCCAGAGTGCATCACACAGCTCATGCACTACAGAGGGGTGGGAGCGTGTCTTGCCGCAGAGTGCAGTGCAGCATGGTCCAGACTCTCCTGGGACCACCGTGCTCAGCGCCAGCCAGGTGACAGGCAGCACGTGCCACATCAGGAATTGGCTTGTTCCCTCAGCTCTGACTACAACAACTTGAGTCAGCACTTACCACTGCACTCCAGGCACTTTCCTGTCCCAGTGTGGTTAGGGCAGGTGTCTCCAAACTCTATGAATTTAATAATAAAGTAGCAAAATATGGCTGCAATACTCCATCCCTCTGCAGTGCTACAAGGTGGACTGCAACTGGTGAGGGAGGCCAAAGTGCTAAACATTGCCAGACACAAATGTTTATAATCCCTGATTTATGTAAAACTCTATAAAAGTAGTTTCATGACACTTTATTTCTAGCATAAATGCATGTATTAAGAAACCAAATTTTGCAGACTGGAAGATCTAGGCAGTCCAATTATATAAATCTCCTCAAGCTGAAATATGTGTGAGAAATTTAGACACAATTCAAAGTTCATTCTTATACAATTCAGCATTTTGAGTGAATCTTGTTAATTCAAAATAGTTCCAATTCTTTGCACAAAAGTAAGAACAGAAGAGAGTATTTTCTACATACTTACCAATACAGAGATTTTTATCATTGCATATACTATATATATATATTATAGACATAAAATATATACTATAATTGCTTATATATAGATTGATGTCTGAATATATCTCTCTGAAGATATTCAAAACCCATCTGGATGCAGTCCTACACAACTTGTTCTAGCTAACCCTGTCCTGAGCTGGAGGGCTGCTGCTGATGACCTTGAGAGGTCCCTTCCAACATAAACGATTCTGTAATCATATTAGTGGGTTTAAGTAGATTTTAAACCAAAGAGAATAGAAGAAAATATGACTTAACACTTCATTGGTTTTCCTTTTGTTTTTCCCCTCAAAAATATTAATCAGAATCAATTATAGTAGAAGCAAAGTAATGAAAAATATCTGCAAACAAACTTCAATCAAAAGCCCAGATTTCACCATAAATCACAGATTTCCAAAGTGAGACTTTGGATCACGCTTACATTTACATTTAATTTTAATTATAAACTCAATTCAGAACTTTGTTTTCCATGACAGCCAAGGTGCATTCTCTTCTGAATCTCTGATCTTTCTCAACCTTGGCAGCACTGAGTTGTCATGTTCTAATTAATTTTGTTAGATCAAGAAAAAGAATTTGCAAAGATTACTGGAAAAACAAAAGCCTAAAATACAGCCGTGGATTGTATAAAATTGTTCAGAAAATCTCACAGGTTCTTAGAAAGACAGCTGTGATTAATGCTCAGTTCCACTTGTAAAATTCACCGATAATGTTAGCTAATGACCTTATTGGGATCTATTCTTCTGATGAAACATTCTTCTCATCACTTCCCTGCTAGAGCTGTGTGTAAGTCTGCTGTGAGACTGTGTATGATCACATGAATACTACAGCTCTTTCTTGCTTTTGAATTCTAATAGGAAAGGGAATCAGGTGAGTCAGTTATGGTTCATTATGGATGCCACAGAGGATGGAAACCACAGAATTTCACAGTTTAAACGTATTCAGGCTCAGACTCAGCTTGATGCTGTGGGTAAACAGAGATAAGAAGGCAGTGGAATTGTCTCCTTCCAAACTTGTGCAGTATGTCCATGCCAGAGCTGCTATCAGATCTGTGGCTGATGTAAATTGACACAGTACGAGAAATTCAGCAGTTTCACTTACAGATATCAGATAGGGATGCATTCCAAAGGAGAACAGCGTGCTAGAAGGTAGCACTACCAACAGTCCTTGGTGCTGCAAAAGCTAGCAAAGGTGAATTCCAGACTGAGAGACAATATTGCAATTCTTTACTGACTGTTGGCTCTTTATTTTAAAAAATAAATCAAAACACAGTTTATTACAGAATTCATTTTATTTAAATAATTTGCATATGTTCATATGTTGTCACCCCTTCCTGGCACGTTACCTTGCTATTTATAAGCACTTCCCTCATTAGCATGGTTCCAATCTACTGCAGTTGTCATTATAATGTTATTTTTCAAGTCACAGCTGAAGTTGTGAATGGTTATTGAAACCTGTATGTGGGTTTCACATATGCAAACATCGTGGTAAAAGTCCCACTACAACAGTCACTATATACACTCTAAAAAACCAAACTCAAACCATGACATTAACTACAGAAAACTGGGTATATTTGTCTATTGCTCTTTATGTCCTTCCTTTGCAGTCTTTTTTTTTCTCTTTTCACACTGTCTGGGGATTTTTGTTTCATTGGTTTTGGATTTTTTAAAACATGGTTGCAATGTGCACTGCTCTAAAATATCTAATAAAAGGTATTTTTTCCTGTTTGTTTGCTTTTCTTCTGTTAGATATAGTTAAGAAATAAATGTAATAATTAAATATATAAAATCTCCACTTCACTGATCAGATTTGCTAGCATTTCAAAATGACTTCTATATTCATGGAACGATAAATTTGAAGCAGGGTTGTGATTCCTTTTGCAAAGTTCTGTATTTTGATAGTGAATATGTCCTTAAATTCATGTGCTATATTATTTATTCTTTACTTTGTTGTAACAAACTAACACTTAATATCATAATTAAGATGTATTAAATGTTCTTATAATAAGTTACTGTTCATTTGGACAACTGTCCATTAATAAATGAAGTGGACAAGAAGACTTGTATCTCTGAGGAATTTTGATTCTAATTACTAACAAGAAGAAGAAAAATACTGTACTAATCAAATTCTACGTTTTGATGATGAGTAGGCAAATGCTGTATGTGACGTAAAAGACAGACCTCAGCTGAACATTAATACTCCTGGAGAAAGTCCTTCTATAAACTGTAAAGATTATTATTTGTTGAATTTCCTAAACAATAATTATTTTTAAGGACCATGTTTCACTGTTTAAAATACATTCTTGCCCAAACTAGTACTCATAGGTGTCATAGCTTCAAATGTTTCTTAATTAGCCCATATAGCCCCTGTCTTAGCTCCTGGCTGAGTTAGGCAAAAAAAGAAGTCTCATACACACAATTACTGGAAGACATAATCCTTCTAAATCTCACTAGAGAGCCAAAATAAGTAGGCAAAGTCCCGTTGAAGAAGCATCATCAGGGAGGAAAAAAATGTATTGGTAATGGCCCCGGCCCTTATTGTGTGTTTCTAATGTAGATCCTAACACAGGCACTCGTAAATCCATTTTAGGTACTTTTCCTGGGGAAGAGATCAGGTCTTCTAAAAATTAACACCTATAGACAAAGTCAAAGCTATGAAATTAATAGGTCTGCCTGAAAACCTTTCTAGTCTAGTGTTCCAGGAGAAAGCTGGAATTGCAAAAGGTGGTTGACTTCATGCTAGCAAGCCTTAAAAACCCCAAAACATGCTCACAGTACTGGTTTAAAAGCTCTCCTGAAAAGAGATGCAGGTGAACTACCATTACTGATCACTGACAGCAGAGCTTTCAGGGATGCAAGGCTTTGAGATCTGATTGGGATCTCCCTAATATCTGTGGAATACAGTATATACACAGGAAAGTGTACCTGACATTGAGATATATGAGACAATAAGTCAATACTGCTAATCTTTTTTTTTTTCCCATGCAACATTTTTTTGTTGTTGTTTGTTTTGTTATTTCATTTAATATACTTTCACAACTGTCGTGGTTTAGGACAAAAAAAAACCAGGTTTTTTTTTTGTCTCTCTGCAACTCAAATGTTTTTCTTTACCACTAGTTTACTAAAGGAGCACTTTCAAGAGAGCAGATTTTTAAAATGCATGTGCTTGTCTGTGCTAGCACAGGCAGGACTCAGCAATAATCACAAAACCAAAGCTATAATGCAAAAAGGAATTTTATTTTCATTACCTTGCCAATGAAATGATCCTGCAAGCAGCACCCAGGCAGAGGACACAATGGGGACACAGGGACTGAGAGTGACTGCTCCTTTTGCCTGTCCATCAGGGACCCACACCACTGTAGTTACCCCTGTGTTCTGACCTTTTGTGCGTCAGGGCAGGAATCTCAGGCACAAGAGGGTGTCTCTAAGTCTGTCAGAGGCCTGTGTTTACTTCCTTCCTGTAAAATGAAGGTTTTATTTTCAAATGGCTTGCAGGTTTGTCCGTTATGTATCTATGAAGACCATAAAGAGTGCTGATATCAGAATATATTCCAGTTGTGGCCTTTGCTAAATGTTCCATGAATATCTTCTTTGCTTTGTGTGCACTTTCTTGGGATGAAAAAGCAGCACTCAATGGAGCAAAAATCCACAGTTTACAAAAAGTGTTTTTTCAAGGTTAATATGATGATAGTGAAAAAGATATTCTCTTTCCTATCTCCTGTTTGTCCATTCCTGTCCACTCTAAAGATATTTCTATCAGCAAAAGGCAAAGATAAAGAAAAAGAAAAAGATTTTCTGAAGAGATGTTCTGAATAAAATACTCTGAACTGTGACACCTATGGGTATTACTTGGGCTTGTAAGAGACATCATTGGTACAGACCTTATCTACCATACTCAAGGAAAAACGAGCAAAAGGAGCATTTTATTTTGGAAGCACATTTTAAGTTTGAGAAAATATTCTTATTTAATTTTTTATCAAGGGAAGTGTTAAAATCATTGCTGAGTCGTAACTTCCTGTCGTTATTCTGTTCTAACTCCTATTGGAGTGGACTGCTTACTACCAAGGGGTCCCCTGAGAGAAATCATAAGGGAAATTTTATGTCCTTGAGACTAGAGAGAATTCTGACAATTACTCCATTAGTACCTCAGTATGTCCCCAGTTATCAGAGGAGTTGTGCTCAGGTCTGTATGGAGTTAGTGGAGGTGTGCTGCCCAACCGCTACAAACTCTGCAAATTTGTGAGGCTTTGCTCATGAGTGGGTTTGCCAACACAGATCCAGGTGCTGCGTTAGGGACTTGAAGGAAAACCAAACCAAAGAAGGAACACAGAGAAGCGAATTTACAGAATGAGAAGCCAAATCCCCTACAGGTGGATTCCATGAAAGTTATTTATATAGCATTTCTGAAGTAGATGTCAATCAGAAACAAGGGAATTGGGAAGTTCTAAACAATAATTTTAAAAATAAAAGATTTTTAAAAATGTTTTCTAAAATTTTAAAAATCAAAATAAATAATATGTTCCACTGTCCTGGCCATTCTCACTAAGATTTCCTGCATAATCCTCTCTTCCAGGAAGGCATGGCAACTCTTTATTCTTCAGACTGTGCAGAAACTATGCAGCCTGCCCTGACTATCTCCTATGTAGCATCAGGTCATCCTACTTTTGTTCAATCAAGGCAAATAGAAAACTTTTGGTCAGCTTGGTTTATACTTGGCACAGTATGTTATTTAAAGTTTTATTTTTCTACTTGTAAGAAAAACTATATTATAAAGAAAATAGGTGGTTTGTAGCAAACTGATTCTTTCATAAGATGTTTTGAAGGTGCTTAGAGGTTTGCAGTGTTAGAAATTGTTTGCAGAATGATAAATTAATGGGCAAAATGTAAGTGAAAAAGGTCACAAATCTATTACGTGCAGATAGAAAGATCAACATAATTTTTACTCAGTCTTACAAAGATAAATCGTGCTGTTGACAAAGCCAAAATATGTGAATGTCAACCCAAATATTTAATCTGCACAAAAAAAGGTAAAACTAAATCACACAGTTTTAATAGAAAGATATGGGGAAAATTTATTTTAAATGCTTTTATTAATTAACTGGTAATACCATGATCCAGTTTTTGCATTACTATTTTGAGTTCTCTTGGAAAAGAATTTGCACCAAGATACTTATGAATCAACTGGGCATCAGCAGATCACCATATAAATGAAGATACCAGGAGTATATGTAGGAGATAAGTATGTAAACATAATTGGATTCATACATCTACTATAAGGAAATTCTGACTTTATTCTAGTTGAAAAACTTAAACTTACTTCAGTGCAACAAAAACTAATGCATAAAACCTCAGAAGGCAAACTATTTTAGTGTGCGCTTTCCTTCAGTAGGTGCATTATTTACGCAAAAATTACTGTTAAATATATAGTTTCATGGATTTTCTAATGTCAGGAAGCAACACGAAAATCTGAAAACTTCCCTCTGTGTTTTTTGTTTGTTTGGTGGGTTGGTTGGTTAATTTTGTTTGGGTTTTTGTTTGTTTCTATTTTTGTTTTTTGCCAGAAGAAATAAAACAATACAAGAGAAAAATTACCAAAGGCACATATAAACATAAAATATTTGGATAGAAGGGAAGATATATTTTAGGAGAAGATGGATCCTATAGGCTGTTTAACCCTTTTGTCCTGAAACTACTGCACAACCTATCAAATTTGATATTTGGCTTCTTACATTAAAGAAAATAACTATGAAGAGATATAAATATAGAGTTTGTAATAAACCAATTTTTTTCAGTCCTTTAAGATGAACAACAATTTTTATGCTCAAGGAGTACAATCTCAACCCTGTGGTTTCCCTAAGGTCAATAAGATGCTGTAATGCAATTACAGCAATCAGAAATTACCTTTAATAGTTTTAATTTTATTTTCCATTGTAATTTGAGGAAAAAAAAATTGAGAAAATCATTATACTTTTCTTACCTTCTTGAATCAGCCCATTTTATCTAAGACAGGGCAGCATACTCACTAGACAGCGTATTTAATGTGTTTATGTGTGGTTCAGATCCCTCTCAGGCAGGAAGTGGTGGATTTAGAAGCTTCTAAGGAATTTACAGTATAAATTTACTGTGCTTTCTGCTTATGAAGGCAGGAATAAAGGTACATACAGATACTTAGAAGTGAAGGGGACAAAGGAAATGGAGAAGCCTCAAACTTGGGAATGTGAGAAGAGGATTTAGTGCAATGTTATTTTCTCACCTGTTCCATAAGCTACGCTCTAAAATGTAGGGAGAGACATAGTACAAAACAGTTTATGGCTCTTCTGAGAACTTCCTTGCACAACTTGAACTCTTTTTGCACTGTCCATATTAATGAACCAAGCAGTTAAATTGTAGCAGGAAGCAGCTGCACTGCTAGGATATTTATTCTGCTGTAAAGAAGTTTAGAAGTTTATGTTAGAACATAACAGTAGTTGTGTTTGTGTCAAATAAGTACTAGTGATTTCCCTCAGAAATATTACTTCCACACATTTCTTTCTTAAAGAAAGTCTTCAACCCACTAAGACTGCAGGTACTGGGATCTGGAGCCAGTGAGACCAGGCTGCAAGTTCATACAGCACTATGAGAAAGAATATGATATTTTTAATCCAGTGAAATGAGTTTCTGCTTGTTTTACAAAGAAAACAAGCTTGCATATGTGTGTATGCATGTATAATTTCAATATATACTGAAAAGTATGATATAGATTCAAACACAGCTGAGAAACAAGTTAATTAAGAAAAAAAACACTGACTTGGGCTGAAATGGCCTAAGATTTTAATTAATTATTTTTAAACACATTAACATCTGCTTATTTGTTTTGCTGTTGATAATATAAGTATTGGTATTGACACTAACTGGGGCCAGTTGATTCTCAATTTGGAATCTTGTTGCTATATCTATCATATGACTCACTTTTCTTTCAACTTTGTCTTTTGCAGAAGGAACAATGACAATCAAATCTCAGTTTTACTTTGACAAAACCTTTCTTATTCTGTTCAGGAAGAGAAAGAAACTGAAGTATATGTCACATGAGAATACTGACATCAGGAAAACTCAAATGTTAGAAGGAACATACAGAAAATTTTTCTCTGAATGCTTATTCACTCAATGTCAGAAGGAAAATTAGGGCAAAATATTCAGTCTGAAGAGGGAACTTGAAAGACTGGAGTGAAAGTTAAAAAAAAATAATTACTTTATGTATCTAGAACAGAATAGTGGTGAATTTCCGCAAATCCATTTGGGAGCACCTCTTGGCTTTCAGTTGTTTACTTTCTTGGTAGGGTTTTCAGAGGCTGTAAAGTTGGCTAGATTTTGGGATTTGGTCTAGCAGTTGGCTTCACTTAGGAGGAGATAATTAGGAGTCAATGTGTATCCTTTTTTTCCTGAACTCTTAAAGTGGAGGAATATTATGAGGGAAGCAAACCACCTTTTTGGATTTTCTTATCCTGTTTTTCCCAAGAAACCATTTAGGTTCTATGTGGTGTTTATACAGCAACTGGGTACCTGTTTCTTATGTTGAGTAGCCTTCAGAAGTGTCAGATAATGATCAGATCATTGCTTATTATTTTGCACTGAGATAGCACCTTTAGTTGGAGGACATCCAAGAACTTGAATATGCATCCATTATCTGCATTTTCCTGCTTGTCAGCTCTAGGAATCAAAAAATGAAGTTTACCTGTGTTTCTTTCTCTTTTCTTTACAGGAAAATATAACAGGCCTGTAATCCTGTGAGCCTGCATAAAGATAACTGAGAACAGGAATATTAAATTTGTCTGGTATACAATAGTTACTGTGGACCTTGGCTATATTGTCAGGGTCCCAGCTGTATTGAATAGAATATATACACTGTAATTTTGGCCTGAAGTATTTCAGCCTCATTCCTCCACCTGCACTATTTGTAGTACGTGCACTCTGAACCCTGAAAATTATTGGTTGGCATTAAAAATGCCAAAGTCCTTATCCTTGTGTCCAGTTTTTGGCTGTGACCACTGAGTTTATGCCAGCTTCCTGCTCAGTGCCTGGTTTTCTATGTGGTACAGGTCTTCTAGACGCAGTGCTGAGCTCCAGCTTGTCCATAGCCAGAGAATAAATGCTTCCTGAAACCAAACTCCTGGCATTTGAAATAAATAAAGATTAGATGTCTGTTACTGAAAACCAGGTTTTGGAATATTTTAATCCCCTACATTTGAAACACTAATACTTGAAAATATTATCTGTTATTTGACAGGATTAGTTAAGCTTTTTTTCTTTTCTTTCAATGTTTTTTTTTTTTTCCAGATGAGTTTGCAGGTGTGGTGGTGGCTACTTGTTGAAATACAGACAGATCTGTGGTGGCAAGGCCTGAAATACAACCTGGGTATTCAATAATGTGTTCTCTAAGCTTTAGGATTCCTTGTGGTATGCTCAGAAACTCCATTTGAATTTAGCCATTGGCAAAAACATTTGCAGATGTGGAAATTGCATTTTAATTAGTTTGTATGACTACACAAGGTAGGTTTGTAGCAGGATTTACCATAATTACTAGCAGCAAAATTGATCTAATAATGGCCATATGGGCATTTTTCTGTAATTATCATTATTATCTAATCAGCTTCTGAACGGTCAAAGAGGACTTCTGGGGGCAGATTATTATCTTGTTGAGAGATAAATGAATGGAAGTGCACTGATGTATTCTTCCCCAGACCATTTTGATCACAGCAGACACTGGCCTCATTAGTGCTTTGAGAAATTCCTAGTTGAGAAAAACAAACCCAAACCCAAGTGTTGGCCAAATTCTTTCATTGCTGATAGTCCTTTTTACTACTCAGTATAGCAGCAACAGCTGCCTCTCTCAGAGAAAGGTCAGTTTCTCTGAACTGCTCTACACAGAGCCCAGGGCGATGTGGGACAAAGTCGCTTCAGAATTTGGGTTCTCAGGTGAGCTGAGGGTCCTTGAGGTGGGCCAGGAAGGAAAAGGATGCTGCAGAGGGAGCTCAGTGCATGGCATGTCACCTCTCCACATACAATTCCTGGAGATGACTCAGGTCCATGAAACTACCTGACAGCTGCCGATACAGTTTGGATGATCCTTTAAGGTTCTGCTTCATTCTTTCCACCTGTCAGCTTTTTCTGCACATGATATGCTGTAATGAAAAATGTACCATCTCCCCAGAAACCAAATTGATACAGAGCTTCTATTGCCTTTGATGTAAAGATATCAAAATTGCTTCAGAAATTGCTATTTTCTAAAATTAGTTTCAAATGCATGTTAAATTTTTATTTAGGAAAATGTCATTTTGACATAAGAAATGTAAAAAAGAAACATTCTTTTTCTTTTACCCTGATATTTGCTTATGCTTAAAATCCATCCTTTCTGAATTCATTTTTTATTCATTATTTCTCAATGAAATAAATTCTGTCTGAGCAAAACACCTTCTTTATTAAAATCCTTGCATGGACCTAAGATTTTCTTTGCTTCATTGAGATCTGTTACTTAGCTTTCCTCAAAATACTTGCAGGTTTTGGATTAATATTAAAAGGCCCACTATGGAGACAGAAATCCACACTGGCTGCTGTTCCATAAATATGCAAAAATTGTACTCTCCAACACTTTTCCTAAACTACACTAGATTATAGGACAAGAGACTGATTTCTCTTTTCACACCTGCAGCATTGAACACCTGCTCATCACTGAACTTCTGTATTTTTTGTAGGTTTAGTTTCTTGCTGAGTGTATGCCTGCAGCCTAAAGCAAAAGTACATTTTTTTTTCCCCTGACAGTGTACCTGTGCACTTACCTGAGAAATCAAGTGAAAATATATCTGGGATTTTTTTTAACTGGTCTGGATACAATTGCAAGTGTTTCCAACAAACAGAGCCAGAATAGTAGCTAAAAAGATACTACCACCTTAAAAAAAGTAAAAAAGAAAAAAAATTTTCAAAAGGAATTTTCTTTTAGTTTGGCTTCTTTTTTTTCCTTTCTAATTCCTTTTATATGCAACAATTCCATTTTTTCTCATCCTTACTGATGATGGCTATTGTTTTACTTCACTCCTTTTCTCATAACCAAACAAAATAACCTAATTCAATGTATCTGCTTGATTTTTTTTGTTTTTCACAGGCTATAAACATTGCTCTTTTGAAAACTGAAATATCGTCAGTGAGACTGATAGAACACACTCTTTTATTTTAGTTTTTGCAAAACTGTAATTCAAACTCAAATGCAGACTCTAAATTCCTCCATTTAATTTTAAAGGGTTGTTTGAGATGGATTGGCATATTTTTTCATTCTCATTTATTCATTTCGTATGAAGAATCAAAGCTATGAGCCTTATGTTACCAGCTCCCATGATAAACTGGGAGAGCTGGACCCTCTAAAGTCAGGGTCATCTAGCTGTCACTATTTTGATTTAAAAGACATAAAAGTTTTCTGCTGTGCCAGGGCTTAGTAACCTTAACAGAATTTTACAAGCTCAAAAATCTCCTCAGTGTGACAAATGTGTTGAAAGATAAATTAAGGTACCACGCGCAAGTTCTAATACTGCAAAATTTTACATACATAGACCAGCCTCTACAAGGCTTCAATACTGTGAATAGTTTTATCCATATCTTTGAGAATAAGTAGCCCATGGAGCTACTACATATAGTGTTTTGCAGAGCTGGTGCTACTGCTCTGCTTTCTAAATGCTCATTTACAGTGGTAAAATTTAATTTAATTTAAAATAATTTAAATACTTTATTACAGTGACTTTTGTCTGGCCTAAGCACAGTACCTTTTATCTTCAATCAAATAACTTATAATTGTAAAATTAATATAAATGTCCTTACATGTCATTATGTGTCACTATCCCCTGGGATAACAGATCATAGTATTTTTAGAGTTACAATCCTTCCAATACTGAGACAAAGGCATAAATAAAAACTTAATCTCTTCATATAAGCAGTTGGATCCTGAATTAAGAAAAGACAGAAGAACACACAGGCACTTGTTAGGCATTTTGGCAAATGATAACAAGAAGCAAGTCATGTTAAATGCATGCATTTAACAGATTATCTTCTTTCAAGAGGACCACTTTACTAGAGAAAATGGAAATTACAATGGACAGTAAGAAGCCATCCAGCTACGTAATTATTAAATCAGTTCCTGTCTTCCAACGAAGTGTAATTACAGCATACATGTATGAGCGTATGGGGGAGAAGCTAGTACAAAGCATAAACTAGAAAGAAACCTCAAATTATCTATGATGTCCTGGTACATTGTTATTCTCTTTAAAAACATTTAAAAAAAAACTTGGAAAAAGTCAGTGCTACAGAACTGCCTGAAGACCCCAATTATGTATCCATTAGTAGTTTTCTCAAAGAAAATAAAACACTTAAAAAAATTAAAACTATCAAAGGCTTTTTTTTGGGTGGAACTGGCATCTAGACAGATTAAAAGCTATAGGTGGACCGACAAGTGCTTGGCAAAAGAGTGGCACATACAGCACTACAAAAGACACCGAAATTCTCCTATTCAATGCTTTTGGAGATCTTAGCATCAAAGTGTTGACAATCATCAGCTTCTTAAACAGTATATAGACTAAATCCAATTATATGACCCACTATTATCAAAGACCTTAGAGTCATACAAGCTACTATAAAAAAATCAGCTCTGTTCTATCCAAATCCAGCACATTCTTGTGCAGGAGGAGCTTAGCATCCCCTGTTCCTTACATAAACATTCCACAAAAATAGTTATACAGACAGGACTTTCAGAAACCTTTTCAAAGAAAATGCAGTGCCTTATGAAATGTATAGGTGGTATGTATCTAGACCTAGTCTGGAGTAGTGGTAACAGTCTCAAAAAAGATCAGATGTGCCTGGTTTTTATTAATTTTTATGCTAATATGAAAGGTTTTCAAAATACCATGGTCCTTTCAAAAATCTTTTCTCTGCTACTGAACCCAAACCTCTCACTTTGGTGCTTGAACCTATTCAAGGATTAATTGTGGAACGGGAATGACAAGGTCAGCTTCTAGTCTCTGTCTCACATTTAAGGTCCACAAAACAATATGTGCTTTCATCCTTGTAAATCACCTGCTTGCAGTCATGCCTTCCCTGGAGTACACAGGAATTCCAGCACATCCAAAACATTGGGAGCTGCTGGTATAGGCAATCTCAGCACTTCTAAATTATATTGGGTGAACAGTACCTGTTATTGAAAATGTTCTACCTCTAAAGCACTTTTTCACCGCAGGAAGAAATCCACATACAGGGTGGCTGCCTCAGGTAACTGATGGGAACACTTCCAGCTTAAGCAAAGGGCAGGTTTTATTTTTGCAGCACAAGATTCTTCAACATGTCTTCCAGCTGTTGCAGTGAACTGATGCATTTCTTTCCATCAATAAAAAAAAATGCAGCATCTACTTATGCTATGAATGAAATGGTGATCACATTGTTCTCTAAAAGGTGTTTATTCCTCTATTATTGAGCTTGTCATATATAGAAATTTCTGTTGCATAAAACATAATGAAGAAGCTGCCAGGAGTCCTGTACCTTGGAAAGCTGTGAGGTGAAATAATTGGGCAAGAAGGTTTATGTGCATCTTCTCATCTTTAGGCATAGATCAATAAGGCATATTTAAACATTTAAAACCATATGTAAAAGCCTGCAATGCCGAAGTATAATGCAAAATTATTAACCAAAAGTATAGAGATGTAAAAACAGATGTGTAGAAGGCTCTTTTGATTTATAAAGAAGCTTTGCTTCACAGAGGGTTTCACTGGGACAGGACCAGTTAAATTAGAAAGTTTGAAAACTTTTAAAACATGGCTTTCTACCAGCAGGTTTTTCAGAGACAGGACATCCAGATGGCACTTGGAAAACACAATGATGAATCAAGCTTTTGGGATGCAATATTCATCACATTATCAGATACAGCAATTTTTGCCAACACCTGGTAATCAACAAATTATTCTTGCAGTAGAGCCATTAAATGGACTAAATAGAAACTGTGGGATACCTGTTAGCAATTTCTTCAGCTGCAGAGAACGTCTGGTTTTCTTTTCTTCCAAAGTTTATAAATCACAACACACAAACCCACCTGAATAAGTTTGAAAGAAAGTACTTCACAAGAATTATTTAACAGAATAATCCACTGAAGACAAATTTCAGAGGGAAAAATTGTTTTTTGCAGGAACATATTTCAGGTGAATATTTCTGAACATAAATAGGAAGCAAGTAAGCGTTTAGTTCTTGCTTATATTTATGCTTCTTAAAAAATGTTCCTTTGACTTTAAAATTTCCTTATTAATTTTTCAATTCTGATCTATTTGAGCACAATAATTTATGAGAGTATTTCTATCAAATGAAAAAGAGTAAATAAGGTTTTGTACTGATATGAAAAAGGTTTTTTACCCTTGTCAACAGTTGTCATATGAAATAGTTGAAATTCATATTTTAATCTTCTGTCTTTATAATTTTGTTTAAAAAAATAACTGAATATGATTTAGATCTCTTTTTACGGAATGTTATTTTAAACCCTTTCGTTAAAAATAGCATATTTCAGGTCAGATTGATCAGTTTATTATAGTCATACAACGTATAGAATACTTGTGGACAAAACTTCTTGATATTGTGGATTTTCTCAGTGTCTCATAATTGGATGTGAATTTCAGCTCTCAGAACTTTATCAAGATACCAGTTTTCTATTACAGAAAAATAATTGCTGCTGTCAAGTACTAAATTGCACCTCAGTTTGTAGACAAAGTACAGATAGCAATTTTATTTCCATCATATGAAACTACACAGACCCCATTTCCAGACCATCTGAGCAGGGTGCCTTCCCATCAGGGCAGACACAACCTGAAGCATCCAGTCTGTGCGTGTTGGAATGCAAATGGCTCCATGCAAGTCCACCAAATCTGGTATATCCTCTGGACAGAGCAAATGTAACAGAAATATGATAAGAGGCAAAGAAGGAAGACTCAGCAGCGTGGAAAGAAAAAAAACCAAAACCAAAACAAAACCAAAAATAAAAACAACCCAAAGCCCTAAAAACCCAGCCAGGCATTACCAAGAAGATAAACGTGTGGTTGTGCTTTCCTTTCAGTGTCCTGGAAGAGTAAACAGAGTATACATATTCTTTTAACAGCTCCCCAGTATTTAAAATTTATTTACTTGAAGGAGACAATCAACTATTATTTTTTCTTATTAAACCAGATTTGCCTAACACTTCTGAATTATTTTCTTCCCTTTATGTCCATATAGTCTTCCCCTTTTCTTAGAAACAGATTTCTCAGTGAAAAAGAGACCCTACATTTTGTCAAATCATTTCCAGCTACACCTTTTTTTACAAGCTGTGGGATATGAATACACAGAAATCTTGAATCTGAAAGAGGTTAAATTTGGCCCACATACAAAACAAGTACCGTGGTTTTATATAGTACTATGGCTGTTGATTTCTGTTTTTCTTTCTAGTTGGAGATTACAGCAAAGGAATACCTTATTAAGCATGAGTTATTCCATAACTCACTGTTAATCTGAAGTTTTCTTCATTTGCTTTTTAAATTAACATGCTTTCTGAGGACCTTTGGTCTCCACAAAAGAAACATCCATTCCTTTAATATGTCAGCAGCCATTAGGTTTTTATTTCTCTTCCTTTCAACTAACTATTCTGTAACTGAAATCAGCTGAATAATTTCCTTAATTAAATGTAACTCTACCTGTAAGGTGATTGGGTTTAAGACAAACATCATTTATAGACAATTGTTACATTTTATCTTTGAACAAAGTGAATCAATCTATAAATTCCACTTCTCTCAACTGATTATTAAAGGAATTTAGATGCAAAACTAAGGAAAAATATCTAAACTTCTAAAGTTTATCACTGCATAGATTGCATCCAACTATAAATCTTTGGGATAGAGATTGAGTTAAAAAAGGAATAACAGAATTAAAAATATACTAAGAAAGAATATAATCAGATACTGACAAATAATATAATTATAAGGTACCCTCATATACCTTACTTCAGTTATTTAATTCAGTTATTTAATTCAACTTTTAAAATTCAGCTCAAGGTAGCATATTAGAAACATAATGCATCTGTTTGCTTTCTAGCCCACTGCTATTATGATTAAAACATTAGGCATGCAGAATTTTCCTTCTTGACAGAAGACTTATACATGATTATTTTAAACAGTCTGGAAGTAGTATTTCCCTTTACAGAACAGTAGAAAAATTATGGCTGGTATGATCAACATACAAAGAAATGGAGAATTCCAGGTACGTGCTTCTAGCTCTCTTCTGCTAATTGAGGTAACAACAAAAAAAAAAAAGTATCTTGAATCAGATAGTGGCAAATATTTGTCACCAACTTCAAATGATCTAGGTAACACATCCATAGGAATTATATAATATTTCAATTCATGTAGATGCTAAGGAAGTCTATGCAGATTATTAATTCTTAAATTGTTAATTTGTACTTTTCAAGGTTAGGAATTGCCCACTTCCCTCATATTTTACTGCTGCTCAACTGGAAGAATTTCATCTTCCTCTGCAGCATCTGGTGCTAACTGCTGTTAGACAGAATGTTGGACTGGGAGGGCATTGGTTTGTTCTGCTGTAGCCACCAATATGTTGAGAAAACATTGGCTAAAATATACAAGCAATCAATTCAAGAAAAAAGCTTAAGAAAAGAATTGCTGCCTTTCTAACTGAAATAGACTAACTGGAAAAAGACATTTAAATAAATGTTTATATGCTCTGTTGCCTGTTAGTCCCTAATCTGACTGAGAAGTGAGAATGGCCCAATGTATAATTTAAATAAAGAGAGGAGGTATGGTAACAAACAATATTGCAGCATGTTTAATTTATGTCTTTGAATCATAAAAAACATACTATTGCACATGGTGTTTATTTCAACCAAGACTGAAAATGTTCCACCTACTTTCTTTGCTGTTTCAGTTATACAGCTCACTGATTCTTAAATTTTAGAAGATCAATCACTGAGGTATTGATTTAAAAGACGTATAAAAATCAAAGCTGAATGAACATATCTGACTTGTTCATAATGCATGGTCAGTGTTGGGGAAGAAAAATTGTGAAATAACCTGGTGGTAGAGAAACACTTGGACTGTGACTTGAATAAAAGAGATTACGTTGGCAACAAATCAATGATAGAGCTACACATTCCATTTCATACCTTTTGCAATAGACAGATGCAGAAAGGTAGTGTGGGTACAATCCTATCAACATTCCATTTTCTAAGTTGGGCAAGTGAATAAAATGCAGGCAGGCTCTGAAAGAAAATTGCATGTTTAGATATGGAACTGCAATAGTTATCTATCTTCAAAACCAAGATTTGTTTGGAATTGTACACTGCTGCTCACTACATTTGATGAAGATGTATTTTCACAGCAGAAAGATGGTACAATAGTAAAATACTTGACAGAATTAATTACCTACAGAAAATAAGAAATGGCCCGCTTCACTAGCAGACTACATTTCTTCATTAAACAGGAAAAAAGTCAGACTGCTTTTACTTTGTAATATTCCTTCTCTTTTGTTACTGCCACTCTAACTCTTTAAAATTTTTACCAAGGTAAGCTTTGAGCAGGATTTTATGCAATGACTAAGAGATGAGTTAGAAATGAGGCAATAAACCATGAACATAACAGCTTAGAACACAAGACTAATTCCTGCCCTAAAGACATCTTCACCCCCTCTGGATCCACAAGTGTGGGGAAATGAGAAGAATAATCTGAGTGAGAGAAGGAGGGAAAAGAGAAAGGTTTGGTCTCATTTACGTTCGTTGTTGTCCCTGTGAAAGTACTGCAGTAAATAAAAATGTAAGAATATGACTGAGAGCATATCTGCCATAAGCAACATAAATTTACTATTTAAAGCATAATATTCTGAACAGACAGATAAGAAATTCAGCAAATCGAATTTTTTTCTCTTTGATAGAGGAAGCTTTCTTACATGGCTTAGAGCGTTGCAGAGGAATTAGCAATAATATATTGCTAAATAACACATGCCAAATAGTTTGAGAAACGTTCAACAGCTAGATATTTAAAAGGAAGAGCTGACTTATATGTTTTCTTTACTTTGTTAAATGAGCAAAAGTGTCTAGACCTTTTATAAAATAAAAGTATTTTCCATCTCAAAGAAAGAAAGAAAACAGTCTCCTGAAATCCTGTGTACTCCAAGGATTTCCTTAAAACAGAGAGGTAAGCATATGGGAAATCTTTACTGCAAAAATAAATCTGAGGTTAGCTTGCAGAATCTCTGCTAAAACATGATTTAGAAACAAATTGAGGAGTTACAAAAATATATAGATATACCATTCAAGAACAGTCTGTTTCATGTTTTTTGGGGTTATGTTATTTGTTTGGTTTTGTTGGTGTTTAGTTTTGTTTGGGATTTTTGGTTTTCTTTGTGTATGTGTGTGTGGTTTTCCTTTTTTTCCTTGAGCAAGAGGAAAGGAAGGAAAATTTCTCAATTAGCAGAAATAATAGCTTGGAGTGAAGAGCATGGCACACAACCTAATTTCATTCTGACCCAAAGGCAGTAACATCTGGAGAATACTTTTTCTATCAGAGATATTTCCTCTCAGAGACTTATAACCTTGAATGGTAAAGGAAAAATCTGCCATGAAGTTTCAGTTGAACTGAAATGGTGAGAATAAGGTTTTTAATATTCATTGTTTGTTTTCCAAGGAATGGACATCAGTATTTGTCCCTTATTCTAGGAAATACCGCAGTGATCTCTTTGAGAAAATATAAACCAAGAGGTTTAATACTTTGCTATATTTTCTACTTCTGATTTACATCGTCTATAACAAGAATAAAATAAGAACTCCTATGAAATTACAGGCATTTTTACTTAACACATTTTTACATAATGTGGGGAAAAATGTTCATTTTTAAGCAGTGCATATATCAAATACAATAACATAAATTCTTGAAGTTCAGTAGTTTTAACTGTATCACTCTAAACTGAAATTTCTCAAAGAGAAAGAAAGAGAGTGTTCCTGTAAAATTGAGGCTTTTCTGTTCAGGTACAGAAATCCCAAAATAAAAAACTTTCCTTGAGACTTTTCTACTTTCTAATGATGTGGGCATCTCAACTAGTGGGAGAACAGCTTCTGATACCACCCATTGCTGGATGAGCTTCCAAGTGGCTACATGCCAGGTACAGGAAGAAGCTTACAAAATAATAAAAAATAAATAATAAAGTAGGCTAGGAAGCTCATATGCTTGAAGCTTGGCCAAACTATAAGGAACTGCAAACACAGCCTTGTAATGGGAAAATGTCAGACAAACCTAACTACAGGCGTCAGCACTTGTGTCGTGGAAAAGAACAAGAACATAAATGACAGCTGCTCCAACTAGAAATCATTCCCTATTGAATAACATTATATAACACTGCTTATTATTTCTTCTTCACATGGAACTCAGTATAACAATTTGGCTGACATTTCCTGTGTTATTAAATTTGACAGTTTGCAGGGACTGTCGATGAGTAAACCCTATACTTGCTCACAACTCCATACTGAGATCTGAAAGAGGATTGGCAACCTTAGCCTGAGAAGTCAGGGCTACATGATGATGAAGTGCTGATTGTACTTTGGTAGCAATTGGGAAAATCTGTCATTCTTCAGAAAGTCTTCATGCTAGAATGCCTTTTTTTCCTCCATCTAGTGGAGGAAAGGCAGAAAAGCCTCTAGACCTGCTTTGCTGTGAACTGTGTAAAACCCATGTGATACAGCAACAGAGGGAAAAATTCCCTCTTGGCCCTTTAAGATCTTTAAAGAGTTTTAACACTGACAATATAACAAAAAGAATGTTGCCATGCTTTTTAACAGGAAACATGACTACTCTGGACTTTTGATAAGCTAACTGAATAAAAATTAATTTTCATCTTGTTCCACCAGGTAGCTCTTTCCCTGTCATTGCAGCAATTTCCACCCTACTTACATATTTCATTTTCTTTTTTTAAAATTTTTAAAATTATTTTTTAATTTTTATTTTTTATTCCTGGTACATGCTAATTTTCTCATTTACATCTTATTAAATATTAGACACATGCAAAGCATATTTAAAAATTAAAAGCAGCGGTTTTATTTACTATTTAGTCTTTTACTATTAATGTAGTAATTGACTTATTTATTACCAGTAGAAAAAAATTATAAATACTTAAATATTTTTAAGTGATATTTTAATGTAGTTAATTTAGAAAATATACACAGGGTTAATCCTACAGTCAAAATCCTTGATCAAAAAACCCTTTTCTCATTTATCTGTTATTCTTTTTGTGTATTCTCTAATTTGTATTTGATTGCATTTACTTTTACTGCTGTGAAACACTATCCAGCATTCAGGGGAACACAGAGAAAGGATAAAAAATACTGCTCAGAAGGGCTTTAGCCATTAACTAATGGCTTCCCCCTGCTCTTCTGCTGACAGAAGTAGCAATGCCAACAGTAAGGAAAGTAGTGCTAAGAACAGAACTGAAATCCTTGCAAGTTATAATTCTCAAACTTGTAAGTGAAAAATGGATTGACCATATTGGAATTCAATGCAGTACGTAAATAACACATAACTACTTTGCATTTCAAGGATGTCTCTGTGCGGGGCATGAAGGTACATGCAAGCATTTATCACATGGACAGGAAGAGCAAACCTTTGGAAGAATAAAAGCAGCCAAATCCTTTCAAGAGCTCATATTTTTAAGTAAGGTATACTAACCACTCTATGAGTGAGAGACAAGTGCAACAGAGAAAGGGAAATACACTAGGGAGCCAGGGGCAGACTGAATGAGACCAGAGGAGAATGTAAAAGTGAGATTTGTTTGAGGACAAGAAAAGAAAAATCACTGCCAGTGACATAGAAATAGCCAAGGTTTCAGATAGGGCCATGTGCATCACTCTGCATCAATTTGCTGAACTCTTAAGCTCTTGATTACCACAGCTGAATCTGATCAAGCAACAGATAAGGGAATGAGGAACAGGTCTGCAGAAGTCCACAAAGAGTGGGGCATCAATGGGAAAAGTTAAGAAAAAAATACTTCTTAAAATTTTATCCCATTCTGGATTAGCCACCTTGAATCTTTCCCTGAAGAGAAGTGGCTTAGTCCTTTCTTCCACAAGACAAGATAGATTTTACTAAAAAATAACTGAATGGGAGGCTGCTATGTAAGACCACAGCACTGAGAGCATTCAGCCTCTACAGCCTTCAAAGATTACTGTTCCATGCAGTGCTGAACAATCCAGCCACTCTCTGCTCTGTGCTGAAAAGACTCCATCAAAAGAATATATTCAGTCCCATGTCGACGCTGATTGTCAAGTGGCTGGAGATTCACAAGATGTGGGAGTCTAGAAATGTCTGACTTCTGAAAATAAAAGTCCTTTGCTGATTTGCATCACAGAAAGAGATACACACCTGGGCACTGAGAGGAAGCTGTGGGTGGGAGGGCTTGGGACCTCCTGCTACAGGGAAGTAAGAATGGCAGCAGCCTCACTTCTGGGGGAACAATGACTAGAGGCTGAAATTGAGGCAGGTAAGGCAGTGAAAATGTGTGTGGAAGAACAGTGTGATGAACACAGCTCACAGACCTCCTCTTTTGAAAGTAGCATGACCAGGTATAGACAAGAAATGCAACTGAGAGAACAGAATTAGAAGCTGTGCATAGTGGTAGACATATCATTTTATGGGGTTTACAGAGACATGTGGGTGTGCCATGCACAGATAGAGGGACAGGTCCTGGCCAGCAAGGTCCCACTCTCAGCTCCTGGCTCCCTGTCCTTTCAGGAGCAACAGCTGTCTTGGTAGTGCCCTGACATTGGCATTGACATGATGGAAAGGTAAAGATGCAAAAAAGGGAAGGACGAGAAAGTGCAGAATGATGAAGCAAGGGGTGTTGGTATAGAGTATAGAGAAAAACATGTAAGGGTGAAAAGAGGAAAATTTCAGAAAAAGACAAAAAGCGATAAAGTTCTGATTAGTTCATTTAGCATGTTATGAATGCAAGATGCTGTTCTCTTAATAAACTGCTGATCAGATGATACAGCAGCAAGGCTGAAAGCTGAAGATATGGCAGGTAACAAACACCTCATTTTAAACATGTCACTGAATGGAAGAGTCAGTTTATGTACTCTTAAATATAATTTCTCGTATAAATAAAAATAACTTTTGAGTTTATGTCCGAATGTATGACTCTTGATTTGTGCTCAAACTTCCTTTTCGGTGTCAGCCGTGACCATATACTTCTTTACTTCTCATATGGAAGCAAGTTGTATTGTAAAGGACGTTCGATTTTATTAGGTCCTGTCTAAATATAAAGAGATTTTAAAAACAGTTCCATGGCTTTTATTTGTAAGAGAAATAAACTAGACAGTTATCCAGGATGTCAAATTATTATACAGACTCACAGCAATATTTGATTATTAATCTTTGCCACAACAAATCAAATTGCTCTACAGATAGCCAGGTGTGTTGTTGCAAATGTATATTCTGGCTTGACTTAATAATCACAGATGCATTATTTCTTTATCCAGAATTTCAAGTTGTGTATATTTAGTCTGAAAAAGCATGAACTGTAGACGGCATTTAGCTTAGACTATTTGAAAGGTATCAACTGTTTAAATGACATTTTCACCTTCAGCAAATACATCTTTGCCTGCCAGAAATAGTGATGCTATCATGCTGCAGGCAATCTATGATACAGTCATGCAACAACTAGGTGTCAACTCTTATTACATTCTCAAGTATAAATTCCACTTATCAGTTCCCACATAGTTGCAGATGTTTTAACAATTCCATTTTACCATGATTGCACCAAGGCTCAACCTCAAATGCTTTATGATATATTTGTAGAACCTACTGTAGATTACCAGATTTGGGAGCACTAGCTGTACTTTGTAGCCACCTGGAAATTTTTATTTCCAAAAATTATTGAATTTACTAGTAAAATATTGTCCAAATACCTGGATAAATTAGAGAAATGATTTGTTATTTTTCTTTAGATTCTGGTTTACTTCATTAGAAAGAAGTAAGTTGTTATTTGAAATTCAGATCTGAATTTTCCTTTTCTGAAATATTTATTTCAGGAGAATTTATCAGTCAACTCATGCTATGATGATTAGTAAAGTTTCTGGCTAATTCCAAAACCCAGATAGTTTATTAGAAATATTTTTTAGAGAAATTTTTTTGAAAATAAAAAAGAGCTCATATATCCATTCTGTAGGGTGAAAAGAAGCAATAGAAAGTGATAAATTCCATTCTTCCCACAGGATGCAACTTGCTGAACCCTTTCCTGAACAATCTCTACAGTAATTGTTATTTATTACTAAATAATCTAATAGTGGTGTCACATGAAACAACATAGAAATTTATTATTTTGAGGTGACTGAATACAATTTTTCCATACAGCAGACAAAGAAGAAAAAATAAAACAAAACAAACACCCCTCCTGCCCCCATCCCCATCACCCCTCCCCCCCCCCACAAAAAAAAAGAAAACAAACACAAAATAAAAACCAGGTGTCCTTGGTCAGTGCATCCTCTTCTGAAACACAGTGTAGCCACCCAAAAAAGAATTAGTTCAATGGACCAGCAGACAAAAAGTTTGGGTTGTTTTGGAGTTCTTTTTAAATATTTTTTGTGGAGAAAACCTCTTATCTGACAGGTGATAGGTCCTGCTAAAACTGTAGGCATTTCATATTTTGACTGAATGAAAAGAAAAATACTATTTGGAGCAAGGAGCAGGACCCCTGCTTGGCCTGAAGGGACTGCTCCTCTCCTCAAGGCAGTGTTTCTGCCTTGCCTTTTTATTGCCCCTGGCCCAGCACAGGCATAGAGTCACACAAGGCAGCACAAATTGACATTAATCCCTGTCACTATCTACGGGAACCAGAGGGAAAAAAGTCACTTAAATAGTATCACTCTTCATAGGTAGTAAAGTAGCTTGAGTGTAGTAAAAAGTGTGTCATCTCTTTCAAGACAGTCAGTGTCACCTCCAGGATGATTCTAGGTCATGGCTGTTTGACGAGAGTGGGAAAACTTGAGGGCTATTGCTGAACCAATACCTCTGCATCTTTTACAATCAAATGAGAATACTCCAGAAATTACATTTTTGCAATATATCCAGATACTCTCAGTAGAATTCAGTGTTTCACAAAAGAAAAATGAGCTCCAAACTTCCAAACCTGCAGCAAGATTTATAACGTTTCTAAAATGTACCATGATTATAATTATACTTAATTACTCAACATTGTATTTTTCATGTCACAATGATTATATGGCCTTGAAAAAAATTGCCTCATCTTCGTTAACTTTAAAAATACTCATCATTGTGTGTTTGAACAAAACATTGATGATCACCTACATCTAAGTTTTAAAGAGTTCTATAATTAGTAATATCAAATATGATGACTGTGATTAGCACTAACAGGTATCATTTGCTCATATAGTAGGTAGTGAAATTATTGTGTGTTAAATCAGATCTTTAGTGATCAGAGAAGTTAAATTTATACTAGAACTCAGCACTGAAGTTTTCAATAAAAACTGAGTTTGAAACTAAAAACACTGAAATCTCAGACTGTCTCTAATTATTTTCAGGTTTCTTGCTCAAAAAACAAGAAAGGTACAATTATTACCAGATAATGCTAATTTTTCATATTTTTTTTCCCTGAGTGAGGTGACAAATTCCTGAGAGATGAGGACATACCTGCAGTGGAACAGAAAAATGGTCCCCTATTACAACAAAAAATGGTACCTATTACCTAAGCAACAACTTAGAAAATAGTTTTAATTCATTCTTCCAAAACCCAAAAAATCTTCAAAAGGCTCAGGCCTAAAGTTCCAATATATAGTTTTGCTAATTTACAATTAACATATTTTCTCATAATTCAATTATCCTGCACATATATGTTAAATTATCAATCTTAAAAAAAAAGTAAAATATTGATAGAAAAAAAAATAAGAAAAAGAAGACAAGGCTGATAGAAAAAAAAAACAAAAACAAACAGAAAACCCCAATAAATTATCCAAGCTGTGATTCTCATTTTTCTCTTATTATTCAGAAATTCACTAGAAGTCTCTTGGTGCTTTAGGGAGATGAGTTTAATGTACATGCAACTCCCAGAGAAAACAGTCCTTTTTTCAGGCAGATTTCTTAATGAAGTAGCAGATTTTCTAATGAAGCAATGGAAGATTTCAGAATGTGACTTGCTTCATGAGCTGCATGTGTGAATGTGAGGTGAAGGGCGTGTTCCCTCTTCAAAGGGCCTGTGCAGAGGTGAGAGCCTTACATTGCACAAGAGCTGGGAGAATGCATCTACTCCCCAGCAGGAGAATGAACTTTTACCATAATAGATACAAGAGGCTTGTAAAAGACACTGAAGGCTTGTGATTTCTGACAACAGAGTTCCCCTCTGCATATGTTCATTTGTAGACAAGCTTCAGACACGGCAACAGACAAGGAGAGATTAAGTCTGTTGGGGAGCCTGTCTGCCTGGGCCAGTTGTGCCTAATCCCTGTCTGAGGCAGTGAGGAAGACAAAGGACAATGGTACTCAGGTGTCCCCTTCTGCAGGGGAAGAAGGCTCCCTAATTCTTCTCCTTTGCAACTTGCCAAAGATCAGCACAGAAATATCACATGGGCATATAGGGAAAATAAAGCTTGCCAGAAGGGTGTAAAGAACAAAAAGAAGGACATAAACAGGTATGTCAGCTGTAAAAATGAAGTCCAATAAAAATAATTGTCCAATTGAATCCAATGAACTCCAGTAATAAATTGTAATGCTTTCACAATAGGTGGTGAACCAGTGGCAAAGGATATAGAAAATACAGAGATACTTAGTATGATTATATATTTTACCAGAGTTTTTAAATGCAAGGTGTGCTGAGACTGTCAGTCAGAGACAAGAGCTGCTCCATGAGGAAAGACCAGCTGATAACCAAGGATGTGGGCACGACAGCACCTTCACTGATGGGCTGCATACCCAAGCAGGGCTGGATCTGTGACTGACACGTTCTGGCCTCACTTTGGTAATCAACAGGCATGGCAAGATAAGAATCAGCTTCAAGTTCTGCCCAAAGCTGCAGACCAGTTTGCAAGTCAGAGCCAGTAGGCAACAGGGCTGAGGCTGAATGGTTGGGACTGATGTCCCAGCTGAGACTAGTCGGGACAATAAACCCTAATCTTTCACTCCAGGCTTAACACAGTTATTCCAGATCTCTGGAATGTTTAGGAACAACATTTGGGTGAGAAAAGCAGCCAGTAGAGGATGACCAAACCAAGGTCTTCTCAAAATGGACACGCTCACATTCAGCCTGGGCAGGGTGCAGTTATGCAGTGTGGTTAACATAACCTTGATGCCACTTCTCTGGCCTTTGGGAACAGGCTGATGGATACACTGAGGACTAATTGGCCAGCAAAGAAAAAAAGAGACAATGGTGCAAACTGCAGCAGGAGAAATTACACAGTGCCTTTCATAAAAGCAAAAGCTTCATTATCGGAATGGCCGGCCCAGAGAGCTTGTGAAATCTCTAAGCTTGGGGAGGACCTCGTGACCTGGTCTAACATCCTGCTCTGTTTTGAGCAGGAGGCTAGACAAAAAGACCCCCAGAAATCCTCTCCAAACTCTTTGTTCTATGATTCTAGTACAGAAGGATTTCAATGATTTTCTGGCAAACATTTATTTTATAACTTTGTTATCCCAGCACAATAACAGAAAAAAAATACTTTTGAAAGCTGGCTAGCTGATTTCTTCATATATTTATTCAAAAGTGCAATCTATAAATTTAATTCAGTTGAGCACACCTAAATCTTGTCAGAAATGTGCAATAGTTCAGTACAGAGTAAGAAAATTCTATTGCTCATTGTCTAAATACTTGAGCTGGAACAAATATTTCAATGTTAAATAATAAATGGTGATAATAAATATAATAAAGTGTTTTTTGCATCTGTAAAGTCCCCAGAGTTAGTCTTACAATTTTGGTTCTGAAGTTCTGGTTGAAAAGATACTCTAAAATAAAAAAAAATTGAATTTAGAATCTGTAGGAAGGTGAAATATAAATAGACGGATCTCCATGTAGAAAGAATAAAAATACCCTTTAGGCTTTTTTTTTGGTCTTTGTTTTTGTTTTCTTTTTTGTTTGTTTTTTTTTTTTCATTTTCATTCCTAAACCTGGAATAAAACAGAAAAGGAATCATTTAGATACATGCATTCTTCTTCATAATCCCTTCATGATTTAAACTCTTACTGAAAGTTTTCACAAACCTTTCTTCTAATTCTGTGTGCCTAAATATGGATTAGGAATTTTAGTAGGAGACACAATCTGAAATCCTTAGCTTTTCCCTGTCACTCTGTGTTTCCAGAATCCTTATCCCTAAGTTGTCTTCCCAGATATTATGCTTTGAGATAGACACAACATTGGCTAATAAATATGAATTTTTCAGCAAAATTCTGTATTGATTTCTTGAGCATTTAAGGAATATGGGATTTTTGAAATGTTTATAAATATGTCATTAATTAACTCTTTTTATGCAGATATTGATGTCACAATATTGACAAGACCAGAAGGTAAATGTGAAAAGAACAATTTTAAAAAATATTTCTTTCTGAAGAGGAAAAGAGTTGAATAAAATTATTATGTTCATCCAAATAACTAGTTTTTATACTTGTTTTTGATCCAAGGTTGATGGTGGGTTGTTTAATACACAACTTTCAGAGATGTAGAGATTGTCAGAATAATATATCTGTCTTCCTTACATGCTCTTTTCAAGAGCAATTCTGAATTGACAAAGATTGATAGGTTTCTTTGCTAGCTTTTTTTTCTTTTAAATCAGTCATATGGCACTTGAGGAAAAGATAACTGCAAAACAAAATTCTTTAAAGGTTAAATACTATACAAAGAGGTGAATTACTGAATGTATTTCCTATCTTTAACAATTAAATATCTATAATTCACCCATGATCATAAATTTTTGCATTCTATCACATTTATATTTTGATTTGATATTACAAAAATATTTAATATATATAAAATACATACATTTTATAAGTCAAAAATATCTTCACTATTCAGAAAGAAGGAAAACCTCACAAGAAAAATGTATAAACTCATACAGAAAGAAATACATTTTATATGAACCCATTGTATTCATAGTGGCTGAAATGAAGCTACTCTAATCTCATAGATAGATATATAAATATAAAATAAATATGAAATATTAGTGGAAAAAATAGTCTCTGCAGAGCAAACAAATCTTATCTTTAAAAAGTCATATCAACATAGGCAGATCCTTACACTGGGTTGACTATATAATGATAATTAACTCTCCACCAAGCAAATTTCCTAGAAAATAAATTATTAACCTATCCTGCCTTACTTAATTTAGACATTTTAATCTCTTTTGGAGATATAGAGAATGACAGTACAGTTTTAAATTAACATGAGGAAGCTTACTAGTGGATTAGGCATGGACACACAAATAACAACTTTTTTTTTTTAGAAAAGGTCTGAATCAGCAAACTGTCTTCTAATGCATTTTTGAGGCCAATATGAAAACACATTCAATGAGGGAATTTAAAGACCATTAAATATTTCAACTTTCCCCACTCTGTCATGACTGTACCAGCCTCTGCTGCAAAACTTTGTGCTGATTTGCAATGAAAATGCAGTTTTACCAGATTGATTTATGTAGAACACACCCACAGACATAGCTGTACATTAGAGTACATCAAACAATGTGTCAAAATAGAGGAATAAAATTTCCTATAGAATAATTTTCAACATTTCTTTTCATGCAGAAACGTACTGCTTGTTAATGTGCAACATTTTGTACTGATGCTTAAGCTAATATAAAAGGACAGAAATATATTATCCTTGTACACAAATCTGAAATGTCAGAAGTATGAGCCTTTAGCTGATCCAGCATACTGTGAGAATCAATCACAATAATGTCTCTACAATCTCCCTTCTACTGTAAACATAGGTCCCAGCCAAATAATCTTCCCTCTTGCCTATTCAGCAATGTTACTGCAAATGCTATTCCTCCCACAGCCAGAATAATGATAATTAAACTTTTTTAGTGAAATTTTGCATCTGTGTTGTAGCCTGTCTTAGTTATTCATCAGACACATTATGTTTCATTTGCAGTTCCATAGTTGCCATCATCTAGATTCAGACTTCAGAGCCCCATGGTCAATTCATGCGAAATATAACTTCTGTCAAATCACTCCTCAGTAGCTGGGAAGTGTTGCAGAAAGGAAGAAGCTCTGAGAATTAATCTTTGCTTGAACATTAATGTTTTACTAGATTGTTTTTAACGTTTTGGGGTTTGTGTGATTTGATTTATTATGAACCAAAAAGGTAAGCACTGTTGAGCTTTCTAAATTATCTGGGTTTTGAAATTGTAGTTATGTTTTCTAATTCAAAGTTATGTTTTCTAATCACTTTGCCTTCTGCAAATATCCTGGATGAACTAGGTTTCAATCTTCTTTCTTTGTTGGCTTCATACTATTGATTCAAGTTTCTAAGCATCAGCTCAATCAGAATCATTCTGAAAAAAATCTAAGACAGAGAAATCTTTCCTAATTCCTCAATTTTTTCTCTTTATTTTACCTCAAATTTGCATTAAAAGTCTTATTTTTTGAGAATTCTACTTCCTGTAGTCCTATAAACAAGGAAACAACAGACACATCCGATCAGTTTAAAATCAGCTCTAGCTTTCAAAACAGAGTTGCTTTCTCTAATGGCATTAGCATGGATTTTTTTTCTTTAAAATGGCTCTTTTAATCAAAGCATTCTTTTTCAAGGTTTCTTCTCCTAAGGTCATGAATGAATATAGCTTTGCCTGAACGAGTCTACTTTTCTATTTATTGTTTGGTCTTTTTTTAAGCAGCTAGGGTGAAGGTTACACATTCAGCATTTTGTCCAAGACAATAGATTCAATGACATGAACATGTCAAGAACAAGCATGAGCTACTTTTGTTACTAATCTTATTGAATAGTTTTCTTGGGAGAAAAATGGAATATTTCAGAAATTAAATGCAACGTTCAGGAATGGTTGTATGAAATAAGAACAAATATCCATCTAGAAAAGTACCCTGTGCTTACTGCATTAAGTGGAAACATAGTTAGAAAATTAATATAAAACAGGTTGTGTAAAGAGCAATTTTTTCCCCAGCATACCCTCTCAGCTTCCAACAGCTTGCAATATTGGCATCTCCTTAGTTAAAATTCCTATTTATAATTTGGCATTTAAAAGGTCTATAAGGACTGTAAAGCCATAGATATCTCTAATTGCTTTTTGATTTAATTTGTACTTTTGACTTTCGTCCTGTGGCAATTTAATTCTGAAGTTTAATTTCGATAATAATAGCAGGATGGGCTTCAGCAAAATATTCCCTAAATCCCATTCTGAGATCTCCCTCAGCATGTTTTACTCACCTATAAAGAGTTGGTAGATGTCCTGTGATAACACAATGAGTTTCCTTTTTCCAGTAGGTTTGGTACATCAAAAGCCTGACCTTTTAATTTAACCCATTTATATGAAGTATTTTGTGTCTGAATATAATCAGGACTAGATGAAATTATTTCTAAATAGAGTTGGCCAGAATTTAAATGATAAAAAATTTCAAAGTAAGGAATTTTAACTCCAGAATGGAATAATTGATTTTGATCCAGAAAGGGAAAGAAGGAAACTGTAACAAAATATTGAGAACATACACTTGAAATAAGCATGGGTGTCTAATGTCTTGCTTCCATTAAATGTAAAGATTGAAGGAAAGTCTCAGCTCAGGTAAGTATAATAACTATAAAGAAATTTCTGTTTAATGCATTTACTAACTTTTTTTTATGGATTTTCAAAGGTCTTAGGTCAGTCCCTGATTATACTTTAGATATTCAGATATAATCTTTCCTTTCCAGTGGTTTCAAGAATTCGAAGATTAAGCTCTATACTGGCAGCTTGTTAATAAAAACTAGAGACTGAAGATGTTACCTACTAAAACTTCTTCACAATTAAATTTTAATCCTTAAGGATTTTGTTGTTGTTGTTGTTGTTGTTAAGTGTTTACTTATGTGTTAGAATGTGCTAGAGAATTAATGTTGAAGATGGAGTTTTTAAGTGGAAAACAGAAAATAAAATAGAAAATTAAAAACTACATGGAATTCATGCTCTTCCAAATAATTTTTTTAAAAAAGCAGAAAGTAGTGAGACAGTGTATGAAACTTAATAATGAAACAGATTTTTTAAGTTTTTAGCTCCAATATCATAGATTTAATCACAAAATTACTGTTGAAGCATGATGGTGATTTTTTCTTGTGTTTCCTACATTTTTTATGTTGTCCCTTTTACTTTAAAATAACTTCCAAAGTCAAATTATTTTCTCACTAGTTTTTAGCTCTAAGTTCTGGGGTTTTTTCCAACATTTTCCACTTTCAAGGAAAGAAGAAAAGTTTTACAAGAATTTTCATTAGATTGGGAAGATTTATTTTTCTGTAACTAAAAGAAAATTCAGAATAAAATCACTTCACCACAGTAACTGCTTATATAAAAGAAAAGCTTAAGAGACTTTAGTTACAGCTTGGTTTTGCTGGCTTCATGGGTAGTATATGTTAGTGTATATTTCTAATATATATCAGAAACAGGAAGATTTGTTTGTCCCTGTTTTCTAAATTCTAGAGCCCAGCAGCAATGACTTCTTCCACTCCTAGACCAGGGCTCTGAAGAGCACCAATCTCAGAGCTGGCCTGGGCTCACCTCAGCCAAAGCTGGGCTGTTCCCAGCTCCGTGCTCAAGACCAGACATTTGCTGTGTGCTGAGCGTGAGCCTGAGCCTGAGCTTGAACCTGAGCCTGAGCCTGAGCCTGAGCCTGAGCCTGAGCTCTGCTGGTGCCTCCAGATCGGGAAATACACCTCTAGTATCAGCAAAAAAAGGATTTATTTTATAAAAGGGTGGGTTTTTTAAGGATTCTAAGGGTAATAATATATAGTTTTTCCTGTACTAATTTGAACTATAATTGTTGCTGTCATTGTAGCTGGACTGTTGCTTTCCATTTGGTTTTAAATATTTTTATTAGGCTGACAATACATTCTTGGCCCTATACCTGTGCTTTTTGTCTTTCCCTTGTAACGCTGCTTTGAATGTAAACCAACTCCTTAAAAAAATGGGGAACAGCTAGGGAAATCAGACCAAGGGCTCAGAATTCAATAAAATAGGCAGAATCTCTGACAGTATACTCTTAATATAATTAAAGTTAAGTCTGTTGTGGTTTACTGTATTTCTAGTACTGTAGACCTCAAAATGAATCTCAAAGAAGTGATCTCCACAATGAGGAAAATATCTCTAAACATGGAATTTTCTCTCCTCTCATTTCTTTGAGGACTTAAAATACTTTAAGTTACTTACACATAGAAGATTTTGGGAGTTTATTGGTATTTCTGGAATGGATTTTATTGTGCTTTTAGCTGCCAGAGACTTTGAGATGAGCTCTCTGCAAGGAAGGAATTTTCACTTCTAGAAAAAAACCAGGCATGAAATCTGATCAATTTTATTTTTGTTTCACCTTCTGTGTCTAGAAGGACACAGAAAGAAGAGCAGTAAACACTGGAAAATGTTTATCTTTAAATAATAATTTGAAGAAGCATATCCTAATGGTAATGAAAGCTGTAAAAGATATTTATCTGCTATGGCATTGAGGGATGTCAACAAGAAATGAATGAACAATAGTTGATGTTTTAAAAAGAAAGAATTTTATAAACCTCATTAGTGTCTTATCAGAAAATGCATCCGAGAAAAATACAGCATACCTCTCAAAGTTTCTATTTGTTGAAAATGCTTTTTATTGTAATAGAAAAAAAACCTGAACTGCCTGCATAAACTGCTGACTGCTATGTCAATTTATGAATGGAAACCTGGAAATATTTCCTGTGTGAATTTATTAGACAGTGTCACATAGAAAAAAATATAAGTAGCTTATTGTGGCAATTAGTACAGGTACTGATCAGGAAGAAGAATATGGAATGAAAATATTAATGAGCACATAAATTCAATGAGCTGATTATTTTACAGATAGTACAAAACACAAAACTATGTAGAATGTTGACCTTTTTAATTGTTATTTTAAATTTATTTTTAATATATCTTGCACAGAATAGAGTAATAGAAATCTTAGATTTCATTTTTCCTTTTCTTTGGAGAATTTTTCTGCTGAAATATTCTCCAGCCTTGCCAAAACTCACAACATTCTGACAGTATTAGCCCACAACATGCTATTTTGTTTGGGTTCTGGAAAGAGAATTTTCAAAATAATTCTTGAAATTTATTCACAATAATTTTTGTCTCAAAAATTATTTGATGATTCAAAATGAACAAAAAATTAGGAGAACATGAACACAGTCCAACAGACTGCAATTTTTAATTAAAAAGTGCTAAAATCTTCTGCTTGCTCACCATATTTAACACTGAATATGTGCCTTCTCACAAAGGTGGCTGCATGAGACAGTAATAGGACTCCATTTCTTTTTTGTTCTCAGATAAGTTTATTCTGCACCTTTTAAGTTGTTACCTCAAAGTTTGAAGCATTGGGAAAACATTGTCTTCATACAGGGAAGTCTCATTAAAAAATGTTTTTCTAGGGAACAAAAATCAGGAATGTAATCATTACCCTAGAACTCAGTCGTGTGATGTGTTCCTGAGGTGGTATCTCACTGTTTTTTGTATTAAGTGGTTGAACTACTTGCATAAATCCTAATAACTTTGTATATAGATGTGGTCTACACAGTAAGAAATGGGAGACTTAATTTAACCAAGAGAATTTATACAGTAACTGGTGTCAGAGAGGGCATTTAAGAATACTTTGATTTTGAATTGGAAGAAGATGGAGATATTATTACAAAGGGAGATGGTAACTGATGGAATCAGTATAAGAATATCAAGAAGTACTAGCTACTTTACGTTTTTTAAAAGCTGATGCAATCTTCAGACTCTGCCTTCCAGTTCTTACAGTCTTCTCTTCTTTTTTAATACTATATGCTTGTGAGGAAGATAACCAACAAGACAATTCAGCTCTTTGTTCTTGTAAACATAGTTTCAGGTTTAAAAAATAATGCTCCAGAAAAAATGCATATGAGGATTTAATTTGCTACCAAGGATGGATTCTAAAAATTTCTCCCTCATCTATAATCTTTTTAAAAATACACAATTGGCATACTTTTCTTTCTCTTTCATAAAACTTTAGAACCTGGCAATGACTAGTCTCAATCAAAGTAAATCTTCTTCTTATGAATTTTCTTCTACAAGAAAAAGAAGAAAATATAAAAGATAACTGCTAACCATCAGTTACTATTTACTTATTTTCAGGGACTCAAAAAAAAAATCCAAGATCCTGTCTATACATATATATATATATATATATATATATAAATAAATACCCTAAAAAGATATTACTAGAGTCCAGCCACAATATAGACCAAGATGAACAGAAATGTTTAGCTTTTTTATTTTCCGTCTTCTGAATGTAAAATGGTTTTGGGTTTTATTTGATTTTTTTAAATAATATATGACATTCTGCCAACTTCAGAAGAAGAAAAAAAGAGTCACTGAACTAGACGTTAGGAATCATTAGCACAGTTCACTGTCACAGATTTTGAGTTGCTTTAACATACAATTATTTTCAGGAACAATCCAAAGAGACCTTTAAAACTAGGGCAAAATTAATGATGTTACTCAGAAAAGCAGTAGTAATTATGTCCAGTGGCTCAGCATGATTACAGTTCCTCAGTGCCTTCACAGCTTTACACAAATTATATAGCAACACTTG
>JAWWMS010000059.1:17758058-17769327 GCA_035048045.1 Chlorospingus semifuscus | reverse complement strand
TATAGCAACACTTGGCAGCGGAGAACATATAGCAGCACATCTTAGAGGTCTGTTTAAAAATAATTAGCAATAGTGATTCATGTGCAGGCTCTGAAAATTACTGTATCTTTCAAAAAAAATAAAAGCTAGCTAATCTTGGTTTTACCCAAGCTTCAGAATATTCTTTAAGGCTTAGCTCTGAAGAAAAAGAAGTTTGTGCACTTTGATATCCATCCTACCTCCTAAAATCTGAGGGAGTGTATTTAGGAGTAGACTTACCATAGTGTAGCATTAGAAAACAGACTACCTTAGTGGTGAACACTGAGACTCAGAAATGAAATTTATTTCTTGAATTTGTTTAGAAAGTCATTAGTCTGTCTGCTAACATCCCCTTGAGTAGCACAGGTACCAAACAACTTTAAATTTCAATCCTCATGATCCTGCACTCTCAGTGTATTGTCGTCACTGTTTCACCTTTGGTCCCAAAACACGCACATGCATGATTGCTCCAAGGGGTCTTCCCTGAAAGACTTCCCTTCTAGGATATACATAATAATTTAAAAGATTGTCTAAATATCTCAGGCCTTTGTGGCAACATGCCTCAAGCTATACAGTGGACTGAGAAGACATTTGCAATTTAGTTTTAGGGTCTTGTGGTAATGATTCAAAACTCCAGGATTCCTTTCTTGCAGGTCAAATCATTGTGTTAGAACAGAGACATGTGTGATTTCTAGGTTTTCCTTTCCAGCTTCATTATCTTCACATGTCTACTTGCACAAGAAATAGTTAATGTGTTTAGTCAGGTTAAATTGTGGTTTTATGGTTAGACATTTCTCCAAGAAAGGAGAAAATCGTGTTTTGTTTCCTTTAGGTTGAAAAGAAAATAAGATAACATTTAATAAGATAACATTTATCCTGTGTATCTGAATAAAAACAACATTTGTCCATGCACTGCATGTCTGAAATGTAATTATTCAATATGCCTGATCAATCAAATTATAAAGAGTCAAATTTTAGGCAGAGTTTTAACTGTTTAGCTAAGAGAGACCCTGTTTTCAGCAGTTTTTTCCCACAGTTCTTTTTCACTTCTGAACACTCCCATAAAGAAGATGATTTCATTCTTCTTGTGCCATATGATGATCTACACAGGACAATTTCCCTGGATTAAAAATTGTTTGGATGTCAGTTTTTATTTGATTCAATTCTAAGCCAGAGCACTACAGTAGGGGCAGTACTGGGTGCCTATTCCTACAGATTTAGGAATGGATGATCAATGATGCTGAAAAATAATTAACAAAACATCCCCTCTGTCCCAGTTTAGATGTTATTTAGACAGTTCTCACCTTCCTTATACTTTTTGTGCTACAAAATGAGGAAAAGGAAACCGCCTTTTTATATTATCTTTAAATTGAAGTTTGTGTGAGCAACTAAAATTAAATATTGCTCTTTGCCAATATAAAATACAGTGTCCCTTATTAATATATAAGTTAACCAGATTGTGAAACAAATGGACTCATTCAGAGTCAACAAAGACGAATTCCTAAAGGAAATCAATGATTTTCAATTTGAAAGAGTAAACAAACACGTTCCTGTACTTTGGGCTGTGAACCTGAAGGGACACTATAAACTAATTTACTGAGGAGTTTATTAAATTAACAAATTAAAACTACGCATTTTCTTCACTGCACTAGGTTGTTTGAAATAAGTTCCAAGAGTTACCATGACAGCTTTGAAGCTCAGTTTTTTGTGGTCATCATTCACTTATGTTACTATCTTTAAGCTAAAATTGTCACAGCTCTCTGATGATATTATTTTAGCCTTAGAAAAATATATTCTAAGGCAATGGTGCTTTCACCATTGTGATCATTGGTCCTCAGTGAGATTTGGATCCACATTCACAACATGAATTACTGCATTCTGCATTTCCATTCATGTTTAATAGAATCAGAGAATCACAGAATGGTTTGTATTGGAAGGAAATTTAAAGATCTAGTTCCAGCTCTCCTGCAATTGCAAGGATGCCTTTCACTAGGCCAGGTTATTCAGAGCTCCATCCAACCTGGTCTTGAACACTTCCAGGGATGGAGCATCCACAATCTCTCTGGGCAATGTGTTCTAGTGTCTCACCACCCTTACAGTAAAAAAAATTATTGATAGTATCTAATCTAAACCTACTCTGTTTCAGTTTAAAAATATTCCCTTTGTCCTATCACTACAGATCCTGATGAAGTGTTCCTCCCCAGATTCCTTGTAACACCTCCTCAGATACTAGAAGGCTTCCACAAGGTCTCCACAAAACCTTCACCTCTCCAAGCTGAACAGTCCCAACTTTCTCAGCCAGTCTTCTAACCACTGATGTTAAGTGTCAGAAACCAAAAAAAGACTTCAATGTACTCAAAATTTAGTAGCTTCAGAAAATACTTGGGGGTCAGTGCTTAGAGACTGAGGATGGCAGAACCAGTGCAAAGTGGCATTTCTGAGTGTAATAAGAAACGTTTTTGTTTTTGAAATTTACAACACAAACAAGTCCTCTGTGGCTGCTGCACTGCACTCAGAACAGCAGGAGTTTGGAAGCAGGCACATGAGTAGCACAAATACAATTCCTAATAAAAATGTAGGGGATATAAAACAAGTCTCTCTGAGCTCAGGATAGGCTCAAATGACAGAGCATTGAAAGAACTGAGAGTTGTTAAATAGTTCTGGCACAAAACCAAAATCACCCCAGTTTTCCCTTTAACACCTTATCTGTCTTTGGCACGACTAGAAGTCATGTACCTTCTGGGAACTTTTCTAATGCTCTCTAATCAGATTTGGATTGCATTTACAAGTAAATGTGAAGCTTTACAGAAAACTTTTGTTCGGCTGTGCCCATTTTCCCTTTAAAGCAAAATGCAAAATAGTGTTTTCATATTTCAAGATTCTGATGCAATGTATCTTTTATTAATTAAAGTGGGAAGAAGTCTTCATGAATAAACTCTCCAAAAGAGCTCAGTGAAAGCATGTTCATAGCTTTTTTTTGAAACCAGGTATCCGTATTTAATTTGTCATTGTATATTCATGAAGAAACACACTTTGTTCTGACAAACTAATTTCCTTAATCAGAAAAGAGCATTTCAAAAGACAGGTATACAATAAGTGGGTTAACAGATGCTACTCCATGTAGGCTTTCCAGTGATATACGGGATTGCTACTTTTTTTTTGTTAAAACTACCAAATTGCTTTGCTGAAAACAAATTAGAGCAAGCATTACAGTTTCCTTTTCCATTTGCTGACTGCATGGAAGAGAAATGTGTTATAGCAAAATCACCTTATGTGCATGTGCATACAATTTTATCATCTGATTTACAGTACATCTCAGAAACACACAGGTCATATACATTCAAATAATAATTTATTTTTACTGTGACTTCAGATCCTAGAGAATTTTTAAAGATGTCTCTATTAAGGTTTGCACTTATTGAAAAGTAATACCTTTAAAATTAAATAGTCAGAAATATTTCTGTGAAGAAAACCACAATTAAATATAAATTTTCCATAAAAATGGAAAACTGTACAAATAAACATTCGTGGACAGGAATGCGATTTTACATTTTAAGTGGAGAGACTTCAAATATTGGAATGACCACAGTTCTCTTAACATTTCTAAGAAAAATGGTATAAATAAAAAATACCACCAAGGTAAAGCCTTGTAAAATTCAATATTACATTCCTGTCTGAACATATTTCTTAAGGACATAAATTTTGATTTACATTTTTCTCATGATTTTTTATAAAAGTTCTTAGATTTTTGATTATTGTAAATATGAACAGAACATGAGCTTTCCATAGTAACTCTAGATAACAGGGTAAATCATCCTTTCTATTTTCTTCATTTAATGACTGATTGAACTCCTAGAAAACAACGATGCAGAGAAATTTTGCTTTTGAAGCTAAACTGTAAATATCAAACCATTATGTTTTTCTTTACAGTTTTTCCAAGGAGTTTAGTAAGATTCCAATCCTTCAGAAATTAATGTCATTTTCACCCCATCCTTTGATGTATACTTATACATGTAAAGTTTTGGAATAATAAGATGTAAAAAATGCTTAATAAATGAAGACTCCATGACATATTGCTGCATTTTATTCAGCACAATAAACAAATACGTAACAGAAAACTAATTACTTTTTTGAGAATGTGTAGTTCATATATTAATGGAGTATTTAATTAAAAAAAAAACAGAAAGAAAAATTAGTTATGAGGGATATGCTTTTGGATGTATATTTATTTTGTTTTTAAAATAAACAGGTGAAGCTGGATATTTTTTACTTATGTGTTTAAATATGCAGAGAAATTTAGATCAAGTACACTATTATAAATTAATTCTTTCAGCTTCAAGATATGTACTCTTTTTACTTGTTTAAATGAGATCCTATACAACTGGCACTGCAAACTCTGTGTGAACTTTTGTCAGGACTTACAATTTACATGAATTGTAAAATAATTTGTATCAATTGTTTTTTTTTCCTTTCAAGAATAAAAAAAAAACTTCCTCGAATACATTATGTTGGGGAAAAAATTGTTTGGAAGAAGAAATTAAAAATTACCCCAAATAGGCAGGGGGTATATTAGGAGTTTCCACAAAAAATCCAGATGTATGAAGTTGTCAGAGCTGAATGATCTCAGCTGCTGTTCCAGATGCATTAAGATCTGATAATAACTTCAGGAGCAGACTGATTTGGTTACAGATAAACATTTGGCAAAGAGAGGAGGTTGGGTTTATAAAATTATGAAGATGGTGAATAACAAAAACGAGTAACATAGTAAATTGTCAGAACACTAACACCTCCAGGAAAATTTTATACTATTAAGAGATTTAAAAATAGATAAAGTATCTTGTAATATAAAAGGTCTTGAATTTCTATGATTTTTTTGCCACTGGATGTTGTGAAGGCAGGTAGAATTCTATGGCTTAAAAAAAGACTACATGAATTCAAGGATGACAAGTCTGTAAACATACTCTCAAGGGATTAGGTCAGAATGTTCTCACATGTGCAGTTGAGAATACAGGAAACACCCTGGAGGAAAGGACTTCATAAACTGTCCAGCTTTGTTTGTCTTTCCTATATATTCTATATTTGTCACTGTATGTGGCAAGCAGTAATACATAGTAGAGCAACTTTATGTCCCATGAGCAAAATGTAAGGAAAGGAAAAGAAAAACCAAAATGGCCCAGTGTGGTATGAGAGTTTCTATGCTCCAGGCTGGTTGTACAGTCGGTGAACAGCTGGTCATGTTTCTAAATATGATTCTTTAAAAAAAAAAAAATCACCATCTTCTGGCCACCAACCCTTCTCATGACAGTTGTGACAGGTAGTGAGAAATCAGTAAATCAGTATTTCCCATAACAGAATATGAGAGATATCAGTGTATTATGGTGTTTTAATTCAGCTTTCAGGATTTAGAGAGATTAAATATATATGAGGTTGGGTTTTTTCCAAGGCACTTTTTACATGAATACAGCATATTCAATTTGTTTACATTTTCAGTATTTATCTCTAAAAAAGGTCATTTCTCATTGGTAAATGTATTTAACTATTGCTTTATTGCTACTTAAAGAAATTTGATCTCCATTCTTTTAAAACTGTTAAACTTCTCAGCTTGCCACCAAATCTCAAATAAAGAACCATGATATATTAGCATCAAATTGCACAGAAAATAAATGATATACAAGTTCAAATGATGGAGGCTTCAAAGCATTACAAATATGCTTGTCCTCTTATAAATAAAACATTACAGTTTAAGAAGAGTAACAGCACAAATGTGAGGTCATTGTGGCCAAGTGTTGGCAACCTAGTGACCAAAGTGGTGAATTTAGGTGCTGTACTGTACCAAATACTGAAACAAACAAAATAGTCAGTCTTCATAGGGGCCAGAAGGCTGCAACTTCTCTGTAGTTCATAACATCTGCAAAAGTTTGTCATCATGAATGTTTTATCCACAGTTGATCACCAGTTTCCTCTCTATAGAAACCTTATTTTGCTGATTTGGAAATGAAGAACACAGTTCTGCCTAGAGTGCTGGAATCAAGCCTACAAGACTCTAATATCATGCTCATAAGAGAGAAATAAACCTGGATGTTGGAGAACCTAAAACTTACTCTGACTAGGTCATTTTCCCTTTTCAAAACAACTTCCAGTAGACTCCATCTCCAAAGAATTAATCAAAGTGTTTCAAATTTCAAATGCATTTGAAATCTGCTTAGCCATATAAAAAGCCAGGGTTTTATGGGATGTGTTTACATTAAGACGAGAGTTCAGCATATTCCTAAGGTCTTTGAAACTACAGTATCTCTTTCTGTATACACATCATTCAGACAGCAAATTTTCTTCAGGAAAATTGCTTTAGAATGCTTTTTTATATTTTTTCCTTCTTCTTTTTTTTGTTTTGAACATAAGCATATTTTAACCTATCAGCATGCCTTTTTTCTCCATCAAAAAGCACTAATAAAATTCTTCATCATACCAGAGTCTTACCATGCAGACTATTTGTATTAGCTTCATCTATCAATATTTTAAAATGTTTTTACTGTCAATTGTCTGGCAAAAAAAGTATGTCTCTATGCTGTGTATCTACTCACGTGTTTCTTCAACTTAATATTTTATTTTCCTTTGGTTTGCTGGAAAAAAGCCTTTGGAAGAAAATAATAAAAAAATAAAGCTACTAGAAACAACCTTTTTAATTTCTGGCAGAGCAAAGTATAACTTACATTAATATTAATATTTTATATTTTATGGTGTTTTTGAGTTACTTAAGTAATTCCTTTGTAACTATATATGTATTATTCCTCTTAACTGTCAGTATCTAAAATATCCCAGAACTACTCTTGATTCAGAATTTACACACATAAATAACGTATTAACTGATTTATATATTTTAATATTACCAGACCCTTGACATCAATTATTTATGCCATAACAGGCTCAAAGACAACTGAAGCTGACCATACCAAACAGGGCTCATATTCCAAGTCCCTGATGTTTAGCAATGCCATGTTCCTTTTTTCTCATGCTGTAGCAGTTTAGTTCCATGGCATCTCATATAAAGAACAAAACCAATCACCTATGGGCTTTCTATTTGCAGCTCTGGAACCTTTCTGTGAAGCTGCTGAGGCAGCATGTTTCTGTGACTCTCTGGCAGTATTTCCCTTTTGTTCCCAGCCTGTTGTGCTCTTGTTGTCATTCTCATGGCCTGACTGCTGCAAACCCCTGATTTTGCTGTTTTTGTGGGGTTTCATGGGAGACTGTTATCAGGGATGGGAGAATTATCTTACGCACCTCAGTTTAACTCTCAATTTGTAGTTTTTAGTTTAGATTAGAGGAAACAAAGATGGGGCATAACAAAATAATACTCATGTAAATACTTGGCAAATATAGCTCAACCCTTTGTGTGCAAAGATGCTTAAAAACCAATATGTAACATTTGTTCTTGTTTGCATAGTTCTGCTGGCACCAAGAAGATCAGAAACAAGAGCAACCAAGGGCAGGGAAGAGAGTGAGGATGGTCCTGATGAAAAGTACATGGTACTAGCAGAAAGCATGATGACAAACTCTCATAACTGGTTGCACTGGAGAAAGTGCTGTCACTCTTCTTTCCAGATGATCAGAAATCAGTTTTTCCTTTCTGTGTTCTGTTCCTCTCTTCCTTTTTTCCTTTTTTTTTTTTTTCCTAAAAGCAACTTGGGCTTTTGAAGTCTGTATGCTATAAGCTAGAGAACCCAACAGTAAATCTTTCTGTGCTTAAACCTGCCTCAGCATTCTTCACGAATCCCTATCATTCAGAAACTGCCTCATAAGTGACTGACTGATCAATTTTAGAAGTGATGTCAGCAAGCACTGTTTATCTTCTTGACACCAAGCTGGGACACTGGAATAGCCTGTCTTGAAGAAGCAGCCATATCCATTAGATATCCTCATCCCAACATAAAGGAAGAGGCCAAGCTAAGAGACATGGCTGCATGCCCACTAGCAAAAAAAATCAAAAAAAGTGATAGGGAGGAAAAATTTCTAAATATGTTCCATATGTTATCAGATATTCAGAAATATATGGAAAACATGAAATTAATTTTTTTAAATCTAGTGTGATCCTTTTTCACCGAGAAAATTTTATAATGTACTACTGCATGATGTTGTAACACACTTGAAAATGCTTTAAACTGCACAGCTGCCACCAACTGCAAAAGAACATAAAAATGAAGTCAAAGGATTGAAATAGAAATATAAATTCAGACAAACCCAGAAAGAGCAGGGATAAATTGAGTCACTGAATATGAGCAAGTAGAGGGTAAAAAGGAAGAAGATTCTCAGCTATAAAGATCAGAAAAGATAAAAACCCCATGGAAATTATCAAAACTCTATATAGATTCAGAGTCTGAATTTATTTTTAAAAAAGAATCAGTGAGAGAAGTAAGAATAAAGGCAAATGAAAGAGGAGGAGGAGGAGCTGTTCCACATGAAGAGAGGATGGGTTATGAAAACCTTCAGAGTCAGGCAGAAGCGAAGGGGAAGGAACGAGAGCTTTTAGAGAGAGATGAAAGACAGAAACAGCTAAAGATTAACACAGAAGTTCTTTCCTGGAACTGGGTTTTAAATGTTTATTTTGCAACTGTATTTCTGAACTCCTTATCAAGACCCTGACCTTTAATTTCATTCACATTAAACTGTGTGAGGCGGGTTTGCTTTTTTTAATTTGCTCAGAAATATAAGAAGGCTGAAAAATAATAAACACTCATCTACAGAAGGCTCAGGAAAGTAACAACAGGGGCCTAACTGTCTGAATGGCATGAAATTTGGATTTCTTGACTTAGAAAGACTGTTTCTTATTTCATATTTCTTACTGTACACATTACTGCTAATAATATTGAATGTCAATGTTCAGTAGGGTTATGCAACCCACATGTGAAAGTAACAGTCAAACACAAATCCAGTTCTGAGGACAAACTAGAAGAGCAGACATGGAAATGTAGTATTAACATAAATTAGGTCCCAGTTTAAGAGTGGCAAATTAGGGAATTTCATTCCAGTGTCTTACTGATGAGGCTGTGTATGTCATTTACAAATGGCCAGCACAACATGAAGCTACTCATAAGGGTGATGAAGCAATGTGGAGGCAAGGGCATGGAAGTCTGAACTGCCTGTGGAGGTGTAGATAACACAGTAACCTATCGAATCAAGATGTACAACTTGGTTTCTGTTAGACAGCACATGAGAATTCAGTTTCCTGGAGTAAATTTCCAGGAAATGACCACTATTTTATCAGATAATTCTCCTCAACTAGGCTGGATTCCCTTCAGCAAGGAGAATGAGAAGATCCTTCTGCTTTGGAACAGAAAAACCCATGAAGCTTCTACAATACATTTAGCAAGATCACATGTAACATAGTGATCTTTCATGGTCTTTGGATGGTCTTTGCATTTCTAATGCAGCTGATAAAATTATGGCAATTTATGTAATTTGGGTTTTTAATCTGTTGTCCATAACCTCCTCAAAATGAGTCAGGGAATAGTAAACCTTTACTTTTGTTTCATCTATACTCATCTATGTGTTGTCTCTCCCAGTTTAATTTGGTATTTTTTTGAAAGAAAAAAATTTTAAAAAATTAAAATTAATGTCTTCTCTGATGCTGAACACCACTGGTTTGGATTAAATAGCTAATACTGGTTATTGTCTAAAATTGAAAAATTAAATCATTGCAGCCATGATGTATTTATAAAGGTTGAAATTAATTTTTTTTAACCTCACCATGAAACTGAAATGCCACATTAGTGGAAGAAATCTTGATGTGTACTGGCCTACATCTGTCTGTTCACACAGTCAGCTGCAAGAATATTTTCAAAAACTAGCATTGTGTCAGTAGAGAGCAGAATGCTTTCATGACTCTGGCAAAGATCACTGCAGGGTCTGCTTTGGTACACCAAGCTGCAGAGAGGCTGCTGTGATAAAGTATCATAGCTGGAATTAAAGGGGACCATCACAGAAAAAAGTTAATATGAATATGACATGAAACTATTTAAGGAGAGGGAAAAGAACAGAAGGAGTGCACACAGAGCTATCATATCAAGGACTTAATTATCTAACTATTCAGAAGCTTTCTCTCCAAAGTGCTGTGCCCTACAGCAAAAGGAATTATAAAAGAAAGTGAGATAAGGGATAGAAATGAGATTGCCATTGTCTGAAACTTAAAATATTTCCACTAAACAAAGTCAAAGAAGACCTTAGAGCCCAAGATAGAGGAAAAGTTGCGAAATATTGCAGGAGAACTTGAAAAATAAAATTATCAAAATATTTTGTCCCTCCCAGCATAAAGGCGGGAATAAGGAAACATGACATTAGGGCATTGTATGAGAGAATTTAGCAAAGATTCAACATTATAAAAAGTAGAAATATGCAAATCTGCATCAGCAGTAAGCCCCATGATCTGGAGTATGTGATCCACAGCTTTACTCAGATGAAATGCCACAGGTTATCTCTGTCCTGCAAATGGACCATAAGAGTCCTGAATAAAATCATACGTTTTTTCTTCATTTGAAACTTTGATTTTCTCTGATTCTTTAATGTCTTGCAATCCTATTAAACACCTACAAGAAAAAATGAATTCAGGTTTTTTCAAATAATTCAACAGTAAGCCTGCTCCCTCCTCATTCTGCAAAACCTAAATGGCATTTCAGCAGAACATTCCTCTTTTCCCAGTCAGCTGTTTCTGCCCAGTGGCAGACCCCACACTCTCACAGGACTCTGGCTGCTGGAACTCAGGCACCAGGCAAGAGGCTCCAGATGCCATGGGGCAGCCACGCCCAGGGCTGACCCCTGGCCCAGGGGAGACACCTCCAGCTGAGGCTCCTGCCTTGGCCCCACCTGATCCACAGCCCCTGCTGCCCTGCAGAAGAGTGCCTGCCCACAGGTGCTGTCAGAGCCAGATGCAGAACATCCTCCTGGGTCTTGGCCATCCTCAGAGAGGTCTCAGATCTGTCTCAGCACCATGGACTGGCCAAGTGATCCAAACTGTCAGTTGATCCTGGTGGCCATCCTCAGCCTTTCCTTTTTCCTCTGAAACCTCAGTTGCTTTATTAAAACCTGTTTAATTATTTAACTTTGATTTTTCTCAAAATATTCCTGAAATCTGACTTCTGCAGCACCTTTCCTGTACCCCAACTGAGAAAAAAATTGCAGTCCTATGTGACAGTGTTCACAGGGGTTCTTGGATGAGGGAAGAGACGAGAATGTTGACTCCATGTTCAGAAGGCTTGATTTA
>JAWWMS010000059.1:17706658-17731807 GCA_035048045.1 Chlorospingus semifuscus | reverse complement strand
CCTTTCCTTTCCTTTCCTTTCCTTTCCTTTCCTTTCCTTTCCTTTCCTTTTTTTTTTTTTTTTTTTTTTTGGTATGTGTCACTATTTTTTTTGTGTCCAGTCTGTCTTCCTTTGAATTTGTAATTCTCTTTCTGTACACCTTTGTACACCTTTTATTATTGGCTGTTTTCCTCTCCCATACATTTTTCTCTATCCTTAACTTCTTTTTTTTACTATTCCTTTTATTCCTATATATTCTGCTGCATTCTTTTTTTCTACATATGCCTTTTTTGTCTCTCCTGTTAGCATTTTGTTATTCTAACAGCAATAAAAGATTGCCATACTTTGCTGTATTTCTCACAAAATAAAATTACTTTATGGATGCACTGCTTTCACAAAAAGAATGGTGGGTATAGTAGCAACATTTTGCAACTGTTCAAAAATTACTGGTCTAGGAAAATTATTAGAATTTATTCACACAATTACCGTGTGCTTTAGTGAAATTTGTCATTGCTGCCAGGAAAACTAATTAAAACCAATAAACTCTAAAGGTTAATATATACTCGTAGTTCAGCTAGAGAATTTAGTACCTGTCCAAGAAACTTGGATAACACCTTAAAATATTTAAAAGTTGAGAATGAGCCAGGATTTACTCTTCTCATCAATTTGCTTCATAACTGGGGTGACTTAGGTTAAGATACTGCTATGTTAATAATGGTATTTCTTTATTAAGTCATCTGTTTTGACAGATTTTCTGAAGGACTATTTAACCTCTTTTCCTTATTAGATATTGTTGGGCTTTCATTATGAAACCAAGTTTCAAAAAAATTTTTTTACTTTTTCATTTTTTCTGTAACCTATGAATTGCTTTGTTTTTGTTGACTAGAACCAAAGAGGAACCGATCCTAGAAGTATTCATTCCTTTATTTAATTTTTGGAGATCAATGATGTATAAACCCTAACTCTTGTGAAGGTGTATAACTTACATGTCTGTGAAATCCTAGCTCCCCTAGGATTGACTTGACCTCAGAGAAGCCAGAATTATGTACATTGAAGAGCATCACTCATTTGCTACTGCTGACAACACTTCCTAATGCATGCTTTTTATGTGCCTGCATTGCATTATTATATCTTCTAAGATAAAACTCTAAAACACCATCTATTCAATTAAAATAATCTGATTTGCATTGAGAAATAAAGGAGATTCAAACCTTTGCAGGCATTTCTAAACTGATTTATAGTTTCCATGTATAAATTTTGTTTACACTACCATCAAGTACCAGAGAGTTTATAATATTTTTTTTTGCCTGATCATTTAAGTGCAGCTTTTGTAAGCTCCTAATTTTAGCCACAGAGGGGAAAGATAAAAAATGTTTATTTTTAACCATTTGGACAGTTCTACAGAGTCAGTTGAGGAAACTGATGCATTAAACAAAGTACATTGTTGTAAGGTTAAGGTCCTGGTCATCATAACGTGCAGTTCTGCGTGAATACATTCAAGTTATAACAAATACATACTTTGTAGTTGTCTAAACTTGTTTAAGAAAATATCCAAATATTTTGATTTATCCAGGATAACTTTATTTAATTCCTGTGTAAATAGATGAACAGTGCATGGATAATTATCAGAGCTGAGGCTCAATTCAACAGTAATCCATGAATTCATCTTCCTATGGAAAGAAATTACCTTTTGCAGCACCTAGAGTAATTTTCTTGCCATGGTACATCAATTCTGACCTTTTCCCTATAACCACTCCCAAAGTATGTGACAGGATGTATTGCTCCTTCAGGACACACCATAATTTTCTCTGTTAGCTACGAATTCAGTGGATTCCAGCATATATTAAAAACTTGAAGTTTTAGGTTTCTGCTTTCAAACTTTTACAACATTTTGTAACTTGCTTCATAAAATGAATTGAAATTCAGTAGTCAAGCAAAAATATAGTTCTGCTTTCCATCTGAAATATGGAACCAGCAGGCTAAGTCAGTATAAAATATATTATTATTTTGTAGAAATGACAGTCTGGTTCTAATATATCTATTTTCATGTAAAGAGAGTAAGATACTCTATGATTTCTGTGGAGCTCAATGTTTCATCTGTCTCACCTATCCAGCTTCACCACTACAGCTGTGGTTGCATTATCCCAACTTATATACTCTGGTGCATGAATCCTTCCAGCCTACAGACCTTCTTATTCTTTCACCACAGCTACATCTGAAGTCACAACTTTCATCCCTCAAGAAGTTTTTTTTAACAATGAAGTTAGATCACACCTGGAGCAGGGATGGAAAAAAGGAGCGCTTTTAATCTCTCTTCAGCAAGAGATTCAAAATTCATGGAGAGACAGATGATGTAATTTCATGGCAAATGAAAATTTTTCTGTGAAGGAAGGTTGTAACAGGAATTTTCTTTCTAAATTATTTCTACATTTTTTCCAGCTTCTACTTACCCTAATATTCCCTATCAGTTTCAGAAACAGAACCCAGCAGCCTCTTACCCAGCTTGAACATCGACTGCTCTCTCTTCCTCCACACTGGCACCCATCCATTCTTTTTGCTCAGCTGCACAAGAGCTAAGCCCTGTCAGACTGGGCCTTTCTGAACACAGAGAAAGGAGGGAAAGATGATTAACTAGCACTTTATGTAATTTACTTAAAAATTGAATCTGAAGTACAGAAGTTTTTGAAAAAAGCTGTATTAGCAAAGCCCCCCAGTGGAGATAGACTTTGAACTGATAGAATCTCTTCTTTCCTTTGATCATGTAATGTTACCAAACACCACCAGAAAGATTCATCAGCTTTAATTGTATCAGCATGGGTAGGATTTTTTTTCTACGTTTGTAACTCTCCATCTTTAATCACAAGTCTTGACAGTGAACACTTCAATAGATTCAGGTTTTAGGCAGAAATTACATATCTATATGATCATATACAAGTGGAAGAGACATGACAAAGTGAGAATCTGGAGGAAGAAAGTAAGTTTCCCCAAATAAACAGAACTGATTACATTTTTATTCTACTGCACACTGATCTATGAAAAAGAGATTTTCACTGTCAGAGCTTTCAAATTTACATATTAAATATAAAAGCAAGTCTAAGCCTGAAGCAGCTCCTTTCAAAACAGTTCCTAAAGATCTGTCAACTGCTTGTATATCTTTGCCTGGTTTATCCACTTGTAATGCAAGAGCCTAAACACTGGTTTTCTTTCTTGAAAGTGCTGCCTCTAGGAAGATTTTCTGCGACTTACAAATAACCTCTTCATAATGAACTATTAAACATGTGAACAGCTTATTTGCATTGCAATAGATTAAGAAAAACTGCATCAAATGTTAATTCTTTTACCAGAAAAACAGCAGTTTTGGATGAGAAAGTTTCATGGTTGATACTAGCTGTTTTAATTTGAAATGTTGTTAGGGCTCTTGTCCATGTACTTACCAACACCGGTGCCTTAAGACACAATTGATTTCACTTGTCAGGTGTGTCAGAAGATGTTTTTCTCCATTGTCTCACATAGTTAATTTCTTGTCTCGAGTCTGGCAGTTTTTCACAATAATATGTGCAAATTTACATTTTTGTTATTATTTAAAGTTTCCCCTTCCCTCTTCCCTAATTCCATGCACAGCAGAATGAGAAAACACTTAACTGAGGAAGGAGAAATAATTTACTGTCTGAGAATATATTGAAAAATATTTGGACACATTTTTTCTTAGAGAAAACTACTTCAGTGCAAAGTAACAGAAGTCACTTCTATTAAAAGAGTACCACATGCATCTATGCTCTGTATTCAAGGATTAAGCTGGTACCCTGAATTTCCTGTAGTAATGATTGGTCCTTATCTGAAAACACCCTCTCAATTTCAGAAATAGTCACACACTCTGCTAATAAGTACATTTCAGAATAATGTATCATTTTATATTTTAGCCATTGCATTTCTTAATGTGGTGTCACAGAGCATGTTACTCCAGGAGGCAGCAGGGGCAGGCTGCACTGAAAGGGGAGACAGGAGTGACAAGGGTGTCAGGGCAGTGATCCCACCCATGAGGGACACTGTCTACAGTAACCATGCAAGAAGAGCAGAGGTTTTTGTGTCAGAGACCAGAGAACAGCCCTGTGGCTGCCAGCAGTGTCCATGCATGTCCAAGGCCAGGCTAGGAAGCAAAGTCAGTGAATCCAGCTCAGGGACAGCAGGGGCAGTGCTGGGACAGATGGGACAGACGGGACACAACTCACACAAGGACAGAGAGTTAGGGCCTCAGCTTGACTACAGCTCCCAAGCAAAGGGGACAGAGACCCCACAGCTGCTTCTCACAGCTCACCTGTGCATTGATGGTCTGATCCCATGCCATACAGCTAAAGAAAATGAAAGCTGACTTTGAATACAGGCAGCTGAGCTCCCAAGGACAGCAGGAAGATGTCACAAGGCATCTGGGTCATTCAGGGCCCTAACAGTGTTTAACTGCATAATCTCTTCAGTGATGTAGATCATTGCTTTGGAAAAATATGTAAGTAATTTTGGTGTCAGGAAGAGTGGTGGCACAAGCTCAGAATCAGTGAGCTGAAGGTCTGGAAGACAGCAGAAGCCATCAGAACTGATAGCTGATTAGCTACAATGAGAAAAGAGATGGATACTGCTGTATTAAACTCTGATCTGTTGGAAAATTATAAATGGAATGAAATGAATACATAAATACATAAAGGATTAGATGTTCAATATATGTTCTATATATAACAATCTTTCTAGGATAGGTGGTTTCAATACTGATTTGTCTCTATCTCCATCCTAACTGAGTCTCCCAAAAGATGAACACGTTCCTTCTGACAGCATCCCAGTAAAAAATCATAGAATAATAGAACCACAAAATGGTTTGGTTTAAAAAGGGCCTTCAAGATCATCTCCAGCCCCACTCCTCCCACACTTCTGCCATGGCCATGAACACCTTCCACTAAAACAGGTACAAAAATGTTATTCAGTACATTCTGAATAAAACCAATAAGCATGGGAAGATCAGTATTGAAAATGAAATAAGGGGCAGAGACAGACACAGGCTTGCTCCCCAAGTTTCAGGCACTGTGAGCATGGCAGAACTTCCAGGAATAAGCTGCATTGACAATTAAGTCACTATACTTCTGTCAAAAAATACCATAAGATTATTACAAATAATATAATGTAAGCAAGTAAATATTTTGTTTCATCAGTTCACATCCTGAATTCCTATGTATTTAGTGCAACTAGAAAATGACTCATCTAATCAGACATACAAAGTTAGTTACCAAGATTGCTACATCCTAACCAGCTGTTATTTAGGAGTATTATCTGCCCCAGGCTATTGATGGTGTCCAAAACTCTACATTCCTGTGTACTAACTTTGAAGAATTTTTCATGGATGAGCTAAATATGGTGCATATCTCAATTTATTTCTGTTCCTCTCAGAAACAGGGTGCAAAAACTGTTTTGAACAACCATAAAAACTGCAATTAGTTTCTGCAGCAGTGTACATTTAAAACAGCTTACAAAACTTAGCAACCAGATTGTGTGAGGTACTTGGCAAGCTGGGTACTTGGGTTTTATGAAAATCCAGATTCTTTTTAATTGCTGAAGCAAAAGATAATTTCTTTTGAAAATCTGGTCTTCAGTTTATGTACATATTGAATGATACATTTTAATCTTGATGTACAAACTTCAGCAGTGGCAATGATTGTTTGAAATTCTATATAATTATTCTCACTATTTTCATGATTTTAGGGCCAAGGAGGACAGTATATGACCTACTAATTTTTTCTTCACACATTAGGCCAAGAAATGAATACAATTATTTATATTGGACCAATATATTCCATTAGGGATATAACATGTATTTAGTCATGTTTTAGAGTGCTGCAGCAGTATCAACAATCCCAATGTAAAAGTAAGGCAGATAATACTGGGACATGAATCAAGTGGCTTAACAGCTTGAGATACTGACCTAGAACAGGCAGAGTTCAAAAAACTGCTTTATATCTAAGACCCAAATGAGTTAAAGGAATCTTTAACAATTTCTTGGCTGAGTGTGAAAATTGAAAGAATCTTTTATTATCGGTCTAGAGTTTATTAACATTATGAAGAGTGAGAGAGGAGACATTTCACTTATGGGACTTTTTCATTTTTTAATGGAATTTGGCTGCTGTGCAAATGAGCAAAGCAATGTCAATTTTATCTTTTTTATGCAATAGGGGCCCAATCCTCATCTATAATTTAATGGTATTTTGCTACCGTGTTCTGGGACACCTAGGGAGGATCTTAATTAAAAATCCATATAAGTACATATTATACCCCTGGAAAACTGTAGTAATTTATCTGAAAATATTAAACCATGTTCAGAGCTCCAGGTTGGAGGAGCTGTCAGAGTGTTACAAAGGTTGTTACAACGCAAATGCCACTTTCTGTAGCATTTTTAGAGTTACAATGAAACTGCTAGTTAACTCGGCTGCGAAAGGAGAGCAGGCGCCCATTAATGAGTACAGGGGTCACACTACCACCCTGCAGGGGCACATGTCAGTGATTTACCAATTACAGCAGAAACAGAAGTTCAGACCAGGTGGATAATTTCTATATTAGAAAAGTGGATGGAGAGAGGCATAGATGAATTTTGGGCTTGGGAAATCTCAGAATTCTTGTAAAGGGAAATGACGCTGAAAATTTTACACTGAATTTTAATGTGAGCTGCTGCCACTTGCAACTTGTAAAGTATTTTTCCTAAGTGGTACAACACAAGGCTTCAACAGTCAGTTAATACTGAAATAGTACAACAGGAGAATAGTAGGAGTATTTTTTTCCAAATAAAGCCAGTAAGTTTTAAAATAAATCCTCACTACATTCACTACATTCTTTTTTTTACTCTTATGGCCTGCACGGATAATAGATATGTAAAGTTTCATAAAACATATGGTAACCATATGTGACAGTTCTGAGGCATCACCACATTAAAAAAAAAATTAGTCATCCCAGTGGAAAACACCAGTAGATCCTGGTGTACTTTGACAGAACTCACTATGATGCCCTACTCCAGTCTCACTTCCAAAGCGACTGTTCACATACTGTTCACATACATTGGTCCAGAATGCAAATTTGTGAATTTTCATTGGCACAAAAGAATCCTTTACACATTTCCCATGGAAATTCTGTAACTTCTCGCATTACCTTAGCCTCTTCCTCTCATGTTGCTGCTGTTGAAGAAGGTGTAAAAGCCTCATATAAGCTAGTTCAAACTACCATTCTAACAGTTATTGTTGCATGTGAATACATAAAAAGGCCCCAAAACTAACATTGCTTCTACTCAACTTGGACTTAGATCTTGGATGTATAGACCTTTTCCCTACATTATATACAAACATGAAAAAACCTTGAGTGACTGCAAAGCAAACCCTGAAAAAGGTGCAAACAGAAATAATGCAGCAAAATTAAATTTGAGTATAAATTCTTGAAACCATAGCACTCAAGTAAAAGAACTCTAGAAAGTTAAACTCAGAAAGGAAAAGCCTGAAGAGTTTATGAGATGAAAAACTTCAGTTGGAAATTCCAAACCACCCAATTACTCATTGCAGTCTCATTTGCAGCTGTGTTATGAATAATGGTAAACAGTAAACTTAATGCAACATTATAAAAAAATGGTAAAAAGGAAGTTTATTAAAAAAAATCATGGACTTTTCCTATGTTTGTGCTTCCTAGAGTGAAATTCAGTTCCTCAGTGTCCTATGTGCACAACACATAGGAGTGGGTGTAAAGTAGCAAGGTTTTTTCTGATAAAAAAAAAAAATTCTAGATCTTGATAGCTGATTTATTCCCTCTGCAACAAAAGTAGAGATCTCAAATTTTTATCTTTAAAAAAAAAATCAATTATCTTTAATATTGTAGAATAAAGATATCTATGAGGTGTTTATGATGTTTAAGAATTACTGCTGCATAATGTCTTACCACTGCTGGTGTGTGTTTCTTAATTAAATGTCTAAGGTGAAGAGAACACCTTTGATATAATGACCTATGTAGATATAGAAGATCCAGGTTTTCACCTCTCATACACTTTATTTAAAGAAGGAAATTTAAAGCATGTTTCTTGTATCTCAGCTACAGAGTTAGACTTTCTCACTCAATGAGAAAGTTGCCAACCTCAAGAGACCAAGATCCAAGAGAAAGGTGCTACTCTGGTTGAGACATAGCGCATAACTAATATAAATCTCTTTCAAACCAGCTCACAGTTAGAAATGGACTAAATATTAAAACAAATTTCCATGCTTGCTACTTATCTTAGATCTACCTTTTCAAAAGGTTGGCCTGGTGATGTGTTCAGCTGTGTCAGTGCTCTGTCAACAAGAAAGAGATGTTCAAAGCTTCCTGCTTTCCAAGAGAAACAGAAATCAAAAATATCAGAGTCAAACCCAAGGATGTTGAAATATTTCAGAATTAATCTCAAAAATACAGTACTGCTTGCAGCTGAGAGAAGAGTAAATAAGTTTATCCATGCATAAGCTAAGAGAACAGCTGCTATTACCAGCAAATTAGGATGTTAAAACCCCAAACAATGCAAACATTGATTTAAAGCAAGACTAAAGCAGTGGAATGTGACTCCCAAAGCAGAGGTATGGTCATTAGGGATTCAGTTTGCTTTACTTTTCTGCTATTAGGGAAATGATATATCAGGCATGAGCGGAGAACTCATATGCCAGTTAGATTTGAAAAGGATAAGTTCTGCAGGGATGTTTGCCAGAAAGCAGTAAATTAAGCTGAGTATTGTTGAACTGCAGAGATGATAAGAACAAGTGTTGCTTATTGGTTTATTTATCTGATTATAGCTGGCAAGGGAGAAATCAATACAGTTAGTCAGGAATAAATTGCAAACTTGTTACCTAGTGTAACTTGAACAGCTTGTGCAGAGATAATTAGCACAACCTCTCTTAGCTAAATTACTGTTTAAAAGTGAAAGGAAATAGAACCAATTTTCTCAGCATTTATATCATGGTAGCACATGAAGAAAAACCTTGTGAATTTGAATAGGTGTTATAGTTATTATTAATTTAAAAGAATACATATACCTTAAGTTGTGTGAGTACATGTGCATATACAAACATTGGAACGCATTACAAATAAAAACAACAGAAAACATAATTAGAAGGAAATATTTTCTCCATCATTATTCATATATATTCAGCCAAAGTTTCAAGGTTATTTTTAATTATTTTTTTTTATTAATTGAAATAAATAAAGTGAAATTTTCTTATAGTTAGAAATGATGCAATATACAAGATAAAGGGGCTTTAGTTCATTCACAGACATGAAGAGGAAAACTGTGGACTAATAGCTTACAAGAAGAGTGTGACTGTTAACGAGAATAAGGGTCAGAGCAGACATTTCTTGTGCATTTTCATGAGGTAAAATGAACTTTCATGATCAAAGGAATTATCATCCTAAAAAAAGGCTCAAAATAGAAGATAATTCATACTGGGTCTCATGCACAGGAGAAGATAAGATGTCCATCTTAGCAAACCCCTAGGGTTGTAATCACACTATGCAACTTCTCTAAACAAAATGTGCCATCCTAAAAGAATTCCTAAAATAATTGTTGTATAAATACAATGTAATGTGATGTAAACCACAGCTGAAACAAATCTGGGGAATGATGGAGGTTTATGTCTTTGTTGTCTTGAACAAATGTTGCTTATTGGTTTATTTTCTTGATTTCTTCAATTTTGAGAAAGAAGTATTAAAAAACCTCCAGAATTTCTTTTCCATCTGCACATGCACAGAACATAATATCACAAAAGAATCAAGGATAAGATTCATGAAAATAAGGTCACAAAGGTATCACAGACTTATATAACTGTAAAAAAATATTTTCCAGAAGAAATAAAGGAAAAGTTTTAACCTGTAAAACATAAAAACTTCTGTTTGGCTGTGAGGTTTTGGTTTGGGATTTTTTATTTCTATGTAAATATTGCTAGACTCCCTTTGTCTTCATCTAGATAACTTTGAGCCTACTTTATTCACCTGCAATTTACTTTAGCTCATTTTTAATCAACATTCTGTCTGAGAACAAATTGTTTCAAAAAATGATTAAAACACTTCTCCTAAGAGTGCTAAAGGTATTATCTACCTGAGAATGTGACAACTGGTTGTAAAAAAAATCCTAAGGGAAAGGCTTCCCTTGAACCTGAAAAACTGTTTCAAATGGTAACATAAATATTTCTGACATCATATTTAAAAGGACTGGAACTTACTGTGACCTGTCTGAATATGTTTTTTTTCCCAAATATTCCAAAACCATACAATTAGGAAAATCTATGTCACAGAATAATTAAAGAAATAATTCTGTGAAAATAAGCTTTGTACAGTTTTAATCACAGACATTGAAAATTTTCTAGAGGTATTAACAGTTCTTGAAATGAAATTGTAGTTCTGACTTTTTAATAATTTTAAATTTGTGTTAGTAATGATGTGCAAAAATAATTCAGGAATAATCAAAAGGGAATTTGTTTTAGGATGGATATACAGCTTTGAGTATTGAGAAATAATTGAAAAATAGTCATATGTTAGGATTACAAAAATATCTCAAAATATTACACATTATTGAATAAATTAAAGGGACTGGGCAGGAGAACTCATTCCATGATGAAGTAGACAATTTTTGATGATGTGAGTAAACTGATCTGCTACAAGTGAAAGCTTACAGTCAATTTCAGAAAGAATTTAATGAATTTTAGTGGCAAACAGCTCCTAAAGACTCCATCTTGAATTTGAGGAAATAATCATTGAAGAAAAAACAATGGGTTTTTATAATATTAAATTGTGTTGATGGTTAAAAAACATATATCTTTCCAGGTCAAATTTTATTATAAAAAATTTATATGGATTTAAGAGTTATGTAGTTATAATAAAAGTGTTTATAGTTATAATAAAAAAAGACAATGCTTCAAGTGTTTTTGAATTAAATCTGGCTGTATGTATGTCACTCAATGGTCTTATCTTGCTAGGATTTTTCTCTTGTCCTCATAGCTATATTAAGTTTATAATTTCTAATTTTTGTGCACAAAACACTGTAAAGGAACTTTCAATACTTTTATTACATTTTGAGATTATTCTTTTGATAAAGTGCAACCAACACCATACCTGTGTTTAAAATAATAAAATTAGATTGACATCCCAGTTCTCTAGACTTATATTCTACATGTCCAACAGAATTGCTCAATTGAACAAATTCTCTTTTGCAGACTCACTGCTTTTTGATGCAAAAAAACCCAGGTAGAGTTCTTATCTTACTTGTGTCACTTTGCACTGTGTCAATGTAAGAAACACAAAATAATCCCAGCTGGTTACGTAGCAGTGCTGAACAATGCATGAAATATGGTGTTTATATCCAGCTTCGTATCCTTCTTCTGTTTCATCTGTCTGAGAATATATAAATGTCATAATTCTGTATAATTTTCCTAATGAGGCTACTTCATAAATGACCTGTATTGCAGAGACTATAATACAATCTGTGTCACTTTCCATGCTTTCTATTTAAAATGATGCTTAGTGTTCCTGTGGCAATATGAAACTTGAGTGATGTATGGAAAAGAATGTGTTTGTCTTTGTTTGTAATTTTAAAATCTTATTATGATCCCCCCTATTGTCTTTTTACAGAACCTATGAAGGAATAAGAAGAGAAAGACATTCCTTTGGAAATCTTGGCATGAGTATGGAATTTATATGAAGTTGTTGTTTCTCTGAGAAATGCTTATATAGCAATAGGTGTCTGGGAAGCAATCAAATAGTTACTTTTTTCTGAACAGTACTAGAGAGATACAGAGGCTCCTACAAATAAAACACAAATCTAATATCAGCAAAATCAGTTACTAGAATTTTATTCTAGTCAATGGGAACAGGATAAATAGTAAATAGCTGCATGCAAAATTAGAAAACTTAGATGGTAATATAACCGTAGTGAGTTGTCTCCTTTTATCTTTTCTGGGAAGTTGTAAGGGACAGATATTACTCCTATTTAAATGTATGTGAAGCATAGGTTTGTAAAAACCTGTGAAGTGGAGAGAAAAATTCAGTCTACAGTGCAAATCAACTACAGACAATAATCACAGGAGAGTTTCAGTAAAAATACTATTTACCTTATGAATAACAGCTTCTGCATGTCAAATTGGTACACAAAAAGAAAGAAACTTCCTGCAGAAATAGGTTTGTTCAGGTAATTTTTTCCCTAGCAGCTATTGCGTTATGCTTATGGGGAGGGGGTAGGTCGTTAGTAGTGCTTTCGTTTTTTATGATTGCCTGGTAAACACTATCCTGTGGCAACTGCAATGTGAGATATAAAAGACATCAGCCTTGCCTTTAGAAATTTACAGGGTAAATGGAAAAAAAGCAAGGGATCAATAAGAAACCCAGAAAGTGGCACTAATTGGTGGTTTGGTTCTAATGGGCTTATGTGATCTTTCCTTAGAATAATTTAGCAATTTTATGCCTCTAGGAAAAGAAAATATTCAGAAAGATTAACAGCAAAGAACATGTGGAGTTTCCTTGTACATATTGTTATTTATACAATGTAAGAGGTCTAATAAATTAGCTGGAGGTTGCTGTGAAGTTTTGTCTTACAGATCTAAAACCTCTAAAAACCTCAGAACTGCGTCACACTATGGGGATGATACAGTGATTACATGGAGAAAGAATTAGCTGTCAGTAGGAAAGGCTGCTTTAGTAATGTGATACAAAAGAGAGACAAACATTGATCTGGAAAAGTGACAAGAATCTTTGAGACGTAGGATCAAAAATGAGAGAATTTGAAAACAAACCATGCAGATATCTAACTGCAAATGGATATTTTTTCATGATTTTTAAGGAGATTTGGTTTTTTTACTTTTTATCTCCTGTTTTCTACTAACTTTAAATAATGTCATAGAAAAGTTTTTTGCTATTGAAATTTTTCTGCCTCAATGATTTGTGTTTCTCACTTAAATAAAATCTACTTTGCCCAAATTAAATATTTTGTAAAGAGAAGGAGTAGCACCACTACTAAGAATCACATACTGGAGAGGCTTTTATTATGTCAAGGATTCTCATAGCTAATTGCAGATTTCTACACAGACATATATTTTTTAAAATTTTGTCTGTCAATTGTGTCCTGAATTCATTCATTTCATTCAACAAGTATCTCTTACTGGAAATAAAAACATTTAGAAACCTGAGTTATTTAGCCTCAGAAAACTAGGTAGCAAATTAAAGTAATTTAAAATGAAAAACATCAAACATTTATTTTAAATATATTAACTTGAAATACTTGAACTTGGGCACAGTTTTTCTCTGGCAAACAATTCTTTGATACCTGGACATAATTAGCAAAATGCCTGAAGCTAAAAAAGCCCAACCTAACAAAACAAACAGGAAAAAAACAACATTGTGTTTAGGTTTAAGGGTTTTTTTGTTTGTTTATGTGTTTTGGTTGGTTGTTTGTTTTTTTAAAATTGGCTTAGAAAGCAGGAAATGGATGGATGGAGGAATCTGAAATAGTGAATCTTTTCTTTATCCTAAGTGTCTGAGGAAATTATATGAGCAAAATGTTTACGACTCAGTGTTCAGCTAAGTGTACTTCTATCCCTAATAATCTGTAGCTCTGATAGAGAAACTCTACCAAATTCAGAAAAGATGCAAGAATGAAATGAATTTTATAAAACTTGTGAAAATAAGCAGTCAGATAGAGATGAGTGTTGCTTTACCGCAAGCTTGAATCCATTTAAGAGGCAACATAAATTTTCTCTAAAGTAAACATTACACAGTGAACATTTACTGGATTGCCCTGTGTAGTGCAGCCTTTTACAATTTTATGGCATCAGATGCCAGCTCATTTACGGCGCCTACAGCCAGTGACAAGTGCAGGCAGACCAGGGCATGAGCTGGGTGTGGTGGGCTGTAACCACGGCCTGCCAGGTGAGTCTGTCCAGTTACCCGTGCTGCATTCAGAGACATTGATTAGAACAGCTCTAGGAAAATTTTCTGTGCTGAGATAAAACAGTGGAGCCAAACACATCCAAAAATTAAACATTTAGCCTAACAAGTTGTATGCCAAGGAGAGATACTTGTAGTATTGTTAAAATAGCCACATATCGCCTTTCCCTGAAGGACTCTTCGTGGAATTTTCAAAATGTAGCTGTATAGTTTTTGCTCTTCTACTGCCTGACATGTTTTCAACATGGCTTGTTCCTGAACAAGACATTTTTCTTCTTCACCCTAATCTGACTTAATACCAGCGTTGATGAAATGTGGTTTATATAGAAAACCAGGGGTTTTTTTTACAACATGCTGAAAACCAAGTTTTAACATAGAAATTTAGGCAAGGTATGATTTTATTTTGTTTCATTATTCCATTTTATGAAAGCTAAACTGGGCACCATTAAGCATTAATATTTCAAGGAAAAGTGTCCCTGGGATGACTCAAAAGTCTTGGGGAAGAAGGACTTATTTGATCCACTAGTACTTAGTGAACAAACTGCCTTTCAAATTTTGAAAGTATTTTTAATAATTTAGAAATAACTTTTTGCCAGAGTTTTAAAACAAAGAGCTGACTATAAATACACTTATTTTACCAATATGAAGAATATTTTAAAGACTAAAAGAGTTCAAGCAGACCAGAAGTTTGCAATGCAAATCCCCAAAGTGACTAGACATTATCTGTTGTTGCTAGTTTTTTACCAACATTTCATTCTCACCAAAAAAACATGAAGAGGCATTAAGACTGTCCATTTAAGTCATCTGGGTATTAGTTTCCAAGATTTCTGCATCCTCAGAGCAGTAACTGTTTACTGCTTGTTCCCATTTAGAAACAAAAAAAAGCCACACCTGGTTTAAGTTTAAAATGTTATTAGAAACAACTTGTCTTCATTGCTTTGAACTTTATTAAATAAGATCAAATTAATAAACACAAATTCTAGAGTGTTTGGTTGAATGTCTTATGAACAACATAACAAAGTCAGACTTAAAAAAATCTTCTCCATTCACATGATGTCATTATCTCCTCTAAAACAAGAATATTGCTTTCTAAAGATACCCCTAGTAATACAATCTTTTAAATTAAATTTTATTAAAAATTTGGATAAATTAAGAATTTTAATGGAACAAATCTTGGTTTAAGAGAAATAAATTGGGAATAATCCGATTATCAGAAGTGAAGAAATGCCTTTTACATTATGATAAACAGTGTTAGAACTGTTTTAATGTTGTGTGATAATTAACAGTAGAATATTGACAGTTCCAGGGGAATTCTTATATTTTGATGTTCCATATAATAATGTTGTTATTATTAAGCTGAAGCATCTTCTCATTTAAACAATCTCGATTTCTAAGTTTATTTTTAATTTAAGACCAAATTCTTATGAGACAAACTTCCAACAACTATTTCCAGTGGAAAATTTACTTTTGTGATTTCAGCTGGTAAAATAATTATTGTCATAATTGCAACATCTCTGATATCTGAGCTCTGGTCTCTGATCCCTACAGTGTCATATAAAAGCTACTCTAAGAGAAAGATAATTATTGCACAGAAAACTAATTAAATGTTTAATGCTGATAAAAAAGTCCTTTCATTATTGAAATTTCATAATCATTTTGAACTAAAAATTTGAATTTGTAACTGAGTTTAACAAATGGAAATGTATTAAGATATAGAATGAATGTGTGTGCAATGACACATCCTTGATGTACTGAGGTGTCTGACAAGGTCTTTACTCATTTTGGGAATGCTTGCTTTCCACACACAATTTGCATTTCTGACATTCTCTTCAATCATTTTTGATATCATTTGGAAATACTGTATATGACAGATGCCTTCATCTTCTTCTCCCTCAGATCTAGAATGTTATAGTGTGCATAGTGATTTTTTGACTTTTCTGTCTAAAATTATGTAGATTGTCTCAGACAAAAATTGCTCAGTTCACATGCTTTAAACCAAAACAGGATTGAAGCAGTTTATTAACACAACACAACCAGTAATCAGCGAACAATATCAATCTCATCAATAAAAAGTAGGACCCAATACTGGGTTCCTCCACATTCTGAAACATCCTTTTCTAAATAACCCCAAACACCTGTAGCTGACAGAGACATCCCAGTCTCCTCTCCTGGTTGTGTAGCCCTGGGGTGGCCCCACTGCCCTGTTTGCCTCTGTGGTCTCTTCTCCATTAAATGTTTTCATGTTCCTTTCATCCTGCTCCTTTATCTCAAATTTTCATGTCAACAACCTCTTGGTAACCATTTAATCCAGGTGATATTTGTAGTCCCCTGTCTCTTTATCACTTTCATTTCTGGGGCAAACACGATCTCTGAACAGGCAGTTTGGTTTGCTTCAATCGCGCATACTCTGACCCTCAACACAGTATTTTTATACAGAACATTTCACCAAGACATGTGATACCCTCACAGGCAATGTGCTGACCAATATTGCTAATTTTGAGGAGCTGTTCACTAACTCCTCACAAAATGGGCATGAGCTGGAAGATATGTTCCCAGCACACTCTGGTAGTTGTGCTACTGGTTTTCATAGTGTTCACAAAACTCTCTACGTATTCAACCTCTCTCTTGTTGAATATTTACCTTTTTGAGTACTGTGGTGGATTGAGTATAGCTGGTTGCTTGGAGTTCACCAAATTCACTTTGTCAGTCACTTCCTCAGCTGAGCAGAGGAGAGAAAATAGATTGAAACACTCATGGATCAAGATAAAGACATGGAGAAATCACTCTGCAATTATAGCCATGGGCAAAACAGACTCAGATTGGGGAAATTAATTTAATTTGTTGTCAGTCACATTAGAAACTATGAGAATTAAAACCAAATCCTAAACCATCCTCAGCACATCCCTCCCTGCTTTCTGAGCTCAACTTTGCCCCCAGTTTTCTCTATGTCCTCCCTCTGAGCAGGGCATGGGAATGGGTCATGGGGGCTGTGTCAGTTCATCACATGTTGTCTCTGCCACTCTTTTTTTCCACAGAGAGAGGACTCCTCACACTCTCCCCTGCTGTGGCATGATGTCCTCCATAGGCTGCAGATGGATGTCTGCTCCAGTGTGGACATTCATGGGCTGCAGGGGCACAGGTGCCTCACCATGGGCTGCAGGGAAATCTCTGCTCCAGCACCTGAAGCACCTCCTGTTCCCCCTTCTTCACTGTCCTGGGTATCTACAGGGCTGTTTTTCTTACATAGTCACACTCCTCTTTCTGCCTGCTGTTGTGGTCCAGATTTCATCCTTTCTGAAATTTGTTATCCCAGAGGTGCTACCATCATCACTGGTGGGCTTGGCCTTGCCCAGCCATGAGTCTGTCTTAGAGCTGGCTGATGCTTGCTCTGTCTGACACAAGGGAAGCTTCTGTCAGCTTCTCAAAGAAGCTGCTCTTATAGTGCCCCCTCCATTCCCCTGGAAAAACCTGGCCACACAAGCCCAAAACATGGGCTGTCTTTCAAAATACATTCTAACAAAATAAATTCATAGGTAGAAAATAGGAATTTTCTGCCTCAAAAGAGAACCACTTCCCTAAACAGAAATCAAAATTCAATGCTATTTGGCTTTCACTCTAAATAAAAACACTTGTTTTAGAGTCTGTCACCAGCATTCTTGAAGATCCTCAAGATATCTTCTCTTCAGATTTCTTATGATGTTTATTATGATGACTGATCTCAAACTCACCATCTGATGTTGGAATGGGATACAGTTTGTCTCATCAATACTTAAAATGGGACATAAAAGCTTAGAGAAATGGCAGTATGGTCAATTTATGTTTCAACATTTCTTCAGAGTGCAAACCTGTCCTGTTAATTTAACAGCCAAACCTTTGTCCATTTTATTGCACTTTCAAGAATCAGAACATATGGCAATACTGGAATAGTTAAAAATATTTGTAGTACAGCTAGAGAAAGTCAGGTGTTTCACTTTAAAAAATTTAATTTCTTCCAGCATGGGAGTGCCTGTGATTCCACACTGAATGGCATTAAGGGTTTTAATAGTGATGGCTTGGTGATATGTAGCATAAGACCAGATTAAAGCTGGTGTAGGAAGAGTTGTGTTCTGCATCTTGTGGTATCTCTAAGTGGTGATGTGCAGAATAATAATGGGCTCTTTTAGTACAAACCAGAAAAAGTGGGTAAGACCCCCTCAACTGTTAATGTGTTTTCTTAACCCAACACAACACACTTAGGGACACTGTAAATTGGGAATTCTCCTATTTCTACTATGGGGAATGAACTGTTGTTATATTTGTAGAAAACCTCTTTCTAGAGCTTTTACATTTTGATCTACATCTGAAGAGCAGCACAACCTTCTCTCAGTGCCTACTTCATCATGCTGTTTGTCACACTGTGCAGCTCATACCAGCCTGATGGTCTATTCGTATTCCTGCTTTAGCCCTGGAGTGACTCTGATTGCCATTCAGGGACAGAGGTGAAGCTCAAGTCACTTTACCAGGGCATGTGTCTCCCATCTGTCATATTTTCTGGGTATATTTATGGAGCTTTGTGTCTTCTCTGCCCTATGTCCCTTCCTTGCTGTTCCCTTACTATATATGGTGTTTCTATAGCTGTACTTACTTTCTTCCTGTGGACTGAATGATGACACTGATATTCAATTAATATTTGAGAATAAATGTACACTTATCCTGTGTTATCTTACCATTGTTAGCATCACACAGAATTATCTCCAGAAATATATAGAACTTATTTTTTTGTAAGCTGGGTGAGAACAGAATTTCCCTAAGAAAATGTTCCTTTAACATGTAAAACATCTTCAAGTTAAATAAATGTTAATGTCCAGCACTTAAACAAAGGGGAAAACTGTCTTCTAAAATGAGAAAAATATTCTTTATGATTGTCATTGTGACTAGTCAAATGAACCATATTATGGAAAAAGATGTTCAGAAGGGTTAAAGCTGTGAAGCTAGATGTTTTACAAACAATCCTCATCCATCCTAACAGCAAGCTGTGTAACCATGTTTCTTTCCCAGACCTCAGTTGCACTGATTAAATGAGTTGTGCAGTATTTGATTACAGAGTATAATCAACATGTTGCAAAACTGAGTGAATAATTCATAATGTGTCATTTATCTGACAATTTTTGCCTCTCTCTGTTTGCCAGTTGTCATTGAGCAGATTATTATGTTCTCAAATGCATCCCTTATTTGAATTTATTTGCTGAATAATTCCCACAAATGATTCTTATTCTGTGTGTCATCCATAGGCAGTTTGTTAGGAGTTTTCAATGCTAGAAGATGCAGTTGTTTTTATTTACTTGGCTCCTGGATTGTGAGCTATTCCCCTGTTTCCTTAATGGATGGCACCTAGATCAAAATGAAGCCTCAATATCAAAATTCTATGTGCATTTTCTTGTAGTATACACCTACAATTCTTGGATAAGAGTTGACATGCCTCACTAGATTTAAAATTCCAGTCTAAGAACAGATGACCTTGTCCATTCCTTTTTAGATAACCTAAAGTCACACATGTTCTGCCAGGAAGATTTGAGGGTGCTGAGCCCATAAGCAGCCAAAATAGTGCGCAAAGAAACTACAGCTATTGGGGATCTCATCCTCTTTTTTCCCTTCTGAAATTAATCTGGGTCAACATTGCTCCTCAGAAAATATAATTATTTCACCTTTTGCAAAATAAGCCTACGGACAGATACCTCTGAACTGGGAGCCTGCATTCCAGGGGAATCTGCTAAGAGAGATGGATTAATGTATACCCCATAAAAGCAGTCTAAGTACTAGGCCATACAGAAAAAGAGAAGAATTTATTTCTTGTCTCTTATTCCTTTTATTCCTGGCTGTGTAATGGCCCAGTTTCTTTCTCCTTACTTCATCACAGATTGCTTTAAGCAGTCTATTAGCATTTCAGGTGTCCTCTCAGGATTTACCATATGCATTGCAAAGCAGTGCTTTAAAGGATGAGAACATTGCTGTGCCACTGAGTATTTCTTAGTGATTGTAGGCATCCAGTAAGCAAACACCCACTTCAGTGGGATTGTGTCCAGTGAAGCTGGGCTTCTTCTAGGTTGAGCATTCCTGGGGTGCCAGACTTATTGTGTGTAAGATTATTTGGTTCCTTAACTATGTATAAGCACATGAAATCTTTAAAGTTTTGTGAAGACTTCTATACTTGCAGCAGTTTGCATAAAATATTTATTATAGGAACAAAATTCCTATGCCATATTTTTCATTAATATTTCCTATGTACATCTCAACACATAAGCCCAATTCTGCACACTACTTGTGTTGATAGCCCTCATCCCTTGGATTAAATCTAAGATGCAATAACATTCCCCACAATAATAAAAAAAAACCCTGAGTTTATAAGTCTTTAAGATAAATTATAGCAAAATTGGGCATTGCTGTGATGCATATAAAATGCTTTTAATATTTTTGTGTGGCATTGCAAGCTTTGTCTGCATTCCCTCTCTATTGTCAATATCCATGGTCTGGGATCTGATACTGGTCTAAACTTGTGATGGATTCAAGGCTGAAATTTTTATGGTTCTGAAGGATAAACAGAAACCATTTACAATACTGCATAGAGCAGATTCAGTAAAGAAAATTGTCTCAACCTGTTGCTTTCACTTCACCACAGAGACTCACAACTTTCTTTTGTAAATAAATCATTCTTTAAAGAATCAGCATTAGGACTTGCTGTAGAAATATGCCCTTTCTCACAGAGCCTGTGCCCTCTGAATTTTCCATTACTGTACCTACAATTCATCCACAACTTGATGGATGTCAAGTCAGAATATTCATCAATCAAATCAATCAATCAGTGAATAAATCTTGTACCTTTCCTTGCATGAACACACTTAATCTTGTTTTGTGTAAGTATTATCAGTGAGCCCCTGGCCACAAGTGAGGCATATCAGCCATTACTATAAACCAGATTATGTCACTGCTTTATAAATTAATTGCTTTTTCAAGCATGTAATTCTTAGCCGAATTTGATTTTAGCTTTTTTCTATAGGAAGTGAACTGGTTTTCCTCACCCAAAATCAGTCTTTCAACACTATTCTAGTTCATAGGACTTTGTGCACAGGCCTATTTGTGAACTTGACCAATTTCATCCTGCCATATTTGAATTTCCTTTACATTGAAACAGTCTTATGATTATGCTTTTGCTGATTTGCGCCTCAAACAGATATGTCACTGCTTCTCAGACCAAAATTACTGCTAGCCAGTGTAAGTCCTAGAAGAGCTCCTCTCTGTCATGGTATTGATTGTAAAGTACATTTTGAATACAGCAACACAGATACAGAATGTTAGGAATAAATTTAAATCACTCTGTAACATAATTCCATTTAAATACATTTGGAATGACATTCTAGTTTTGGAAATCCCTTCTCCATCCCCTAAAATTAGCAAAATTCTGGAAGACAGTATCCATTGCTTAGATTTAACCACAGTTCAAAGCAAGCTGAGGGCAGGACAAGAAATATACAGAAAGGACAAGACTGAGGCCCTGCAACTACAATACTGGCAGTGGCAGTGGCAAATTTGTTGGGCTACACAGTTACGCCATGAGCCCAAGGTGAGTACCCAGACATTTCCTGAAATCTTCAAAGTGTAAATGTGGGGACCTGGAGTGTCTATTGCCATTGCTAGTAACAGATCAAATGCTTTATGCTGAGGACTGAAGCTTGTAAGTCTTGTCAGGCTCTGAACTTTTCTTGACCTGCCTCTATTTTTCTTGGTTTAAGAGTGACAGCCATTTCTCTAACTGTTCAGATGCCAAAGGTTAATTTGTTTTCCTTGTGTTTATCTTTGTGTGGTATGACAGAGCTTTGCATGGATACTAGTAACAAGCAACTACTCCATGTAGAATGAGATATTGCAAACCTAAATCCCATTGTGCTGAGGCAAACAGCAGCCTCGGACTTGGAGGCACCATATGTGGGGAAGAGTGACAGAGATGAGACATAGGATGATAAGAGATGGGACACAGGATGAATCCTGGAGACTCTGCAGCAATAAACAGCAAAGCACTGGAGCAGGACAAACATTATTCTAGACATAACAAATAAATAATATGTGGCATACATAAAAAGTATTGCATATATTAATTTTGAATGCAATATGGAGTCTGATACCAAAGAAGAAGACCAAAGTGTCAGGGAGTATTAGCAAACATGAAAACTATTAGGAGTGGATCTCTAGAGGAGAAATTTAAAAACATCAAGATGAATATGATATTCCTTTTGGTGAAAGAGTCCAGGTGCTGACAACACTAAAAACACATCATAACCCACCCCTGCCCCCAACACCATAACCACCAGATTGAAATAATCTGTTTTAGGATTCTAAAGGATTCTCTCTAGGCGAAGGCTGCAACACAAGAGTTTGAAATTGTAACTTCTCTAACAAAACAAGAGCTGCTCCTTATAAAATACCAAAAAGTACAAATCTGGAAAAGTACAGCTGAAAGGTTAAAGAGATATCAGTTTATTATTTGCAATAGTTTCCTAGAAACAATTAATCTGTATTAAATTCTGAGGGTAAGACTTGAAATACTTTTCCAAAGTGATAGACATAAAGGTAAACTTGTTTATGATCATTTAAGGGGCTTTTCCAACCACTGATGGATATATACGTTATATCAGGAGTCCACATCCAGGATATCGAATGTGCAAAATTTATTTAAAGTGTTGGATAGTATCACAGTTTTTAGCTTTTAGCTAAAAGCTTTTAGCTTCTTAGCTATCACACACACAAATATATACACACATATTCTCCAGGTATCAGATAGGTCTATTTCCAGTTCCAGAATATGGAACTTACAGTGGCCAGTAAGAGATAACTGAATAACTGAGGAATAGGTCCATTTTATTTGTAGGATTTTTCCTTGACAGCAGAGAAGAAAACAGCACTCTACTTAGTGGGGTTCCTTTCTTCAACTATGAAATTTTAGTATCACTGTAGGGAAAAGAGTAATTCAGCACAAGATCAGTTCATGCTCAAATAACTGGTGTATTTTGAATATTACTGTGTAGAGTCTCTCAATAAATTATCACAGACAATTAAGCACAGGTGTTTTGAAAGAATCTTGCTAGTTGTCCAAGATACCATAATTTATGAACAGAATGCTTTCCTCTCCCTAGGAGAATTTTCATTAAAAAGAAAATATTCCAATATACTTTCCAACTAATGATAAGTAACTGATATAATAAGAATTGACATGTCACAACTTGCTCCTTCACCCTTGTTCAAAGCTGTAGATTCATAAAGTTTTAAATGTGTTTAAATATGCTAAAGCTCAACAGGAAATTCCTGGTTTTAAGCACCTGCTATCATCATCTGAACATTCAAAAATATGAAAGAAAATATCTTCAAAAGAGAATCTCTTGAACCAAACTGATTACTGATATTTTGAAAAAGTCTAGCCAAAGCATATTTTTAATATGTAGTCATTTTATTTTTCAGATAAGATTGTATGGTACTTCATAATTCAAAACCATTTTCATAAATGTTTTAACATACAAACATGACTTTAAAATGCATGCTATCACTGTATTCACAAAAAAAAAAGAAAAGAAATATATTGCTCTTTTTATTTCCTCTTTACAGAAAGAAGGAATATAAGTAAAAAAATATCTCTATAAGTACTGCAAAGATATTACTACAGAACACATTATATTCTATCAGTAGTCATCTGAATATTTCAGAAAATTTACTAGGAATTACTTAATACTGTTAGTTTTCTCTAACAATTTTAACTGAGCTTACATGAAGGAGTGATAGCTAAATATCAGACTTTCATCAGTCTTGAAGAGCACCATATTTTATTATGACTTTTTAAAGTTCGATTCTCTCCATCATTATTATTTTAATTATTTTTAATTTTGAACAGAATATAAGGAAAAGAAAGACCTCCAAACAAATTTTTTTCAGAAGAAATGCTTTTTTGAAATCCTAATTATATTTACATATATACATTATAAAGAGTTTCACAAGACATTTACTAGCACAGGGATAAGAATAAATTAACATAAAATAAATTTAGAATTATGGAATGATGATAGAATGGTTTGGCTTGGAAGGAACCTTAAAGACCTTTTTGTTCCAGCCATGGGCAGGGACACCTTCCACTAGATCAGGTTGCTCAAAGCCCATTCAGCCTTACCTGGAACACTACCAGGAAACAAACATCTACAGATTCTGTGAGCAAACTGTTCCAGTGTCTCATCACCCTCACAACAAAAAATTTCTTCCTAACATCTAATGTAGACCTACCCCCATTCAGTTTAAAGATATTCCTGTTTGCCCTATCAGCACATGCTTGTAAAAAGGATCCACTTTACTAATCTCAATTTTGAATTTCTTTATTTGATGATGATCTAGGTGTTTTAACCCTGGTAGGATAAATTGTCTCCTGACATGCTGTATTGGGCTTGCAATTGCAAGCTTTGGTATCGCAGGAGTTACTGGGGTGGCTTCTGTGAGAAGCTTCTGGAAGCTTCCTCCAGGTATGGCAGAGCATCCTTGGGCTCTCCAAAGATGGAGAGCACTGCAGGGTTATCAGAGGGGTATCAGCACTGTGAGGGCTGCTGGGGGAAATGAACTGCAGCTCAGCCAGATCCAATACACGTGTTGAAAATGTTTTAGAAGGTCTTTAAAGGATTGAATTTTGAGGGTTTACAGGCATGAACCTTATTTTCTGGGCTGCCTTCTTGAAGGATGACCAGAAGCTGGAGAAATACTTGAGTTTGGAAGGAGACACAAACTTTGGTGTCTGGGAGATAGATCTCTTAGTGTTTCCAAATCTGGAACTCGAGGTATCATTCTAGGATGCTTCTCACTATATCCTTCCACTATCAAATTTCTTTTTTTTCTTTTGTCCTGATATCTGTTTGATCTTTTTCTTGCATTTACTTTAATATATGACTGCTCAGGGCTACAGAACCTGCTGCTTGCAGATTTCTAATCATTAAATAACTGTATTGACAATAGAGAGCACTAAGTAGTTGTGGGGGCCTGAATATATGTATTGTAATGTGGGGGCCTGAATATATGTATTGGTATAACAACTGAAATATAGTAGGAGTCCTAGAGAATATCTATATTGTATTGATGGGTCTGAGTTACTCCAAACGAGCTACAGCTGCGGGGTCCTTAGTTGGGCAGCAGCTGTGGCTCGTGAAGGTAACC
>JAWWMS010000059.1:17686791-17702704 GCA_035048045.1 Chlorospingus semifuscus | reverse complement strand
CCTCCACCCTTCCATCCTCAAGGGCCTCCTCACCCCCCATCTCTGTCCAGGCCCAGGCCTACCACATGGCTGCCCCTTCCCCGCCCAGCAGCTGCAGCTGGACGAGGGAGGGAGATCCGACTTCTTTGCCCCGAAGTCCCAAGAGAAACTCCCAGGGCCAAAACCCCACTGGCCACATCAGGTGCCAATATCAAAATTTGAGCACCCATTGGTTTGACTACAGCATCCCAGAATTCCCACTTCTTCCTGGTCAAACCACCACAGAGGGGCAAGGGGGGAGAGAAGTCTTCAACCAAATCAACCATAAACCCTATGAAATGCATAAGCTTTTGTACAGCATAATGGTGAGATATACATTGAAATGACTACTTTAGAATTGGAGTGGGTTAAACTTTACATAGCAGATATTCTGGAAATGCAAACTGGAGGTTAATTTCATGGAGGTCAGCTCAGCAAAGATTATTTTAGCTTGGGTAGGGGTGTTCATCTAGAACTACTCCCCCAGTCACCTAAGTTCTACCTACATGTATATGTATAGTAACAGGTACACTTTCATTTTTCTTATGGTCTTAACTCTTGTTCCTAGAAGACTGAGGAATACAAAAAGACAATATAAATTAAAATTTTGTATTAATAATGTCAAGGAACCTTAGGTCATCTTAATTTGTACTGACTACAGGACTTGGAGAAATTCGTGCATTCAAACATCTTTTAATTTCTTCAAACCAAGAATTATTCATTTATTCAAGACCTAAGGAGTGAGGAGAAGGATTTAGTTCTGCCACCATGAAGAAATGTTGTCATGTTCTCTGGTTAAACACAAACATTAAGACTTTAGGAACACCTAATAATTTTTTGTAAAATACTTTTGATACCGGTGTTATTTATGTAAGATTATAAATGCAATCAGTTATGAAAACAGATATTCCTTTTATCAGGTCTGTCAATCTTTCCTTGTGATCAATTTCTGTTGAGTGCTATTTTGGCAAAGTGAAAAAGGACACAAGTGAAACAAGGTTGTATTGATGAAACACTCGTTGTGTCACCATAATCATGAAGACATCTTCAGAAACTTGTAAAAACACCAGAGGACTATAGCAAAATTACAAGTTGATAATTTGAAGCAAAAAGCACAGGATTATTACAGAGTTACAAATGTAAATTAAAAATGTGAAGTTACTAATAAATTCAACTTTAAAAGTTGGGAAGGATCTATTTTAGGGCATAATTTAAATGTATAGAATTGTGGTACAGTTTCTTGCAGATACCTGTTATTGACAGAGCAGGTAGAATAATCTTTAGATTGCTTACATGATAAAATATTCCTGAATTAAATGCAGCTATGCCTCTTCAGAACAGCACATGCAAATGTGATCAATCTGATATGTTATACTGATACTAAGCTATGCCTTTGTTAACATGAAAGGAAACTACTATTTTCTTTCTTTTACTGATATCAGTACCCCATTTCTGAAGACCCAGTTGTAATTGGCATGACTCCTTTGTCACGCCCTTAATGCAGAAGTATTTTCATCAGCTTTAGGTCATTGTCTTTGACAACAGAGAAAAGAAAATGAGTTGAATGGAGTGTGGCCAAAGCTGTTATTCTGTTTAAGGTTTTTTTCCATATGTAAAAAGTGCATAATTCTATATCTATATTGCTATGAATTTGCGTAATACAAACAGAAATACATTGCACTTGCAACAGAAATATAGAACACAAAAAAACCTCATCAAATGTATTACTGTGGCTTAACAAGTTATTCAATAATAAATCATCAGCTAATGTTCTGAGTGTACTAATAGAAAATAATGTGACTTTATTTACCAATAAGCCTTTTTTAAAATATATTTAGTGATGTTTCTTATTTTACATATACAGCACACCAAGAAATACAGACAGGTATTACAATTGATAAGTGGCACTCTATTGAAGAAAATCAATTTTGCAAGTATCTGAGTGCTATCTTATATTTAGATAGTATAATTAAAATTTACCATCTCAGAAAGAAAGGAAGTTGTTATAAGCACAAGCATAGTGAGATTTTATGTGTGCTCTTTTTCAGGGCCGTTTTGACAGAAATATGAAGAATGTAAAGATATCTATTTTGATTCTGCATAAAATATGCATGTCAGTAATTTCAATTGTTTGAGATTTCTACTGAATTTTATGAGACCTTTGAATGTCAATGTCTATAAACAAAAAAAAAAAAAAAAAAAAGCTAACAAAAAAGGAATACACTTTTGACAAGTCCTCCAAATTTGGCTTTCCTACAATTTGACCATCTGTTTGTGCTGGACCTGGATTCCTCTGATACTGGCAGTGGCCAGTATTGTCTCAGGTGGTGAATGCAAGAGAAGAAATGGTAACATAAGGTAGTAGGATGCTCAATCCAGCCAAGCAAAGCCAAAACGTAGTACATAAAAGCAATTACAGTTTTTCTTTTATGCACTGAAATTTGAGAATGGCATTTTAAATATTTTAGTAACTTGCATTTTTTAAGGACCTAGTAAAAATTAGTTAAATGACTTTAGGCTAAAAAGAGATAAAAAATAATTTTGAGTTAGGTAAGAAAAATTTCTATGCCATAAATTTAGGTGCTGAAATTAGGTCTAACAAAAAACACAAAAATTTCCCTTTATAGTCAACAGACATACTTCAGAAAGGACATTTAGAACATATAAATTAATTTATAGGTGCCTGCTGTATGTGGTTTAAAGTACTCTGCATAGCCTTCAATGTAGAAAACTAGAAAATTGATGTTAAATGTTCTAATCTTCTGACAAGAAGACCCAGTTTTTAAATCTATACTTTTTTGTCTATCTACACTTTTTGGGAAGTGAATATGGAAACAGGTTTGTCAAGCAACTAAAATGCAGAGCTAGTAGTGAACTTGCAGAGAAGCTGTTTTACCTCCCATGTCCTGTAAAGCTGACAAGTTCTGCATAGCAATGCAGATCCAGAACATCTCTTTGTGGTGAAGCTCTGTGTTTTGTTCTACTCAAGACAGAACTTTTTTTTGTATAAAATTTTAACTCTGGTATGCCGTCGGTCAAAACAAAACATATGCAGAGATGGATGTGGACAATTAGTTTTGTATATTCTACAATCTAAGTAATGTACAGAGAAGTTTCAGACCTATTCAAGCTGGGAAAAAACAAAAGAGAGAGAAAAAAAAGAAAAAGAAAGCATGTAAAAAGAAAAACAAAATCTAAAAATTCCCTTCCCTACCCTCACATTAAAGCCAGGGAAAAAAGGAAAAAAGATCCAACCAAAGTACAATCTCTTCTCCATAGACAAACTCTGAAAAAAGCTACCCTGCCTAATGCATAAGTGTTGAAACTAACCCATAATTATGGTTTCCACTCAGCATACTTTGTATAGTGCTCCATTCAGGTTTTCTGAAGAAATGGTCCTATGCATATAACAGATTCCACTACCTATAGCTTTTTAAGGGTAGGGTTTAGTACAATGAACTGAAATGACATTTAATTACTGATGTGCAGCCATTCAGTTCAGCTAATTATGATCCCTGGAGTTTAGTCATCATATGTAATTAACTTTTACTTTCATAAAAGCTTAATGTGCTGAAAAAGCACCAATGGCTGTGAATGTTTCACCTCAGGATTTCTGACAGAATTCAAAATTAATTCTAAAAGACAATTTTTCTTACTAAGTGTTAATATAGCCATCTGCTCTAAAACAATGTAAATTTGTTTTAATAGGAGCATATCGTGATTTCTTTCTTTTTTTTGTTTTTTTTTTTTTTTTTAATTTCGTGGTCACTCTAACTCCAGTATAAACAACTGGGCGAATAATTCAGCTCTGGACAAGCAATCATAATCTATTCAAATAAAACTAGCAAAAAGACTTATAAGTGATATTTGAAAGGCCAGTTGAGTTTTCTTTCAGTTTTTGTTTTTCCCTTTGAGGAGAAAAAACCCAAAAGCAATATTTATAACCACTGCATTTATCAGAACTTAATTGGATTTGTACTTCTGGAACATCTTAGTAGTAATTATGAAATATAAAGGTTCATATACATAGCTACTTTCCAAAAATAATGATTTTGTAGAAAGCAGGTTCACTACTTCATGTGTATTTAGTCAGGCTTTGCTGACCCTTGTTGCAGAAAAGGGTAAATAGATTAAAGGTCCGAAGTAAAATCAGAGAAGAATTGTATCCAGAATTGTATTCCCATCAATCAGTTGTGCTTAGCAAGACAATTACAACACTATTAAATCTCTATGATACAATAGTGAAGGGACATACCAATTAGCTTCTAGTGAACCAGGGTACAAAAGCACTGTCACAGTTTGGTGAAAATGTTTAATCAGACTAAAATAATCCCTTTGCCAACAGATCTAGGTTACCTATTAACGTCATGCTGTTATATACACAACAAACAGGTTGATACGGTATAACCCTTGAGAACCCAAAACATATTTGTGAGGGTTCTTGCTCGTCAATAAAGTTACTTTAACAATGTTGGTTGCAGTGGCAGATCTCAAGCTCAGACAGTGGAGGCAACAGGCGTTTGGTCACCAGGCTAACACTGAAACCAGCTCAGCTCAGCTTCAGCAAAAGCAAGCCCAGGCCTGCCCTGGCTCTACATTCTCAGGTCAGGAGTACATATCATTGTGCACAAAAAAATGGCAAAATCATTTTTACTGAGCTAAAGTGTAGGAGCTGTATTGCCTTGCTCTAGTGAGGAATCATTGGGTGACAGAAGAGAATGGTTCTAACCAAAGGAAAAAGCACATAAAGAATGTTGTCATAAAAATAATATCATTTTATGAACCTTTTTATAAGCCACATAACAATGTTTACAAATTCAAGAGAACATGAAGTAGGCCAAAGACCAGGAGTCATTGCCAATGGCAGCATTATGATGGAAATGATAAGTTGAAAATACTCTGGAATACTCTGATACCCTTTCAGTGACCTAGTGACAGCACAGAAAATCGAGATGATTCAAGACACCACAGGATAAAAGGGTCAGACAATACATACAAACACCTGAAAAAGTTTTCCTTGTGTATTTATATTGTTACAGACTTATCTTAGAAATGAACTTACATTCTATTAAAAAACTGTAAAATTATAATTGCATCTACAAACAGGAATTTCAACATGAATAAGATTCTGCTATGAATGCACATGTGAAAACTTCCGAAGAACTCTGAACTTCATAGCTGCATGGTAGGCTTAATGTTCTTAGCATTAGGCTTAAAACCTGAGTTCTATTTAGCATCTGTTGAATCTTGACATCTAATAGTGACACTCTAAAATGCTATTTTATCTATCATAGTTGGATATATGATGTCATCATTTGTGATGTTGCCCACATTCCAGTATGACTTAACCATGCCACCTTGGTGAGCTTAGTGGACCTATGACATTAAACCTGAGAAAACTCTAATCATGTTCAAATGCTGTATTTCATGCAGCAGCTGTAAAGAGAGAACTTAATCCATTCTACTCCAATGGGAGCGTTATTTATTATTATTATTATTATTATTATTATTATTATTATTATTATTAACTATCATTATCATTAATTTATAGGAGAGCAAATAAACAAGTACGAGACTTTGTATTGGTTTCTCATCACATTCCCTTAGTAAAATATACTGGCTTGTTTAATTTCTGCTTTAATAAATTAACTGTTATCTAATAGGCTTAATAACTCTCCCTTATGGCAGTATTAGAAATTGAAGTAATATTGAGTAACTCTAGAATAATCACTGGGAAGTAATACTTTAATATTGTTCCCTGTTACGTCAGTCACTATAGTAATAAAACTAATACTGAAGTGTATTTATTTTCTCTCTGGTTTAATATCTATCTGTTAACACAGTTCTCATGTTATATTTATTATCCTCAATGTCTTAGACATTCCACTATAATATGTGTCCTTAGACTCTTTATGGTTTTTCCCTGAGTGCTATTGATTTCTGCAGGGTTTTATTTATGAATGCAAAATTTTATTTTCTGTGTTTTCCCTTATATTTACCACATAAATGCCACATACTATTTTTTTAATTTCAGTAATAAATCTTTGTTAATTAGCAAGACTATGCTTCGTAAAGAGAAAAAAAAATGCAAGGCAAAGTCTATTTGGGACAGTTTTCTAAACTTCTACCATTTTCAATGTAAGTATCTTATCTGCTTACCAGCCTGGGCCGGAATTGATCATATTCAGGACATCAGATATGCTTACTATCTTTCTGCACCACATTGCTACTGCTATGCATTGTTTGTATGTGTGCAGTCTAGTTTACAGGCTTGTCTTCTGTGTCCCCAGAGGTGTCTAAAGCCTTAAATGACAAAATTTGAGGTCACACTTTATTGAACAAATCTCCATTAATTACTTCCAGCAGACCACTTGAATCAGCAGCCTTCTGCAGTCTAATGAGATAAATTGTATTGAAAGGTCCTGCACAAATAGAAAGGAGGAAAGTTCGGGATGATTTGTCATCTCTACTAATTAGAAGTGATTGTTTTTCCTGGGTCTCAAATAAAGCCAATATCTTAATACAAAGATATTCTACTTTAACTAAGGTTTGGGGTTAGAAAGAATAGTCTCTATCAGTTTTCACCATAGCATTTTAAATAGAATTTGATGCAAGAACTGCACAGAACTGTTTTATCTAAACTGCCTAACACTGTTAGGCAGTGTTTTGAAGTGAATAAGTGAATACTAACAGCAGTACATAAATGACAGAACTTCAAGAATGACAACATTATTCAAATTATATTTAAAACCCCCCTATATTTTTAATTTGTTGAGTGCCATGTTGAAACTACCATGTTCATGCAGTTAAATCTGAGAGAAAGGGAGAGGGTTATATTCATTAAGACATTTGTCTTCTGAAACCACCACTGTGAATATCGAGGCTCTACTTTCCAGGAATGGCTGGGCTTTGCTTACTGATGGGAAGTAGAAAAGATACATTTCTGGTTTTCTCTGCTTCCACACATAGTCTTCGCTTTTCTTTATTTAATTGCCTTTATCTCAGCCCACGCGGTTTTAATCTTATTTTCTCCCCCATTCCTCTGAGGGAAGGGAGTGAGGGAGCATCTTGATGGGCGCCTAGCAGTCAGCCATGGTAAATGCACAACAGAATTCATAAGCACAACCCTCCCTGTTGACCAGCTATTAAACTGATTATATAGATTTTTCTGTATGGCAATACCATCTGTCCAGTAAGGTTTAAACAAAATGCATGAGCAAAAGTGATCTTTAGACATCCAAAGGACATTTCACTGAGAGCAAATTTCTTTATTTTGGCAAAACTCCATCCTGGGCGACTATGTCTGGACTGCTTAAGTTCCACCTATAATTTTAACTGGATATAAAATTCTACTTCAATTCCCATCTGCACAGTTACTGCGTATTAAGGGGCAAACACTTTATTTTATCCAGTGGCAACTGGGATGATAAAGGAACCTGCCATAACACAAAAATACATCTTAGTTAATGAACATTAAACCTTGAAAAAGTTCAAATGAGTAAACTACTTAGATCAAAATGTTCTCCAAGGCCCTAAAGAACGTTAAGCAAAATCTGGTTTTATGTGAATAACACTTAATTATTTTTCATCTTTCAATCTCTACTATGCTAAGATGTCATTCAGAACTCAGTGAATGTTAGTGGTGGGACCCTGACACTAAGTTAGTGCTGCAGAAGGGGCTCTCAGGGTCAGACTGGCTCCAGCTCTGTATAGAAAGCTTGTAAGGGCAGCCTCACTGAGTGAAGATCCAGCGTACACAGCATCCTCTGGTCTTGAGCACTCCCTATTAACACCCTGAAAGGCATCTGCGTATACACTAAGAGGGTGAAACAAACAGTAAACTGGTACTAGGTATCTCAGAGCAGCATAGGTGTTAGGAAAATATACTTATTTCATATCCATTACAATGAGATTTATATATTCTTTGCTTGCCAGCACAGATTGGTGAAAACTTCTTAGTCTTAGCCTTGCCTATTGTAACTCTGGCCATAGGCAAAGAGATACTGCCTTACTAACAAAGAGAAGAGCCTGCCAACCCATTGCTTTGTCTTCCCCAAGATGTCACATTGCAGAAGCTGGATAGGTCTACTCTGCAAAATAAAGCTTATTTTCCATGATGTATTTCTAAAATAGATAAAAGTCTGTGATATTTTGAGCTACAGTCCACTACTGAAGCAACAGAAAGACCTAATTTCTTACTGCAGAGTAAAAAACATCTGGAAAAATTAAGCATCGTCACCTATACATCAACACATATGAATTCCAATTACACTAAAAAGAACATATGATTATGTGTTTGCTTTAGAAATCATTCATTTTTCCATCATTTGGTGTGTTTGGATTTTATTTATCTTTAGGTCAATTACAGCAAAACCAAGAAGACACTATGATGGGGGATGAAGTTGAGAATATGTTTCGGTGGGTTTTGTGAAGTTTTACTCCTTGAATAAATTCTAAACTGGACTGGGCAGGGGCAAAATTTGATCTTCGATCTGAACTATGATTCTTTAATCATCCTTATCTTTTTCTGGACTTGAAGGGGAACTGAAGGGATAAGCACAGCACTAGAAAATATAAAAGATAAATATATATCTAAAAGGTATACAATAGGAAGTTTTTGCTGCAATAGGAGAAAAACTGCCAGCAAAATCATATCCTGATAAGGTGAGAGGAGACTTCAGACTGCCAAGGGAGCCAACCAGTAACGTTTTCTAGGAATGTGCTTTTGTAGGCATTGCTACCAATAACTGTTCATCACCTTTTAAGAACCATTTCTAAAGAGTGCAGGAGCAGGCAATTAGAGTCTATGATGCTTATGTGTCACTTCCAAGTTGAGCCATGCTATGATTCTGTAAATAATGAGACTGTACTGTAGCAGTTAACATGGACTGTTAAAGTGTTAAAACAGTAATTAACAATAAATTCTTAGTTCCACACAGAAGATGTACTGTCTTTTCCCCATAACAAAATCTGGATTAAAGCGCCATAAACACCTATAAGAACTATAGCTTATCTCTGCCAATCCTTTCACCTTGACAGACCTCTCTTATGTCATGTTATTCCAGAATGAATTTTCAGTTATTACTGTTTCAATTTACTAAAATCAGTCACCTCAACACTGATTAATCCTCTACTGTTTCTTTTTTCCAGATTTTCCTAAGATTTATCTTCTTTTCTTGTATTTAATAGTTACTCTGCCATGTGTCAGTTCCCATACCTTCTTTTCAGTTTCAGCAATTAATTCTATTTTCCCCTGTTCTCCTGTATTGAACAGTCTGTGCACTAGATTACAAGTACAGTGTTGTTTTATACAGGTATAGGTATTTTTAATCATATTGGACTTGCTAGCTCTTACTCAAAGTTGCTTTCCCATATTGCATTCATTCATCTTTTTTGCACAGATGAATCTGTATTTGCCTGGTTTCCATCACACCAATGTAGCACACATTGAAAATATCCCAGTGTCTTGTTCTGTCTTATTAATAATAATTTTCTTTCATTGTGTTATTTTATCTCTCTGAAGGCTGTTTCCCCAATTATTTAAATTGAGTTAGTTCCTCCTATTTAGGCCACAGAATAGCATAATGTAAAAATGGTTTTGATAGTATCATTCTCTGAAGCAGATATTTCAAAATCTTGCTCTGACTTTAAATGTCATTGAAAGTCCTATTTTTTCTGGTCTTTCAACAATTCTGTATTATCAGTTTTTACTCAAATTTATTTTGTAAAATCTTCTATTCAGAATTATTTTCATTGCAATCACTTCACACCAGGATGCTTTGTGAGACTAATAAGGACCTGTCTCTAAAGACAAAAAAATATTAACTGAATCAAAATAAAGTTTAAGCTAGAAAAATATACGGAAGGCTATTGAACAGGAATCTAATGAAAATTATATAATTCTTATGGCATGGAGGTATCTAGTGCCATTGATTGCAGTCACAGAGTGGTAAACACAGAAAAGCAGATTATAAAATATTGTCACAATTTATATGGCTTCAAACAAACTAGATGTAGCAAAAATTAATTTGAAATATTTAAAGAACTGCATGTAGAAGGGATGTAAACATTTATTTTTGAAGAAATGATGAAAAATGGGTGAAATTCTAGAAAATTGTATTTGTTGATAAAATGGAAGGAGACTGTCAATTTTTCTGTTATCCTCAGAAATATATGGAAAAAAATGTGCCTTTCCACAGAAAATAAATTCAGCATCAGTCAGTATGGATTAATCAGAAATACATATGTCAATGCAATTTAATTTTCTTCTGTGGTAGAATGGCAAGGTTGAGAGTTGAGAGTTAGGAAATATTATATGCTGTAATCATGGAAAAGTTTTTGACAAAGCTATACTTGATATCCATAAGAAAACTGAGAGAAAATGTTAGGATGCACATTCATAAATGGGTGCAAGACTGGAAAAAGTTGGAAAAACCTACCATACTTTTATGAAGGGGTCCTTTGCCACCTGAGGATGAGTAAGGTGACATTTTCTGCTTGTCTGCATTGGACAACAGTTACTAATAACTTTCATTAGTGGTCTCAGAAATTAAATTAGTCCTTTTATTTTGCCTCTCTATTTGTATGAGACTGCAAACTACAAAGGATAGGGAAAGGAATCAAAACCATTTTGATAATTTGGAAAGAGTTTACAAAATATTCAAATCAATAGATACAGTTAAGTATTGTAATTAGGTTTTAAATGTTACCAAGACTTTGACAGATAATCCCTTTGAATTTCCCAGGAGCCTATTAGATTATGATGGATTGTCAGCTAGTCTTCTGGAATGGAAACAGACTAATATACTTGATTGTCACTAGAGGGTATTACTCATGACACCACTATCAGCCAGATGGTTAAAGGAAGAGGAAAGCATCCATTCTAATCTTGCAAATTTATAAAGACACCTACAATGCTTAAATGAAGTTGCCATGAAAAAATGTCTCAGGCACATAACTCATATAAGAGAGAGAATGAGGGGCAGAGAAATGTTTTCATCAAATAAGGAGACCATATCTGGAAGTCCTGAATATTTCAACATTGAAATATTCCTATTCAATTTCTAAAGATTTCCTATTGTTGATTACCTTTTAACCTATGGAGACTAGAGGTGAACAATCATATTAAGGTGACTTGCTAACCTTCAAATAGTAGTGTCAAAAGATCAGTTAAATTCAACTTTGAAGATCTTTTAAAGAGAAAGTGGCTGATGCTTTGGAAACGGAAGGAAAAAAAATAGGTTTGATGCTACCTTCAACTATAAAATGAAGGAAGATAAGTTGAGAAGAAAGAAGTTAGCTTGAGTAATACTGTGAGAAAGGACAAATAATTAAAGTAATGATTGTTGCTATTTCTGCCAATACCATTCTTACTTCATGTAAGTCTTTATGTACTCTTCATTGAGGAAAAGTGAACAAAAATGAGATATAATTTCTTCCAGGTTTAGCGTATTGTGCTAGGAGGACAATTTCTGGGGAAAACAGTTATTTTCTAAATGTAGATTAGTTTGTTTACAAATAGTTCTAGAAAAGAATTCTTATTGTAATTAAAATGAAAATGTTTTCCTTAAAATCTTAATGAAAACCCACGTCCCATTTTTGCAGTCAATTCTTCTTTAAAGAAACAATAATTGGAAAGCAAAGATGGGTTTCATCCTATCTTACTTTGGCCACATAAACAGTCACTTGTTTTGTGGTTCATTTCCTGAGTCAGTTTCCAGTGCTGTAGCATACCTGCAGAGCTGGATGTGAAGCACAATAAACCCTAAACCAATCCATATCCTTTGGGAGAGACAGCTGGAATATACGTGTACGTACAGGAACAATACTATGTGTCACTGCCTGTGCAATTAAAAACCTGAGGTTGTGGTTTAATCTGATATGAAGACCCTTAGATCCATGTGTCTAGACATCAGTACCCAGGCACATGTCTGAGGTCTAAGCTTTGATTTATAGTGAGTAGAAATCTGGCGGAGGGAATTTAGAGAGCAATTTAGCTGGGCACCTGGCAGATGCTGAATCTTTGTCTAGACCCATGGAATGGATTGACCAGTGCTGGGGACTTGAACATGTGTAGAAAGCTAAATCTGGAAGATTTAAATCCTGAACTCAGCCTGGCCTAATCTGTAATTAAATTTAATTTATGGAGGTAGGCATGTACTGAAAACAGTTGCTCTCACAGAAGAGGAAGACATTCTGACAACCAGATATTTGCAGGGGATAAAAGCTCAGATGACCAACTGTAAATATCTATTGATATTTAAAAATTTAACTAGTGTCATGGCATTACTCTACAATACTCTAGCGCAAAACCAGACAAAAATAACTAGCCTAGAACAGAGTAAGGGAAGGGAGAGAGATTAAATTGATCTTCACTGTCATGTTGCCAATGACTGTATTGGAGCAAAACTACATTTTGGCTGATATAGCTCAACTTAGCAAGGTTTGGATAAGGTATACCTATTTAATAACAGTGTTTCATACATTAAAAATTCAAGGATTCCAAAAACTGATCTGTCCTCACTATAAGAATCCTTGCTATAAGCAACACTTCAGCTGCGCCTTCATCCATTTGTAGTCTATATATATATAGACTATAACCCTCAGTACAGCAAAGGACCACGATAAGGCACTGCATATTGCTTTTTAATTTGAAGCTTTTTGTACCAAGAATACATCTGCATAAGTCTTATACTTTGGCGATTATTACCACTTTGCCTAGCCATTCTTTTGCTTCAGAGATGAGCAGCAGCCAAGGCAGATGGCTGGACTGAATAAAAATATTTTTATAAGAAGCTATATTGACTTTTTCTAGCCCAGTACTATTCTTCAGGCTCACACCAATGACAGAATTTAACATGGAGCTTAGCTGGGCAATATTTATTTCCAGAGGGTCTCTGGACATGTACAAAATCACATTAAACTGGAAGCTTGGAGCTCTTATTCTGATTCTAATTTCTAGCAAAGTTTATTTCATTTGGAATGTCAAAACCAATTTTTGGTTGTTTATTTAACATTGATTATTTTTCTGTACTTGTTTTATGCAATCTAAAAGTTTCATCTAAGGTTCACACTTCATCACTCACAGTTTATGCAAGTGCAGACTAATTTTAGAAAATATTTAAAATTTGTTATCTGATGTTAGTGAATTTACTCCATACATGAATGATGAGGATTTCTAGAATTGTGGTCATCCACATGACAGTAGCTGTCTGGATGTCATAGAAACAGATAAAAGTTAGCACATTTTTGCTAGACATTTGAAAGTATTCTGCAACCCTCTGTGCTTTCTGCCTCACTGTCTACAACCAACTGGAAAATGATAAAACCATTCTCTCTTAAATGCAACTTCAAGAATTAAGAACTCTTAATGAAATAACGAATTTAAAAAAAAAAATCTATGGAAATATGTGATTTCCACAGAGCTTTATAATAAATGTTGTTTTCTTTAATTTAAAAATAAATTGATGGAATAAATTTGTGTTATTGAAGAGAATACCAGACATTCATTTCCTAGGTTCAATTTCATTCTAAACTAGCAAGCACTTAACACTGTCAGCCCCTTGTGCTTTTAACTGAATAAAGGTCAGATAATCAGACATCTGAAAGGACAGCTCATTTATCATCCTTTAATAAATGTGTCAGTAGCTAATCTTTAGCAGTGGATGATAACACTACACAATGAAAAGTTAATGGATTCAAAGCACTGAATTTACCACAGCATGGATGTAATGATGCTGTAGAGCAGAAGTTCAATTTTATTCCTGATTTTATACAAAATAATATTTTTGTCTGAAAGCTTTAATTACCGCAATCTAAATATTATTGTGATAAATCGTGTTCCACAGAGGACAAGAATAATCTTGATAAGAAATTGTAATTATAGAACTGATTGAAGTATTATTTCAACAATCTAATGTAGCATTTCTATCCCATCAAGCTAATTGCTGAATCCTCACCAGTTAAAATTACTGCTAAATGTCCCTTACTACAAGTTTATATATACCATTTTAGTAGCACATGTTTTCATTTATTTCTCATATATGATTAAGCTAAAATCAAAATTAGTATAGTCACCCTAGACCTAAAACTGAGATTTGGAATATGTGTCTGCTTTTGGCTGTATCTGGTCAGCCTTAGGTCACCATCCCTGTACAGGCATTTGAAATATTCTAAGGCATCTCAAATGACCAAAAACATACATTTAGACTGTTGTTAGTTTATTTTCTCAAAACTTTATGAAACTTTTTTGAAATCTAGTTTTGTAAGTGTCATAAAACATAGAAAAGAATAGTGCTGAAGAAGATGGGTGGTAAAGAAAAATTATACACAGGATTTATTAGATTCTTATATTCCTTGGATTGATACCAGAAGAAAAATATCTAAATATAATTTTATATTACTTGATGAACACAGCAGGTCTCTACCCCCCTTTTCCTTTATCTTCTCTATTTCTTGGCAGAAGTTCCTAGCAGAATCACGTGAAGACTATTTTTTCTAAAACTCAGATTATATTATATATATATATATATATATAATATTATATATAATATTATAATATTATATAATATATATTATATTATATATAGCAATTTTGGTTAAAAACTTGAAGTTTATTGGTCTGCTGTTCAGGGTGGAGGGTCTTCAATGAAGAATATGATATTCTCTTAGATTCTGTTGAGATTGAAAAGATTTGGGAAGGTCCCATACAGGACAAGGATGAGGATAGAGACAATATCCTATGTTTCAGTGGTTGGAAACACTCTGAAAGAAGTCTGGAGAAATTTGTACCTTACCACCTCACAATCACATGTTTCCTCAGAAGGGAACAACCTAGACCTAAGTGGTTTATGTTCTTGTTTACAGTATGAATCAAGAAATTTTAGATTTATAACTTTACTTTAAAAAGGCCAAAGAAAATACACCTTATTTATTAGTGTATGAATTAGCTCTATTTCCTTAATTCTAAAGAAGATTCAAGTAACTATATCTGTCTTATAAGGCAGTTTAATCAGCACAAAGGAGAGAATAATGTGGCTAGTGTTCATATCAAATGTTTTAAATATCCTAATAACCACTTTTACCAAGCTGTCAGGTATATTTTTCACTATAATCGTTCATAAATATATTGTGGAAATCAGAAATATAATTTCTTGGCAGTATATTTTTCAGGTATTACTGTCACAAGAGAAACATAAACAGAGTTTATTGCTCATTGTGTATCAGTCTTGCAAACTCTCTGTTATGATACTTGAGTCAAACAGTAGAACAGGAAATTTATTTTAAAAAATAATTCAAGAAAAAAAAAGAAGAAAATATTCTGACTGATTTTATTCCAGGTAGCTTAGCTGACACCTTTGGTGTATAGAGAAAAGAAGGCTCAAGACCATTTACAGTAAATTACTAGTAAATACTAGTGATTAAAAAATATTTTCTTACAGTGCCTCTATTATTTGTGTCAATATTTCAAAAAAATTTGCCATGATAGCTTTACTCAAAATAATGAACTTCTATAATTTTAGAATAAAAATTGATATAAAAATTTTTACCTGGTGTCTGGAGCTACTTATAAAGACCAAGTGAACAATATTGGAGTAGAGAAATAATACAAAAAAGCTAGAAAATAATTTATAATCACATGAATACTCTTCTTCACAAATTTTTTTATAGAAAAACATAGCATTTGCATAATGAATTTTTCTTCTTTCATGAATATTTTATAGTTGGACTTATTTTTTTCTCCCTATCTCGAATATTTTAGCAATTAGACAATTTTCTTATGAATTGTTCTAATAAAAAGTTAATAATATATCGTTCAATTAGGAATAGATTTGTGTTATAATGAGTGAGTATGAATTCTGATTATTACAAGATAATCATATATGAAATGTAAAAT
>JAWWMS010000059.1:17655114-17686766 GCA_035048045.1 Chlorospingus semifuscus | reverse complement strand
ATTGATGGTAAAAATAGGATTCCTAATATATTACTTAAAGATTTATCCAAAGGACATCCAGTTTGTGACTTATGTAAAATTAACCAAAGCACTTAAAAATGTTGATTTTAAAAGTATTAAAGAATTGAAATACATGAAAAAAAATGGAAAACACAAAAATTACATTAATGGAAACTCATGTGCTTGCTTCAATGGTTTTACTTCTTACATGATATTTTAAGACAGTCTACAAACATAGTAGTGAGAGATTGTATCAGGAAAACTGTGAAATGAAGAAAGTTTTTTTAATATTCAGAGTAGAAAAAGGAATAAAATTAGTGGCACTGGCTTTAGCATAGTCAAGGCAGTTTAGTAACAACTGCAGCAGAGCATTGAAATTTTGATATTGAATTCTTGGCTAAAATTCATTAGATAGGGTGTGTTTTGAGGAGAAATGTTTCTAAAGTGAAATATTAATTTTCTGTGCCTGTACACTTTAAAAAAAAGAGATAGAAATTTTAGAAAACATATTTCTAGGTTCATCCAAATTTCTGGGTATTTCAAAGTTTTATTTCGATTCTACTACACTACAAGTTTTACAAAGGTGACAGTTTGAAAAATATAGAGATGTATTTAAAAAACTACTGCATGATCCTAAGTATGTGCATCACATGAAATCCAAGGAGAGGGTCAAATTCTTTTTTTATAAGTGTCATCTTAAAACCTTTAAGTATAAGAGTATGGCTTACTCTTACTCACAAACAATTGCTGTAATATTGCTTTAAGATACAATTCTGCAACATATTCAGGAGGGCTTCAAAAGTGGTTGATCAGATCTGAAATGTCCCTCAAAAGGTTTAAGACATGCATCCACTCACATATATATCCTATCAAGACAAAGTACATTAAAATCTTAGTCTTTCACTAGATCTATCTATCACTAGAACTATCACTGATCCCAAAATGCAGAATGAAAAAGATAAAAGAAACAGAAAAGCAGAGTAATTTAAAACTGTACATTGTTTTATATGGGAGGTGCCAGGTGCAAAATTCTACTTTGTTTTTGTGGATTTTATATCACCATAGGGCTTCAGTCTGACTCAGAGCCTAAGGATTTTCATAATCATGATGGTTCACATTCACTGAAGAAAACAGATGTTCTCAAAATTCTTTTAAGCAAATGGGTCTGGGATTAGATAATAATAGGAACAGTGGGATAATGTGAAAATGAACAAAGCTGCTCAAAGGTGTTTGTGAGAGACATGAAAAACTACCATATTTTATGGTTACACTTTTTTTACAATGAGCAAAATATAAAAAGTACATTTTTGTTGTCTTGTTTCAAATGGATTCTCCCGCACATTATTGCCGTTGCTATTGTTATTGTTATTATTATTATTACTACTCCTGCTATTGTTCTGCAGATAATGTAATGTGAGATGAAAAACCCAAGAGATTTGGAGATAAGCAGAATAAACGCTCAGACCATATTGTCTTTGAAAATACATGTATATCACTTGTGAAGCTATGAAGTGAATAAATTGCAAAGCCATAATGAAAGGAGCTAGCCTCCTAGCTCAAATCCAAATTACTCTCTCCACATCTTCTTTGAAAATTGCTCAAAGGGAAAATAAATAAATTTTCTGTGAAGCAAATTTATCTTCAACCCTAGAACTGGAAATACATGTCTGTCTGACAATGCTTACTGTAGACAGCAATTGGAAAATCAGAGTTTTTTTACTTTTTTTTTAACTTTACACCTTTGTCACAGATTTCCTACCACATTGTTAAAATTATATGTTCATGTTCTTCAGTTTTTCTGCCTTTGGCTGTTCTGATTTTGGATAATTTTCCTCTCTGTTTTCATTTTTTACCTGAATTCCTGCTTTTCTTAGACTGTCTTGGATGATTTTCTGTTCCTTTACGTTCTGAGCAATGAAAATGGCAGTTTAAATGTTTCCAAGACCTTTCCTGTCTCTTTCCAGCTCTTATCTACTTGGCTCTGAATCTCAGAACCATGGAATGGCTGACACTGGGAGCGAACTTTGGAGTTCATGTTGTTCAATCCCCCTGTTGAAGCAGTCAGGAGCCAACCAGCTCCCCAGGTACTTATGGGTGCATCCCATCAGGACACTTGGATTTATGTATGGATGGTTTTCTTAAGTTCTACCTGATCTCATCCTCTTCTATGAAGAATAAGTCTTTCTTAGTCCAGAATTTCCCTTCATCTCCAGGTCTTTGGATTTGAGGAGGAAAAAAAATAAAAGTTTTGATATAGTGGATTTGAGTGCATCCTCAGAAAGGTATCTAATAACGCCCAGCTGAGTTGATAACGCCCAGTTTTAGTTGATACTCTTAAGGAAAAAGATATCTTCCAGAAGTACCTTGACAGGCTTGAGGAGCAGGCTGTGCAAGTGCCATGAAGGTAAAGAAGGCCAAGTTCAAGGCCCTGTGTCTGGGTTGGGGCAGTACCCAATATCAATATGGAATGGGAAAAGAATGGAGTCCTATGAAGAAGGACTTAAGTATACTGCTGAATGAAAAGTTGGACATAAGCTGGCAATGTGGGGTTGCAGCCCTAAAGGGCAATCATATCCTGGGCTGCAACAAAAGCAGTATGGACAGCAGGTTGAGGAAGGTGATTGTGCCCCTCTGCTCTTGTGACACCCCATCTAGGGTACTGCATACAGCCCTGCAGCCCCCAAAGTAAGGATGTGAATCTGTCGGAGGGAGGGAGTCCAGAAGAAGCAAAACAAACGGTCAGAGGAGTGGAGCACCTCTCCTATGATGACAGGCTGATAGAGTTTGGGTTGTTCAGCCTGGAGAAAAGATGACCCTGGGTAGACCTTACAGCACCTTCCAGTACCTAAATGGTGCTGACAAGAAAAAGGACTTTTGAAAAGAGCAAGCAGGGACAAGACAAGGGGGGATGAATGACCTTAAACTGAAGGAGGGCAGGTTTAGATTAGAGAGCAGCAAGAAATTGTTTACTATGAGGGTGGTGAGACCTTGGCACAGGTTGCCCAGAGAAGCTGTGGATGCCTCATATCTGGAAATGCTCAAAGCCAGGTTGAGTGGGGTTTGAGCAAGTGGGTCTAGTGGAAGATGCCCTTGTCAATGCCAGGGAGTTGGAACTAGACAGTCCTTAAAATTCCTTCCAACCCAATTATTCTATGACTTTGTCATTATTCTCTGATACATAGGAACTCTACAGACATCTATATCTCTTGAAAATATTTCTTTATGAAAGGATGTTGCAAGACAAAGGAAGTAGAAAAATTTTGATTTCTCCCAGCTGCAGGAAGCACAGAACTTGCTGAGATCTCTCCCTTCTTGTGAATATTGCAGATGTAAGCTGTTGTATAGTGAGAAGACAACGCTTTCTACCACAATGTTTTCTTCTTGACAGAAGAGTTGTGACAGGTGTGCTGCCATTGAGTGTGGGTTTGGTGTAGTTTAAGCATGGATTGACTTGGGTTTGGACAGAAATGCAAAAACACACAGATGTGTTGGAATTTTCACACAACAACTAGATGAATGCAGGCAGCAATCTTCGGCAGGACTTAAAGCCTGAAACCATACACAATGTGATCCAGAAGAAGCTTTACTGATGAAGAAGTTTTGCTGGTGAAGGTCAGTCGCAATCAGACTTTCAACTGACTAAAAAATATATTTTCATCCCTTGCACTCCTGGGCTTTGATATTCACATGCAATTTATGTTGCATTTTAAAATTCATTAATACTTTTGTGAATCTAAATCTAAGGACTTAATTTTTACTGCTTTACTTTTCTGGGCTGCAAATAAAGAAGTTTTTAGCTTAGATTTTTCATGGCTTCTACTACGGTATCTCCATTAGCAAGGATGAAAGAAGAAAGTTTATAGAGTAATGATATACATCACTTAAAAAGTGATGACTAAACATTTCCACTATAATTTTAAGTCACATTTGATACAGCTGTTAAAGAGATGATAATTTCACTCGAGGAACATTTTTTTTAAACTTCTGGCTTTGTCAGCTAGTTTTATCATTGTCATAATTTATATGCACTTTAAGCAGGATGTCATTTGCAGCAAAGTTACTTACCTCAAACATTTTATCTGTCACTTTTTGCTGTGCTGAAATATTCTTCATTTCAGAAAGCTTTTGATACGCATGTGATTGCTCATTCAAAACCCTTCTAGTCCTCCAAACATGTGTCTCACACCTTTGCCAAAACAGAGGATAATTGCCATTGTCAGTCTCAGGCAAATAACTTTTTTTTTGTCAGGTATTGGGATATTTAACAGAACTGGAAAATATTTTGTGGAGTATATAATTCCTTAACAATATATTTGTGCTTCTAATGTTTAGCAAATAGAATCAGTTTATTTACACTGAGATGAATTTCATAATGTGAGATTCTAATTGAGAACCAAATGTAAGATGGATTAAATCAGAAACTACAGATATCCCTAATTGTCTGTGACTAGATCTACATAGATATACTTAGCTGTTCTTAGGTTAATAACACAGATATTCTGGTAATTAACTAATTTAACCCACTAATTCATTAGTGATACCCAGTAACTTTTGAACTGTCATTTTCAGCATAAGAGACTCACTTGGAAAACTGGATGACTGAGGCAACTCTAACATACTAATTAGGTCCAGCCAACCCAGAATATGCTAATTACTGGTTGGAAAATGTTAATTGTTGCATGTAGTAGAATATACAGCAAAGCCACCCAAGAATTGATCTACTGGCCTGTAGAAATGTCACTATTTGCACAATTATAGAGAATTCACAAACCTAAGTCTTAGTCACTCAGAGTCATTTTGATCAGGAAGATAACTGCTCTGCCTCCATTTTTTTTTAACAAAATAGGCACAGAGATATTTATAACAGAGTTCTAGGAGAAAAAAAAACCCTTCCCCCCCCCATAATTTCTTCTACCATATTCCTATTAATTCCTACATACTATTTGGACTTTTTTTCATATATGAACATTATTAACATTTACAAAAGTACCAATAAATGGCTTTTGCATTAAAAGTAACTGACTGATCAATAATGAAGATAATGCCAAAGGGTATTTTACTTTCACAATAGAGTGAGAAGTGGCAAAATTAAAAAATATTTTACTTAGTTCTCTTAGTTGTATCCAAAAAGAATTTCAAAGCATACCTTAAGGCTGTCATGAACAAAATCTATCATGTAGGCAGCCACATGTGAACAGTTTCTACAAAATTTGGTGGAGGGCATTTATCATTCCTCAATTAAAATGTCAAATCTAATTAGACTTCCCCTCAACACACTGTATCTTACACAGTGGTACAATGAGAGAAGGGCTTTCCCTTGAATTACTAAAAAGCAAAGGGGTTATCTGTGAAAGCTCCAAGAGAAGCAAGGGAGCCTTTCTGTAGCATTTCCAAATGCAAGGGAGTTAATTCATCAGCTGTTTACAGCCCATAAAATATCCATGGACTTGATATTTTACCTGGATGAAGGACGCATTCATTCTCATAAGACTCCAGACCAAATTGTTCTGTGATTAGGAGAGATGTGTCCAAGATTCACAGGTTGTTTTGATAGTGACTGGCATCATATATTGGCTGTTTGGCAGAGTGAAGACTTCACTATTCATTTTTTGGTACTTGCTTTTAATCCAGTATGACACATCTTAACAAAGCTAAACACCAAATGATTAACAGCGTGTTCTTTCAAAAAAGAGTTTCAAGCATCTTTCTTTTTCAAATAAGGGCTGTTAAGTCCAGCCTGCAAATCTGAGTAACAGAAAACACAGTGGAAAGCAAAATCTTAAATATTATTCATAGTGACCTAAACATACATACATATTTAAATAAAAAATTTGAATATTTTATAAAATCTATCATTGTTAATTATAATAAATAAACTATAAGATATCAAATCAGTCAATATTCTCTTCTTACTGATCTCCTGAAAAACTGCAAGTGTCATATGCAGACGTGCATAATGCAGTCTAGGGATTTGAAGACATGAATCACCATACTAATAACACTCTGTAGACTGGTCAAATTGTACAAAAAGTGAAATTATTCCCTTTCCTTAACTCAATTTAAAATTCAAACTTTAACAATAATGCTTTTATTTCAATGGACAAGCCAGAGTAGTCATAGAGTTATAAGTCCTCTTTTTTTCCTCCCTTTTCTCAACATCCATTCTTTATAAATACAACTGTGTTAATGAGTTTGGGTTTTTTGGAGTTTTTTTATTTTCTGTTGCCATTTTTAGAGATGCTGTTTTACCTCTGGGTCTTTTTTTCCACGATTCACTCCCACTTTTATATTTAGAAATATTGCTAATTGTCAGAAGCCAGTACTGCCTGTCTAGGTTCTTTTAAATATTCCAAACAAGGATGTTTTAATTTTTAATACCAAATTTACTTTCTGGTGAATATTTTATGTTACATGAGGCTTTGACTTTGCAGAACAATACAGCAATATAATGAAATCACAAGACAAACACAATCTAGCAATTACAATATGCAGTTGGATAGTAATAGAGATGTGATTCCTATTACAGGTCTTTGTAAGCTCACCATTATAATGCTGGATATTCTCAGTCTCCAGAACGAATATGTGAGTTAAAGCCAGCTCAAGCCCTTTGCTCTCTTCAGACTTAATTTTGTTGTTTTTAGAGTTTTTTTTGAGAGCCATGTATTCACACTCCCATGCAGGACTGACTGGCTGGGGCGTATGTTAGCTATTGTAGGGAAGGCCATTTACACAACTGCTTGACACAATCAACAGATACAGTCAATTCCTTGAAGGAAAGGCCCCTCTCTGGTCCCCTTAGCACCAGTTGTGCTCCTGTGGGTCCATAGGGGAGCAGAGATCCACCCTGAGGCCCGTGGAGGTCCCAGCAGGTGGAGGAACACTGGAAGAAGGTTCAAGCTGCAGAGACACAATGCAGAAGCAGATGCTGACAGGAGCTGCTGCCCATGGCAGAGCTCTGCTGTGACAGTGCATTTCTGGTGGTCTGCACTCCATGGAGAGGGCCCACACTGGAGCAGCCATTGAAGAACTGCTGCCCATGTGAAGAAGTTCATGAAAGACTGTAACCTTCATGAGGAACCCCATGCTGGAGCAGGGGAAGAAATGTAAGGAGGGTGGAGCAGCAGGTGTAAAGTATTGCAAGCTGACGGCAATCCCCATTCCCCATCCCTCCCCTGCCACGCAGAGGGAGGAGAAAAAAGAATCAGGAAAAAAGGAGTTTGGTGTGAAATATCAACAATATGAAATTGAACCTGGGGAGAAAGAGGGAGGGAAAGCATTCTTAGTTTTGTCCTTTTTTCTCACCATCTTACGCTATTTTTTGCTGGGAAGAATTTAATTGCTCTTTCTCCAGCTTGAGGTCTTCTTTGCTGGTCATGGTAAATGCAGAGTGATCTCCTCATCTTTATCTTAACCTACAAGCATTTTCTTCACATTTTCTCTCCCACTCATTTTGGGGAGGGAAACTGATGCAGTGGCTTGCTGGAAATCTGGTAGCCAACAAATCTTAACCTACTGCACCTATTTTCTCTTAACCTTCTTTCATTGGCTGGTCACACAAATAAAATGCAGATCGATAACCATTCCATGATATTCCACATAATTATTGCCTGTAACTAGAAAATTGATTGTCAGTGACTGCTCATCTTCTGTTAATAGTACAGTTTTTCTAGAAAATGAACATGGAGAGGTTCGTGCAATAGGTAACAAAGCATAAACCTAAAATTCTCCTGCTCATAAATATTTTTTCTGTCATGGATGAGACAGAACAAATTGTCAAAAAGGGAAGAACTGAGAAGGACACCTTCTATGTGGCAGCACAGAAAAATATTTCTTTACTTTCATCCATTTTTGGCAGGTGTTTTGACAGCCCTTAATCACTAAAAATATTAACAGTATGTCAGAAAGTTAATGGAAACTCTTCACTCATTAAGTGTACATCAGTTGGAAACTACTGTGTGCTAATTCAAAAAGCAAGAAAATACATTTGGGAAAATGTAGGAAATGAGCAAAGTATATAAATTCTGAACAAAACTCTTCTCCACTATTTCTTCCCTTTCATCAAAATTAAGATGCTTTAAAATTAAATTTACACTTCTGGTAAAGTATATTCTTTATTTGCAAGTACATCTATTCTGCTATTAACTGTTTTCAGCTCCTGCTTCTATTTACATTTGCAACTCAGATGCTTGGCTGGGTCTTGATAAATTTCCAATGTACTTCCTTCACACTAAACCAGCTGTGGTGCTGCTTAGCAATAAATCTTAGAAATTATTAATTTTCAGGGGGTTACTTCTCTGAGTCGTGATTATATTTTATAGGTGTTATCTACTATGGGATTCTCAGGTAATTGCTTGGAAACAACATTAAAGTTTACATTCTTTATAGCTTTCAAGAGATGAAATACCGATTTCCATTAGTGAATATGCATACAACAGGCATATGAAAGTATCAGCCAATAATTCAGACAATAACCATAGCAATCATCATGCACCAAAAGGCATATGAATTATTTTAAAATACAAGCACTTTTAAGACATCTTTGCATAAAAAAAGTCATAAAACAGATAGCAAAGTTAGTTCTGTCAAATGTATGCTATTTCAGTTAAATTTATTTGATACCGTGTCAGAGTATGAGATTGTTCCAATATAGGTCACATCTAAATGAATCAGTGATAATTTCTAAATTACAAATATGTATTAATTGAGGGGCTTTTGCATATGAAATCTATTTATGTATCTGACATCACATTTCCTTGATTTTTGTACTCATGCAAATACATGCATGTAGATATTAAATAGAACTTGATGACTCCCCTCCCCTCCAGTCCTTAACTTCTAGAAGTTCTTTGACAATTTAGACTCTGATAACAAAATAAGGGGCAAATATTTATGTTACCATCAATGTGTAAATCTTGGGTTTGGTGATAAAATTCTTTTACCTAAGGTCATTGTTTAGTTCTCAAAGATTTTTCCTAAAAATAAAATGAAAAATATTTATTCCCAAACTTCTTTCATGGAAGATTGAAGAATCAGCAACAGTCCACAGCATTAGCCAGCATCATTTAAATCATATTTGCAAAAGACTTTTGGAAATTGGCTGAGGAGTACCAAGAAGCTACCTTAAAATATCATCCCAAAATGATCTATTGCTCTTTTTCTAATAATTCTTCTTGTCTTTATGTTGGTATACTCCACATGAGTTTATCTGTATTCCATTAGTTTTCATGCAAGCAACTTCCATTTACATTCTTTGCTTTTAATTCTTTATTCTTTCAATAGGTCTTTTTGTTGTGTGAAGAGGAACTGGAGTGTAGCATAGTAGTTATCCTCTATAAAAAACTTCTAAAAAAAACCCCAACCAAACAAACAACCACTTCCCAGGAAAAAAGACTGTTAAGAAGAGAAGTGATTGATTACCTCTCCAGAGAGAAATACAGAGGTGTTTCACAGAGAATCAACTTACCCAGACTGGATTTTCACCAGCAAAATGCATTTATCCTTATCCTTATAAAAATGTCTTGGGATCTCTTAATGAACATTAGTTACCAGAGCACTGATACCAATTTCTAAAGTAATTTCTGTCTCTCAAACATGTTGTCATCTTGTTAAAACATGATACCACTGCTTGCTGGGAAAGCAATTCTTTGTGTTTGCAATGTGCAAACAAATCCTTCTGATGTGAAACAAATAACTGAAGTGTCTCTGCAGAGAAACTCATACTGAATAAAAATCCTGTCTTCACTAGCTTTTGTAGCCAAATTATATTATATGGAAATGTTGCCAGATCCTTTAGAAATTCAGATCAAATTAAGACCAGTATACTACTACAATAAATTTTACAAGAAGCAAGAAAGATGTTGTGCACTTTATTTAAATGTGATTTTATTGAACTACATGACTATTTTTACAACTGCTAAAATAATTAAATATGGTACTAATTACAGCCATTAGGGGTGATAGCATTATTTACTATAAGGTTTCTTTATATTTACAAGGGTAACACCATTTTTCTACCTTTCTGATAACTTAACCAAAAATAGCTAAACTATGATCATCTGAACATTTAGCTTCAGAACATATATGCCTGGTTTAAAAAATTAAGAAAAGTAAAAAAATCAAGCATACAGTGCTGGAGTATACCTGAAGGAGTATATCTGAGCTTTTTCCCTGTTAAAGATGATTAGAAACTTCTTTAAAGACCTTTTGCCTTATGCTTTAAATTGTAGAAAAGAAATTTGCCAGGAAATGTGGATTTCTTGCCAAGTCTGTAAAACCCCCCACAATTAAACCAAATTACACATCTTTTAAGAAGTTAGCAATGCATACATATTCAATTGGAAAGCACAGTTTTACACCTCCATCCCCTAAGTACTCCATCTCAACTGAGCATGTTCTGGCCAGGTCTCAGCAGATATTCATGCATCATGGAATCTCTGTGTCAGAATTAGAGGCAGCAGCAAAAAGTTTGTTCCTCTTGAACCATGAGTCAACAAGGCTGCATTTGTGTCCAGGCTGCAAGAGAAGCTGGAGGGAGCAGCTGGGGGTACAAACTATCCTATTCAAATTCACTCATGAGAAAAGACATTTTTGCAGCTGGATGTTGCAAACGAACAGAGATTCAAAGGAGCATAGAAGGTTCAGTTTCAAGGAAAACACATAACATGGTATAAATTGAGACTTATTTAAAACAAAAAAAACCAGGTGTCTAATCTAAACAGGTATATTAAAAAAAGGTATCTAAAAAAACTGGTATCTAATTTCAGGAGAGCTGTTCAGGAATTTATGAGTAGAATTGAAAAGTACAGGCAAATATACATGGATATAATCTAGTAAGAAATTTTAGTAGTGTCGCAGAACTGAGGTGGTCTCTGCAAAATAAAAGGATTAATGTGTTGTAAAAGAAGAAGTAAGGTTAGATATAGAACCCACAAATGAAGCTTTTATTAGAAAGCATTTGAGCACTAATGGAAAGACACAAGTGAAGGTCAGAGGGAAACAAGCACGGCAGTCTGAATGAAAACCTTGATGAGAGAAAGTTGAATTTATTGGGCAAGCTGTTAGCAGGACAGTCTTCAGCAGCATGCAGAGGTTTTATCCAGAAAGGAAATAGATCAATGATGTGAGGAAGTATCTATGATGTTTAATACCTTTTGTTGACTGGAACTGTATGCAAATTCCAGCACAAGCATCGAAACAGTAAATAAAATTACTGTTTAAAAAACATTCAACTTTGGGACAAAGCAGCACATAATAGCTGGCAATAATTGCACTAAGATATTGACATAAATGACAGTATAAAATATAATCATAGCCATCATAAAATAATTAATTAAATTATGTCAATATTATATAAATGCTAAAAGTTCAACATCACATTATCATTAAAATATTATCAGAATGGTGTTATGGACACGACATGTGCCCTCAGTGCCAAATCCCTGGGTTCTCCCAATAAGCTTAAGTTAAAACTCTCCTATCTTGTACTTTCGAATTCACATCCATGAATTCTAAAGGTGAACAGCAGCATTTACTGAAGTGTGAAGGTGTCTTGGATGATGTCCTCAACATCATCAACAGCAGCTGACTACCAGACGTTGATACCAGCAGTGCTGATCCTCTTGACATCAAAAGTTTCCTATCTGTCATTTAAGCTGCCTTTTATCCCATCAAATGATTGGTCCTGTTATTCTGTTCTTTGTTTCTCCATTTTTGCAGTCTGATTATTACGTGGCTGAGTTTCTTTCTCAGTCTGGAAATAACTGCTGAGTCCTTGGTCATCATGTCTTCTTCCTGAGAATGATCCCTTGGGGAGTCAGGTCTTCAAAACAAATCAGAAATTAGTATTTCAATTGATCCATATCTGTGCAATTACAAATGCCTTTGTATTAGAAAATGCCACACCAAGGCTTATCTTGATTTCAGTCACAGTTTTCCCCCTTCTATGGTGGCCACGTGCTATGATGCATCTGATCAATATTTTCCTGATCATTCAGATCAGCAGTTCACTCATGCCTATTTTTCTATCAACTCCCTTCTGCAACTCCCTTCCCTTATATAAATTCAAAACCTTTTTGACATTCTTAAATTTCTTCTTACACACGCAGTAAGGAACTGGCAACAGTAGGAACAAGAGGAAATATTAATGTGGATTCCAAAAGATAGAAGCATACACTGAGTAGTTAAGGAGAATCACAAAAAGTGAGGTTGGAAGAGTCAGCTGGAGGCCTTTTAGTCCAATCTCCCTGGCCAAACAAGGTCCCTTAGAGCATGGATCTTTTTATGAAAAAATCTCCTAGCCAATCTTCACGATTCATGATCACTGTGTGAAAATAATCTTGTGGCAACAACTGAATTACACCTTAGGAAAAGGAGGAAAACTTCCTGCAACTGTAAAAAAATCCTGTTAGTCATATGACACAAGCCTGTAAGCTGACAATGTTTAGGATTGATAAAGGGTTTGTAACAAGGTTACTAAAATTGTATTTTGAACAATCTGCAAATAAAATATTATGAAAATATTACTTATAAATACATTTTTTAAACTCATGAATTTTGGTTAGCTTTTCTCAGAGACAGTTTGTGCCTCTTTAAAAATAAAAATGAAATTAATTAACAAGTTTTTACACCAAGCCACTTTCCTATAATTCTTTGTTATTTTTGCAGGTTTTTAGCATCTTGTTTTAGATTGTGTTTTCTTGTTTGTTTGCATTTTCTCAGTGTAATGATTTAAGACCCGCTGGAAATTGGACACAAAGTCATAATACTTTGTATTGTCCATTACTGTAAACTTTAATTTAGGTGTTAGCTCACACACTTATGACTTATCATACTGTATTTACATGCTCCATTCTTCTCATGTACCTGCTTATCAGTGATATGTTCTGTTTTATACAGAGTCCAGAATTTCTAATGCTTATCAGAAATGAGAATTTTTACTCCTTCTGGCTAGAATTCACATTGACTCTGAGAGAAGAGTAAACAGCTATGAAGCAATTAATAATGTCCCCCATGTTGGGGTAATGGGTATGGAACAAAAGGCATTTGGGTGTTCAATTATCAATATAATCTGATTCAAGGGGAACTTAAATTCTCTGCCTCAGGGAAAAAGAAGCCCCTAAACATATGTGAAAACTGAATTCCAAATTCAAATGGGATGAAGAGTAGTTTATATCCTAGGGTCTAGAATATCCCACCAAGGAAAACCAGACAGTAATGATTGGAACACTTAGAAACATGTTTACAAAAAATGTCTGCATGCATCAAGAGCATATTCTGGTCTTTGATTTTAGAGTCCAGTGGTGGAACTAAATCAAAATGCTTGTACCGTGTCCCTATGGAAAATTAACAGATGGCCTTGATCTCTTGTGTATGAATATTTTTTGCACATACACTTCAGCAGCAAAATTTATCCCCTAAAAGAGAACTGGAGGTGGGGATAGGGGAATGAGGGCAAGGGATGGGAGAAAAAGAAAAGACTGTGAAATGTGAATGGCAGTGAAATCTTTAGGAATCTGCTTCTTCGTTGATGGATTGTTTGGCTATAAATCATCAAAGTTTATGACAAAATCAGTTTACTAACCATAGATCACATTTATTGTGAATAATTACTGGAAAATAAACAGACAGTTGAAACAGTATTCTATTCTCAGGCACACAGGAAACCACCTTATTGTTGTACATCATTGCGAAATAAAACTAAATTACAACAGGACAAAGCAGTGCAATAAATGTTAAAGTTTTTAACAGTACCAAAGTCAGGCATCATTTCTCCCTATGTTTATGTTTTCTACCTCATCCTTTTTAAAATTTCTTTCCTCTCTTTTCAAGTCTTTCTTTTTTTCATTATCATATACAAGGAAATTAATTTTCTCCAACTTTCCTCACTACTTTTCCCATTCTTCTTCTGCTACTTCACCTTTCTCTCAATGTTGCTAAGACATTTGTAATAAGGCTTCTTGATTTTCTTTAAGACTTTCATAGCTATATTAATGTTCTGTACCAAAAAGATAGCTTGGTGATATTCCTCAGAGATTTTTTTCTCACTTTTGCAAATGTAGTAAGAACTAGAATTTTATGTATATTGAAAAATTTGTGATGAAGTGACTGTCTGCTCCGTCCCCAAAGGAGCCATCCCATCAGAGCAGAAAGGTCTGAAAAAGTATGGACCAAGGTATCTTACACCAAATTAACATCCCAAACATGGAAGTTGTAATATCACCCTTCCTGCTCTGCATGATGCACTTCTGGTTGAATGACTACAGACATTAATTAGAATGAAGAAATATCTTCAGATCATATTTTAAAAGAAAAATCTGAGGTGGAAGTGTCTTGAGGAGAAGAAAAGTCCATGAATAGTGGGATTTGCCTTGTATTTTTCTCCAAACAAATCATACTTGTTGGTCTTTCGTTTAATGCATTTGATGTGTAAATAAGGAGAAGCCTTCAGTAATAGTAGACTAGTAACCTTATCTCCTTTTATAACTTTGTTAGCATTATACTGCTGACTTAATCTTCATGTACTATGTGGGTTTGTCTGGTATATAATAGGCATATTATACATCTATAATCTACATTTATGCAAAAAGAAGGATAATCTAATGTGACCCACTGTGCCCTCCAAGCCCAATTATGTCCATTTAACTAAGGCATATCTTTCTCAAAGACATTCAAACTGCACTATAGCTTTTCAAGAGATGAGGATTTCAGAAGAGAGAAATTTTGCTATAGAAGTGTCAACCCATCAATAGGAATGTGGTGATTTAAAATCAGCTGAGGATTAAACTCCAAACAAACTGCTCCACATCCACCCACCCTCTCTGGTGGGAGAGGACGGGGTCCACAGTGCTGGCTGCCAGCAACTGCCCCAAAGAAGGAAAAGATCAAAAGGTGGCCACTCCTTGTGTGTGCTCTCCCTTCTCTTGCCTCTGAGGCCACTCTCTCCAGGAATGATTCGTGTGGTATAGAATAAAAAATATTGACATGCCCATGTGGTTCTACGCTCCACCCTCATTTTGGCACTTGCAAGCAAAACTAGAACCAGTGACCAGTGAGAAAGATGGAACTGGACCATATTAGATCATACATTGTTTATGTGATGAACATTCAAAAAGAGCACCTTAGTAACTATAAATTGGACATGTTTTCCCTTATAAAATGCAGGGGGATATTAAAGATTCATCCCTGCCTCCACAGGGACTGTGAACATTTGAACTTTCCTAAATTAGCCTTTAGGAGCACTTGCAGTACCATAACAATTAAGCTGTCTCTTTACTTGAAGATTTAAAGAGGTTGGTTTTTCTTTCTGGGAAATTTCACCTTGCTTATAAATTATTATTTGCCATTTGACTTGCATGTATTTTGCATATTTTTGGCTTTTCTTTTTGAAAAATGGATGATTTTGAAAAGGTCCACTGGATCTTATAGTAGGGAAGAAATGTTGCTACAACAAATAGTTTATGTATATAGATTTATATAAATATATATGTATTAATTTGTGTAAAATTGGTTTTAACAGTCAGTAGGGGAGAGAAACAGGAGACTTTCAAAAGCCAGTTGAACTTATTTCTCTACAAAACACAGTACAAACAATAAAGATTATGTTTCTTTCCAGGTAATGAGTCATATATGAAGGTTTCTATTCCACAAATATATTTCTATATATACCTCTTCAAATGCCTGAAAATTATTCATTCTTTTGTCCTTTCTGACTGCAAAAATGCACAGATATTTCTCTAGGATAATATGAACTTTCAGATTATATTTAAAAAAAATATTGTAGCATTTCATGAAAGCAGCTAACCATCTGTACCGCAATTAATGAACCAGAATTGGCATTTTTCTCAGTTCTACATTTTCTACTAATCAGAAATTTGCCCCTGGGAAATACAAATGCCTGTGCTGAGTAGACACAAGGTGTAAAACATTGGTACAAAACATTTAATAGAAATCTGCATATAATGAAAATAATTCCTGAAAACTGTTGGGCCTCCCTGGCAAATAACTAGCATTGTGCAACAAAGTATGGAACCCAACTCAATGTCCTAATTTGATTTTACTTTTTCTTCTATTTAATGTCATTGGATATAAACCAGTTTTTATTGTTAATCTCTTTTGGAAACCATATGAAATTGAGGTCTGATTAACGATTTTGTTCTTAGAAAAAAAAATAATTATTATGCTCAAAATAATCTCCATATTAAACACGTTTTCTTAAAAAAAAATAAATATTGAAGCATCTCTGTTTGTACCAGTATAGAAACTAAGGAATATATGTGTCCCAAATTAAACTGAGTTAATGATGGGATCAGGAGTAAAATGCAACACCCTGTCCCTGTGGAGATACGTCCTCTGTCTAAAAACTCCTTTTCCCACCTCAGCAGTTCACAGGCAAGAGTGAGTACTGGCTGTGCTGTGTGCTTCACTGCTGATGGTCACAGAAGTGCTGCATGTAGAAAGAACCACAGGAAGGCAGCAGATGGTATTGTCTAGGGATAGAGTTGTAATTTATGCTCTGCATTTACTACCATACATGCATTTAAATAATAAGAAATATAATGAAAGAGCAGTAGTTTCAGTCATGGCTTTTGGCATAATTCTGAGCCTGTGTTCAGAGTTTTTGAATTAATTATCCTGTCAATCACAGCCTAAAAGAGAAATCTAAAGATCCAGCTGTAATTTTCAACAGAATACTCTCAGAAAAACTAAATTAAAAAATGTATTATATACTATTAAAAAATTCATGCTAGTAAATGAGACTTTAGGACTCAGCATCAGATTGCCCACATTTTTTTTTTTTTATTTTTTCATTTACTTTAAAAAGTTTTCTTATCCTAAATTCTTTATGCCTCAGGCATTCATCTGATATCTTAATGCTGTAAGCCCTCAGGCTTACCAACAGTAACTGTGATGATGTTTTATAAATGTCTGTAGAGTAGTTTAAGGTTTTCTGCTGACTCACTGTCACAACTGGGAAGTGCTAATGGATCCTGTCACCTCAGCCCCTCAGACTCATCTGTCATCTCTGGTCTCTTGGCTTGTCCCACACCTCGAGGTGCCTGTTGCCATTCTGTCTGAAGGACTGACTGCAGCAAAGGAGGACTTTTGTGAACACTTACGATTATGTGGATTTTCAAACCCAAACAAGACTTTAGGGAGAATTAATGTATTTCCCTTAGTTACATGTCTATTAAATTATCAGAACCATCAAGTCCAAAGAATAAAATAGATGCATAGTAGGATTGCAGCCTACAAAAGCTCTATGTTGTTTTTTTTTGGGTTTTTTAAAATAATTTTTAAGTCTCATTTTATGGATGGAAAACCGTAGATACACGCACTAAAATAGAACAGTTTCTACCACCATCAACAAACCACAGCACTGTGTCTAGCACTTTGACCCAAAATGGTCTAGTATATCAGAGGAATAAACCCACAGCACAAAAATTATATTCAAGCACTGGTGAACTTGAGGTCAAAAGAAAATTAATAGAGTAACATCAGAATAATAATTATTCCACCCTGAAGAATTTTAAATGCACTCATCAGAAGTAATAAGTATTTATACATCAGATACAATAATAATCATCAGAACTACTTTCTATCTGTTTTCACCCCTCCAATTTTTCCTGACTCCTGAGCATTTTCATATCTTGATATTTTAATTCTACTGTTCTTGAATTTTATTGGATTTTTCATCTGCTTTGATCTTTGCATTTATACCTTAGCTTCTTGTGACTCATAAGAGGTATGCAATTATGTGTCTAATTCTATTTCAATTATTATATTTTTTTTCTAGCAAAAAAAAAAAAGATGAGTTTAATTTGTTTAATGTAAAGCAAAATATGTTCAAAATATTCCTGAATTTAGGGCTTCAGAAAACTCCTTTCTTTCCCCTAATTTTTTTTTTCCCAGAAAAGTGCTTGATTTACACTTATGAGTAGGAAGAAAGATTTTATGCTTTGCACTCACGTATGAAATGCTGAAATTAACAAGATAATGATTTCTCACAGAAAAGCCAATTACTTTTCTTAGTTGCTATGAGTTAATTTTTTTACTTTAGTTTCAATTCTCCCAAATTCCAACACAGTCCTTTCTTAGAAATTGCCTAAGTTCATAAGGTTTAAGCTACAGGACTCAATTCTTTGTCTTGCAGACTTCCATCCATTTTTGATATATCTAACTCATTCCATGATATTGTCTGTATAGAATTGATTGTCTAGAACATTTGGTAGGTTGCAACATTTTTCCATTAAAGATTATAATGTTTTGTGGATTCAGATTTTGGTTCCCTTTTTTTTCTTTCCTTACAAAATCTTCATTTTCTCTTTTAGAATTTCTTGACATGAAAATAAAGCATTAAACACTTTCAAACTCCTCCAGGGAAAAGTTTGGTCTACTTGAGCTTAGCCTTGTTATCTGTCAATCACTCAATCAGCCTTTATTTTATATACAGTAGCACAATGGAGAATGAATCTCCGAGTGCCGTGCATAATAGCTGTTAGTTAACAAGAGAAAGCTAATCTCAGCAGATGAATTTTCACCTTTGTTCTACATCTATGTAAAGAGTTTCTAATAACCTCAGGGACTAAGTGTTACTGCTTTAGGGTATATGCTTGAAGTCTTGGTCTCTGGGTTTTTTGCAGCTGTGTCCATGATAACTCTGGAATAAAATGAACTTGGGTTTAGACTAAAATAATAATAGCATCAATGACTGAATATTTATGCTATGCAGCATGACAGAGACTAATTACATTTTTGTGACTTACCTACTTACTATGACCACTGGCTAAGCAAACTGTTATAGATAGATCAAGGCTGTGCTAGTGAATCAGTATCCACATAGTAAAATTAATCATAGCTACAGTCTTTGCAACTTGCACACTGACGAGGATTGCACTTGAGGGAGGTCACCAAGTTCTTATGCAAAACCAAAATGTCCTGCTACCTAGATAATTTTTACATGGCAAAACTTGCCCCCGACTCCATGACGTCAAAAGACACCTCAGGGAGCCCCTCGTGAACTTTTCTTCTGCACTTTTCCATTAAAAGAAACATTTTGTGTCAAAGTGAATGGTGGTACTAAGTATGCCCTATACTTACAACACTGTTAGTAATAGTAATAATTTCAGAAGTCCCATACCTAGGGTTTTTTTCTCTTTTTGATGCTTAACAGAATTTTGAACTCCCTACATAAGGAATTTGACTTTTTTTTCCTGGGTAATGTGTAGTCAGAAGAACAGAAGACTATGCAAAGTCTATGCAAATCTAAACAGAAGTCTATGCAAAATAGCAAATGTACCTTGAAAGTTTGAGCATTGACACTTTCAAAAAAAAGTGTATGAATGTTACCCTTTGTTAGAATAAAAGAAGCAGCAGTAAATTTAAAAAAAATCACTATAATATAAGCACACTATTTTGATTCTACTAATAATTGAGCATCTTTTTCAGTATAAACAAGCATGTAATGTCTATTGCTAGATATAATTTAATAAACTCTGGTATACACTCATTTTGCAAACTACATGCGTTGACATCTGTATTAATAACATCATTTTTAACAATTAGGATGAGCAGCACCCATTTCACAACTCAGATGAAAATGTCACAGAATTTTTCTGAATTACTGGTTTCTATTTAATCTAATAGATTTTTATAAGAATATTCAGTTTTTAAGGTTTTGTATGTAGATAGGCCAAATTTATCTCTGGTGTTCTCCAGGGAAGGAATCACAGGATCACAAAATGGTTGGGGTTAAAAAGGACCTCTGAAGATTATTCAGTCCAAGCCCTTCTGCTAGAGAATGTTCACCTAGAGCAGATTGCACAGGATCATTTTCCAAGCAGGTTTTGAATATCTCCAGAGGAGGAGTGTCCACTACATTTCTGGACAGACTCTTCCAGTTCTTTGTCGCCCTCAAAGGAAATAAGCTTTTCCTTATATTCAGATGGAAATTCCTGGTTTTAAATTTGTGCCTGTTGCCCCTTGTCCTGTCATTAGGCACCACTGAAAAGAGTCTGGTTCCATCCTCTTGATGGCCAGCCCAAAGCTATTGGCATGCATTTATAAGTTCTCCTCACAGTCATCCCTTTTCCAAGCAAAACTGTTCCAGCTGCCTCAGCCTTTCCTCATAACAAAGATGATCCAGTTCCCTAATCATCCTGATAGCCCTTTGCTGGACCCTTTCCAGTACTTTCTTGTCTTTCTTGCATTAGGGAGCCTAGAACTGGACTCAGCACTCCAGATGTGGCCACCCCAGGGGCAGAATCACCTCCCTCGGTCTGATGGCCACACTCTTCCTAATGCATCAGCAGTTGCTTCCCAGTAGGTCAGGCCCTTGTGTCCACCTGTGCATGGGGTTATTCATCCATGGGTGCAGGATCTTACACATGTCCTCACTGAACTTCCTTAGGTCCTTCTCCACCCAGCTCCCCATCCTGTTCAGGTCTGGCTGAATGGCAGCACAGCCTTCAGGTGTATCAGCCACTCCTCCAAGATTTCTATTTTTAGCAAACTTGTCAAACATACAAGGATCTTGTACTGACCTTGGGGAAGACCACAGGCTATGGGCCTCTAATCAGACAGCATCTCTGACTGCAGCCCTCTGAGCTCTGCTATTTGCCCAGCTCTTAATCCACCTCACTGTCCACTCATCTAACTCATACCTGATCTTACATGGGAGCATCTTATGAGAGAGAGTATCAAAAGCTTTGCTGAGGACAACATCCAGTGCTCTCCCCTCATCTACCCAGCCAGTCACGTCAGCACAGAAGAGTTCTGAATTGGGCCAGCATGATTTCTAATTTAGGAATCCATGCTGACTACCCTGAAAACATACTTTTTGTCCACATGCGTAGAATGAACATCCATAATGAGCTGTTCCATCACCTTTCCAGGGATTTAGGTGAGGATGGATTACTTGTAGTTCTCTGGGTCCCTCTGTTCACTCTTTTTGAATACTGGAGAGACTTTGTCATTCCTCCAGTCCTGGGGCATCTCTCCTGCTCTCCATGACTTCTCAAAGATTACAGAGAGTGGCTTAAAAATAACATCAGTCAACTGCTTCAGCTGGTATTTCCTCTGTAGGTTTATGGTAAAATTAGAGGAGCAAGGCAAAAGGGAATCTTCTTCTTTTTCTTTTTTTTGATTGGTTGATTATTTCATGGAACACTTCCAATTTAAAAGTATACTTCAGGAAGAGAAAACCTTGAAAATATTTCCTCAAATATTTTAAGTAACAGATTAAAACTTAAAAAAAAATAAATTTGGAGTGTTCAGAGGAAACCAGAATGGAACAGTACAAAGAAGGTTTCTATCTCAAAAGAGAACTGCAGTATATAGATAAAGCTGTAGGGGTAATTTGACCTTCAAACCCTGAATGGGAAGGTTTTTGAGATAGAAGGTACGTCCCTGAAGTAGGGGTACCTGTGTTCATGACTGAAAGATAAGAAAAAGCTAGTAATTCTAGTCAGGGCAGCAATACAGTATAAAAGACCTATCTAGAAGTAAGCACACTTTGGAAGATATTTTTATCTCCATATTTCCACATTTTTGCCCCTATGGCAAAATGTTAGTATATATTTGTTACAACAATTTTCTGTGAGATTTAATAAACTTCACTGGAAATTAAATTTGTTTAAAAGTAGTAGGTTTCCATAACACATATTCAGACCTCAGAAAGAATCAGTATGTCAGACCAAATTAATCTCAATCTTTTTTTAAAAGCTTGCTAACACATGTCAATTAATAACCAGAGAGCTTATGATAATTGGCAGTTAACACTCTATTATGAATAAGGTTGTTTGCTCTTAATGGAACATAATGGATTGTAATTCTGTACTTTAATATTACATGCCAAAGCATGCCTCTGTCACCTCCCTTTCTGTCCTCACAACAAATTACACAATATTTGACAATGATAAGTAGACAAAGGATTATACTCAACACATTTAATATGGAGTATTAAATACGCCAAATGTAGACACTAGGTAAGTGCCAATAATACAGTCATTCTTGTCACTTCTAGTATGAAAATGCCAAATTTTGTTTTGTTTTGTTTTCCACCTGCTATTGCTAAAAGTCACAAAATTCAGTGGGTGGTCTGTCACAAATGGTGTTCCCCAGGACTCAATTTTAAGGCCAATTCTGTTTGATATCTTTGTCGATGATCTGGATGAGGGGATTGAGTACATCCTCAGTTTGCAGAGGATACCAAGATGGGTGGGAATATTAATCTGCTGGAGGGTAGGAGGGCTCTGCAGAGAGATCTGGGATTGATGGGCTGAGGACAACTGTGTGAGGTTCAACAAGGCCGAGTGCTGCACTGTCGCAGGCATCTTTTCATTAAAAATCTTTCCTTAAGATTTTTTCTTCCTGAGAAGCTGAGAGACTTCAGGAACAAAATGTAAACAATGGTTATCTGCTGCTGTGGAATACAACAGGTCCATCTGTGATTGGTCTCATCTGCTTGTTTGTAATTAATGGCCAATCACAGCGGAGCTAGCTTGGACAGAGAGTCTGAGGCAGCTGCCTTTGTTATCATTCTTTTCTATTCTATTCTTAACTTAGCTAGCCTTCTGAGATGAAACCTTTCCTTCTATTCTTTTTAGTATAGTTTTAATGTAATGTATATCATAAAATAATAAATCAAGCCTTCTGAACATGGAGTCAACATTCTTGTCTCTTCCTTCAATATAAGACCCCTGTGACCACCGTCACACTGCACTTCTGTCACAACAACTGTCTGCAGCACTACAGGCTGGGTGACACTGGCTGGAGAGCTGCCTGGTGGAAAATAAACCTGGAGGTGCTGCTCAACGGCTGAATGAACATGATCCAGCAGTCTGCCCAGGTGGCCAAGAAGGCCAATGGCATCATGGCTTTTTTCATTGTTAGTGTGGCAGCAGGACCAGGGAAGTGACTGTCCTCCTGCACTTGATAATGGTGAGCTCACACCTCAAGTTCATTGTCCAGTTCTGGGCCCCTCACTCTCGAGAAAGATATTGAGGTGCTGGAGAATGTCCAGAGAAGGGCAAGAGAGCTGGGAAGTTTCTAGGGAGTAAGTCATGTGAGAAGTGTCAGAGGTAGCTCGTTGTTAACTTGGAGAAGAGTAGGCTCAGGGGACACTCACCAGAACTACCTGAAACGTCAGTCCCTTCTCCCAAAAATAAGAAACAGGATAAGAGAAAATGGTCGCAAGTTGCATCGGGGGGAGGTTTAGGTTGGATTTAAAAAAAAAATAATTGTGGGAAAAAGTTGTCAAGAACTGGAAGAGGCTGTCCAGGGAACTGATGGAATCATCATCCCTGGAGATGCGTAGATGTGGACCTAGGGACAAGTGGTGGACGTGGCAGTGTTAAGTGTTGGACTTGATGGTCTTAAAGGTCTTTTACAATTTAAACACTTCTATGATTCTATTCAGGTGTAATAAACAATAAATATAAATCTTGAAAGCACTGGGATTGAGACTAAGTGATCTTTGCTAACAATTGCTATTTCTTGTGTGACAGTTCAGAAGAAACAAACTTGCTCGTAGGAATCTGTACGTGATCCTTAAGCGAGGTAAGTGAGTAGTAAATTAACACAAGAGCCTAGTGAGGAATTGTTTCTGTCATTTTCTTCTGGGAATTAACTTAAGTCAGGTCTCTATCAGGTATCTATATTTATAGATATAAAATATCTATATATTTTATGTATATAAAAATATACAAAGACAAAGAAAGGATGTTCGCACTCTTTGTAGTGTAGACATGCACCATATTTGTTTAATTGCACAGAGCAATAGCAGTATTTCTTTTCAAGCCAGTGCTAATTACAGTTTGAATCAATCTCTTTGCCATTGCTAGCAGTAAACTTTAAAATATGTTTGCTTGTTTGACTTCACAGCAGTGAATGAATTGGCTTCTTAGGTTTTTCTATCATTTCTTTTTTACTGAAGAGTCTGTCTGTCTGTCTGTCTATCTATCTATCTATCTATCTATCTGTCTTTTTAAAACCTTATTGTCATGCACTACTAATCTAGTAATAGAAGTGCATGAAAATAGCTAGTAGCTAAAAAGAAACCAATCTACCTTTCTGCAGATTAGTTGTATGAATTATAAAACCAGAAAAACTACCAAGATATTGGAATTGGAGTACATATTGCCCTGTTTACAAAACCAGCACAATGAAAACTTCCTCTTCCCCAAATTATTCCTTCCATTGATTTCATTAGAAATAATAATTATTGATAATTAAGCACTATCAGAACCAAGAGGAAAGGGAAAGATATGAAGTGTATGCACTGAATCTTAATGTCACAAAAAATAAGTGTGTACATGATGCAACAGGGCTGATAAGGTTATATTCAGTTTCTTGATCAAACAGAATTCCCATTTCTGAAGATGGCAATTTAATTATTCAGCAGCATAGAGCAGATGTATTGGATATATTATTGTTTCAATCACTTGTGATTCTTTTGAATCCTCTCTTGAAGCTTTTTTGATACATAATCCACCTCTGAAAACAGACAATAGAAGTATTACCTTAATAAAATCTCAGATTATTAATAATATTAGAGGTGTCTATCAAAGGAATAAATGCTTTTCTTCTTATCAAACCTTTTAATAGCTCCATCATCATAGTTCTTACTATGTTGATGTAACTTCTTTGGAAGGTTTATTAGTAGCAGAGCACCTGTATTTAACTAACCTTATCTGCTTCTAGACTTCTAGAAGCAAAAAAATGATCATCAAATTATCTGAATCTTGTCTATACTCTGGAAAGGATATTTATGCTGTGGAAAATGTAGAAAACATCCTTCTGTAATGACAAATTGAGAAAACATTTTAAAGAATTAGAAAGAGATTGTTGTGACAACTAGCTTCATTTGTTGAGATCCTGGTTCCAACAAATGGATAAAACTGTCAGAAAATGAAGAACTCTTACCTTTTATCCTTTATGTTGAAAATTAAACCCTGTATAACACTGACAAATAAATTCCCAGATATATATGTTGATATTTGCATGGTACATACTTACACTCATACAGACTTAATAACACAAAACTAAAGAACACTGGAAGCACTGCATAATCCTCTTTACACTTTGAATTTTAGTTTGGTTGAGTAATTGAGTTTTTTTGTAACAAAAACAAACAAAGATGGAGATCAAACAAAACCCAACAAAAACAAGAACAAAACCAACCAAACAAACAAAACCCACAAGCAGATAATTGTTTCCATTTAGTCATTCTGGGGTTGTCTAAATTCACAACTGCTGGAAAAACTTCATGGATTCAGGCCAAGGTGTACACACTAGTTAGTACTTGATTATCTACCTGAGTTGACCTACAGAATCAACTGCTTAAAAAGAACAATGTTCATTTAAAGTAAAGGAATCTGATCCTTGGAGATACTGCTTACTGTGCTATGTGATATTGAAAGGTTTATAATTCTGGGTAAAATTAAGACTTGACAAGGAAATGTAAAGGGGAGAGAGTCAGTCACTGTTTCCTCAGTATAGGAAAAGCAAAAGTGCTTAGCATTTTTTGCACAGATCAAGACTGCACCTTTAAAGTGAGCGATGCCAGTCACTGAAATTGTTTGCATCACAAACAATTGTGATGCAATTTCAGTGCAGTTTCTTGAAATGTATAAGCTGGTTCTTTTCAGATGAAATCAAAGCAGCAGATAAAGTTGGTAAAAGCACCTTCTATTCTCCAGTTGGTAATTGTAGGGTTTAGTTGGTTGTTTGGTTTTCGTTTTCATTTGACCTTTTTTGTTTGGTTTGGTACAGTTTGGACTTTTTGTTGCTTGATTTCTGAGTTTGGGGTTTTTCTATTGTTTTTAATGTACAATCACAGAATCAGACTAGGGATAATTTGAAGTAAAAAATTAAAATAAACCAAATAAACTGTGAGGAAATAAGGTCCTCAACATGAACTCTTTTCCTGTACAGATTCATTCACTGTGCTACAAATTTATACAGGTGTAGGGAGTAGCATTTGCAAGTCAGCGATCCCACATGTTCCAAAGTATATAGAAATTATCTAAGTGTACATCCTGGTTAACATGCTTGTTCACCACGTTTCATAGCCCTGAAGTATGATGCAATGGTGGAGTTCCTTTTGTATTATGAAGTGTGTTTGCAATTCTGTTTCTTAAAATCAGTGTGCTTAATGAAATTACCATGGTTTGATTCCTCTTCATGGTTACTCTTACATTCCCTCATGCTTTTATGCCACAATAGGATGCTGCCTCCAGCAGCACACAACCAGCATTGGTTTGTGTCATTTGTGTGATTGTCATGGCTTTGGGAGAGGGATGTCATATCCTTACATTTTCACTTTCTAACCATCACTCACTCCCTTTATTTTCCAGAGCCTGTGAATAATTTCAAATTTTACAAATTCTCTAATGTGAACATGACCCAATAGCCTATTGCATTGATTGCAACAGAAAATAATGTGTGGTATCTTTCTGTGCTGAACAGGTGAATTGAAACCTAATTGAAAAAAAATGTGTGTGTGCATCCATGCATGTGTTTATATTCAAGTAATGAATTAGAATAAGGGTAAAAACAAAGATCTCAGAGATTATTTGCTATTTTTAATGTTGAATATCTCATCATTTATATATTAATGCAGATGACTTTTTCTACTTGTTTCAAAAAAAACCAAAAAACCATTTCAGAGCTTATCAGAAAACTATATGTAAAACCCAAGTTTGATATTTTATAATAAATATTGATTTTATTGAAGTCAGTGGAAGAATTCCAATTTAATTTTCAGAATTTCTTGTAAGAATAAATATCTTTAATTACAGAATGCAAAGTCCCATTTTGAAAACACCTAGGGTTAAAATTAATTCTTTTACTCCATTAATGTTGTAAGTTTCCATTCATGCATAATCTTTTGTTTGTCCTTTGTTTGACAGAAGAACATGAAGCGCTGTTATGAAAAAAACCAAAATAATCTGTAAATTAATCAATCCATTTCCTTCTAATCAACCTTTTTGTTATAGTTAAATTAGGATCAAATAATGAACAAATCTCCTCTTTCCAAAAATATTTTGAAAAGAAACAAATTTTAGGTCCCTTTTTAGTGACTGAAAATGGAAATGTAGATCTCTACATAACAGTGATGCATTTGAAAATAGTAATTAGGATCTGCACCTTTCTAGATCTGTGAAAGTGAGAACAGCAATAGGAGATATGCCTAGGGAGCATTAAAATAATTAAATCTTCTTAGTGTAATAGCATGATAGATTGAAAAGTATCAGACACAGAAAAAATGCCTTCCCTAGATAATTTAAAAAATTGATACAAAGCTTGAGGGAACAGAAACACCATCTTGCCCAATCATGAAGCCTTACGAGAAGGGTTAGGAAATTAACCCCTTTTTCCTAACATCTTATTGGAATTTAAAAGAACAATCTCATTGAAGTGCATCACAGAAACCTAATACACTGACAAGTATTCAACTGAAAACAATTTGCATTTGTTTGTCCTGGATTAGAAAAGAAAAAGCAAAAAGAAATAAAAGTTTCCTCAGACCAAATTTTGTACATGGAAACACAGATGGAAGTGTTTCAGAACCTGGAAAATATAAAATTACCAAGGAACAAAGTCCAATGTATTTTTGCCATGTGTATTCGTAAAAGTCTACACTTGAGGAGAACTGGGCAAACTCAGGAACAATTTTAAAGGAATGTGGGCAGCCTAGCAATGAGTATCCTCCTTTGTGCTGTTTTGCTAAGAACTGCATCTCTTACAAGCTCATATGTTCAGGATATCTTTTCTCCTGAAGTCCCAAATAGACAGATCAAAATAGCAGTGTCATTTTTAGAGGAAAAATACTCCAATGTTATATGGGCTTTTGTTTTACTGTTGTTGGAATTTTTTTTTTTTTTAAGGAATGAAGTGTTTCTTCATGGTACTGTAGGAATAAGGGAATTTTCTGGCATTTGTCAGATGAGCTTGGATGATAAACATAACTGTAAGACGAAATGTTCTTCCTCCTGAGGTGTCAAAATCAATGAAAAGCTCAGACTGTGTTGAATCAGGGAAGAAAAAACTGGTGCATTAGTTACAATACTACATTATATTTTTTTGCCTTCTAGCTGCAGGTCCTGGGTCAGTGCTGGTCAATACTTAAACACAACCTGTCCACCTTTATCCTGTAAAGGAGAGGAAGCCACTAAAGGTCTCAGACATGGGACTTGCTAAGGGATTAGTGCCAGAAAACCTACCCTTCCTAGCTGATAAAATGCTCTGGTGGTTGGAATTCTCCTCTTGATACATGAAGATTTCACCATAGATGTCTAAGTATAAGCTACATTGGAATGAAGAAAACACAATTATTTCATGGTCAAGCAACTGTTTAAAGATATTATAATGCCTCTCTTAATTTTTCTCTTCTATTACTTTCCTTCTGTTGCAGTCAGTTTCCAACTGTCCTGCCATAAATTATGTCATAAACAATGGGTACTCAGGAGAGATTCAGCTTGCCTGAGATGGATGATTCTTCTTAGGCTCACTCAAGACCTAAATCTCTTCAGCAATTGCCTGCTTGGCATCTCTGCATGTGAATAGTAGCCAGGCTGAGAGTATTCTTAATAATGTCCAAAAGATTTCCCAAATCTGGAAGAAAAAGAAAACAAGGAACAAAACCAACTAAAAAATAAACCAAAACCCCAAACACAAACTTTTGAGAAGTTTTGTCACAAACATAATAAAAAATTTAAGGATTTTTTTTTTTGTGTGTAAAAACTGCTTATCTCTCTTTTCTTCCTCCATAAATGAAATTAAGCTTGAAAATGTATGAGGTGTTTGCTATCCAATGCTTCTTGTGCTAGTTTTAAAATGCATTGGAACATGTAAGTACAGGAATCTTACTATTATACCTGTGAGACGGGGAGAATTTTTAGAATATTTCTGAACTTTGTAAAATTGAAATGCATTTAGAAACAAAATTTCTAGAATTACTGAAATTTAAACTGGTTTATTCTGCCTAAAATCAATTAAAGACTTTGATAACAATTTTTAATGTGATTTTAATCACACTTTTCAGTGTAAGCAAATTCAAGGGAAAAACCTGTCTGCTTCTACTGAATTTTGTGCAATTCCTTCTGTTTCAGTTTTTCTTGGTTCCATTACACCTCTATGAATTAGTCTTTCATAAAATCTATGTTTTTTACATTATATAAAAATTTCATAATTATATTTTTTCGTTACCATAATTAAGTTTCTTTCACAAGTAGCAATTAATCTCAGATTTCAAAACCTAAAAACTCTAAACTGTGCAAAGATATTTTGCATGATCTTGCCATGGGTCTAAACCACACAGGTGGCAGCAATCTGGTATAGAATACAGCATGTTTGAATTATAAATCAAGTACATTAAAGAATCAAAAGCAAAACTCAATTAAAAGAACTAATTGACAAAATTTAAAATTAAAAAAGTAAATTAAGTAGTAAAAAACTTGGTTAAGGACAGAATGACTAATGATATAACCTTAAATCACGCAACAAAGCCAAAGTATCCTACAAAAAGAAAAACATTGCATTTCATTTTTTATTGAAAATATACATATTAAAATACATGATTCCACCAATTTTTGTGTTGTGTGCTCTTGCATTAATTTAATTTAATGTACCTTTTCATTATTTTCTGGCTATATTTATTTCAAATCTTCATTGTTTACATAAGCTATTCATGAGCTTGTGTGCAGAACTTTGAATGACAAGAGCCTTACAAATTATTATGGCATTAATATGTTTTCAGATCAGTGAAATATAAAAAGTTGATTCGTTTTTGGGATGAACTGAGCACCACTCAGTTTGCAAGGGGTATCTGATTTTCTGTATTCCAAGAGGACATAGTTCCTTTCATTTCAAGGGAACGGGAACATTGCCGCATTCCACGTCCATCAATATCCATCTTCCGCTCTCCAAACTCTGACTGCCACCACCCCTTATCGGACATCTTGACAGTATAATTGGAAACTGGTATCAGCGGGGAGGTTAATGTGTCAGGGAAAGCAACATTTCACCTGAGTCTTTTTTCACAACCTTTCTGCTAAAAGGTCATACTTGTACAATCAGATGGAACAAGCATGTTCATCTGTTTCAACAACACCGAGAGTTGTTTCTAAATTTCTTTTTTATTTTTGAAAGCTGCAATTATTCCCTACTCTAACTCTCAGTGATTTGTTTTCCTTTTTGATCAGTTGTAACACTGTATTTTTAATTTAAAACTTGTCTTCTTGTGACCAAATGGAATGCAAAGATTAACACCAGTTATCAGTCTTTGGCAAGAAAAATGTACATAAAGAACCATCTTGAAGGTCAGTGTTCTACAGATCATACAGTATGTGATTTATTTTTCTATATCCAAGTTGTTTGAAGTAATGCAAGTGTTTTCTTATTTTACAGATACAAGATATCAGAATCCAGGAACATTTTGTTGATATTTCTTTATTCTCTTATAATTTCGGCAATAATGATTTGCAGTGGCCAAAGCAATTCCTGTTTGCTTTACTTTTTTAAAATTTATTTTGTAATTAGTGTGAAACCTGAATAATCTTTTTTCTGCCTTTTTCTCCAGTGTTTTATTTCTCAAGATATGTTATTTTTTTCAGTGTACTACTATATAAATTTTAATTACTGTAGGAATTTTATTAGTCTTTGCTGTACCTCTCTTCTGCTTAAATTTCTTTTCTGATGTTAAATGCTCATGCATATAGACATTCACAAAAACACCTTTGTTTTGATTTTCTGTGTCTAGAAATTGTTACCTAACACTGTTTGGATTTAAGTTAGCTTGCATAATATGTGTCTGTTTTCAGTGTCATAACTAAAGGAACATTATTTATAGAAACTGAAATATTATTAGCAGTCAGCAACAAACTATCAGTTTTCCCCAGATCAGTAAAAGATGTTGAAATACTTATTTACTCCATGTAGCAAAAACCAAAAAAGAGAAATACTCTGGACATCCAAATTATATCTTGATTTCCCTTTGATGTTGAAAATCTCTTCAGACCTTTTTAGCATGAGTGATACCTGTGACACAAACTTCTGCAAAAACTTCATGTTGCAAACTTGCCTTTTCTAGGTTATTTATAATTATTACAAAGTTATTGAAGAAAATCAGCAGAAAATTATTTCTTATGTTTCATAATATTTTTTCATACTCCACTTTGTAAATGTCAAAAATTTACTGCTTTATAGGAATGCTTGAGACAGTAAGTTAAAACTGATAATGCATTCAAATTAGTATTAAAATTCGGGTGAAAAAAATTTAAGCACAGATTTGTATTTCCTTAGGCAGCTTGCTGTTGAGAGAAGGCCTAAACCATAGCCTAGGAGTCTTGTCTGTCCTAAATTCCTATTTTCTTTCTTTTCCTTTCCCTTTCTCCTTCCCTTTCTCTTTTTTCTGTCTCTTTAATTATACAGATTCTCAGTGAAACTAAACTTTGATTGACTGCTAGAGAAAATTCTATCTGGATTTCCATGGATTCCTTATCAGCTAGCTAACCAGGTGTTATTAATATAAGTACTTTGTCTTCCTTTTCTTTCCTACTCTTTGTTCCAGATTGCAAGGCAAGATGTTTTCAATTACCATCTGTATGGCAGATTATCTTTTGTCAAGTGGGCAGTTTGCCTTATCTCTCTCTTTG
>JAWWMS010000059.1:17593971-17655014 GCA_035048045.1 Chlorospingus semifuscus | reverse complement strand
ATTTATAGCAATTCAGAGGGGTGGGGAGGGTTCACATTCTCCATTTCAGGGGAGGCTCCTGCCTTCCTTAGCAGACTCCTGTCTTTCCAAACCAAGACACTCTTTTATATATTTTAGACTATTGTTGTGGTTTGACCCCAACACCCAAACCCCACATTGCCATTCCCTCACTCTTCCACCAACAGGATCATGGAGTGAATTGGAAGTGTAAAAGCTAGAAAACTCATGGGTGGAGATAAAGACATTCAAGGAAAAGCTGTGAACACAAAGCAAAATAAGTAATTATTTCCCGGATTTCCCTGAGCGGGCAGAGGTTCAACCATCTCCAGGAGAACAGGATCCCTTCACACATAATGCTGACTTGGGAAGACAAACACCATCACTCCACCAATATCCACCCCCTTCCTCCTCCTTCCCACAGATTTACATGCTCCATGTGTAAATACATGGTCTGGAAAATCCTTTTGGTCATCTGGGGTCACTTGTCCTGGCTGTGTCTCTGCCCAACCACCCCTGCATATCCCACTTCCTCACCAGCATGGCAGTATGTAAAGCAGAAAAGGCCTTGGCTCTGGGTTAGCCCTGCTCAGCAACAACAACGTTTCTATGTCATCAACTCTGTGTTCAGCTCAAATTCAAAACATAGCCCCATACCAGTCACTGCAAATAAAATTAATGCTACCCAAGTGAAAACAAGCACAGCTATCTACCAGTCTTCTCTCAGCTATTATTCACCCAGGATAAAAAAATCCTGAATTCTGTAGGTGCTTTATTTTTCTCCCAAATCATACATAAATTTTCTCTTTGCAGTGCCCCTTATTATGGCTCTTCATTACCATAAGAGGTGTATTCTTTACTGATACTGCTGCTTTGCAAGTAAAGGCACTTTCCCTACTTCACCAAGTCTGTATATGGCACATTTAACAGTTTTGCCAAACAGAGAAGTGAAACATTGTCAGCTTTGGGGAAAAAAATCCATGAAGGCAGCAGCAGCGAGTATATAAGATGGATACATGAGATATATGAAGAAGGTGGATATTATTTTTTTTCCCAGTGCTTCCTACACCATTTAAAAAATGGAGAATTGCAAGACAGTCATCTATCACATCACATGAAACAGCTATCAGAGGGTATATGGAGAAAGAAGGATTGTGTCAATAATGGGAAAACAGCAGACAACAGTTGAGATTTATAACCATGAACTAGCAATGAGCTGCATAGATACTGGCTTTTCTGCCTCTCTGACAACTCATATATCTGTAATATGTTTTCCATCTAATTGTGGGGATTCAGCTGCTCATGGCTGGTTGCAGGATTAACTCTTGTATTTGGAATGGAAAGAACTTAGCAGCAGAGAAGGGAATAGAAGGCGAGACAAGGGTCTAATTTGGTGCTGGTGGGCAATAACAGCCACTATGTGGAATATGGGGAATGAGAGTCATTATCAAACCTCAAGACAGAAAACATATGGAAAGGTAAAAAGAAAAACCAGTGGAATTACTGAATTGCTATCTAATTACTGAATTAGGAAATAAATCTCCTGTAGTACTTCCTATTTTAGGTGATGAAAATGCTTGTTTTTAATGGGAAAAATTTAAGAGCTACTGATTTGTTTAAAAAAAAAAGATAATATAAACAAGATGAATAACCAACATCTTGTGATGCTGAATTATGTCCCTGGTAAATCACTGAAGAAAATATTGAAAGAAAACAAATCTGTGATCAGTGATGCAGTCATAAATTTATTTGGTGACGTTATAGATGTTTCAGCATGTGAAGAAAGCAGTCATGTCTTCTCTTTGAAAGGGAAAGTGAGCTAGGGACACTTCTGTCTGCATTGTCACATAGAGTATTGACATTTCAATACCAACTGTCCACTGTTCTTGAAATATGAGTCTGTGAAATATAGTATGCTGAAAGAAACAGGTAAGCATGTCTGAATTCATATCATGTTAGCCTCCAAATTAATTGAGCCAAACAATATAAACCCCTTCTCCAACCAGAACAGCTGTCTTACTCCTATCTCAGCTGTGGCAGATGAAGAAGTAGAAGAGATGAAGCTGTAAATTAAGGAGAAACCAAAGCAACAGTGAGCCTTCATTAAATGAGTAATGGCAGAGAGACTGTAGATAAAGTGTTGGAGGCCAAAGACAGTAAAGAAGTTTTATTATATATCAGTTTTTGGTTGCCTAGAAGAGATGGTTTTTTGGTAATTTTTTTGCTGTTCCAGAGTGCAAAAGAAATCTGATGTGGCAGAGTAACCAAAGGGGATCTTGTTCCCTGTGAAGAGAGGTATCTGCTCTCACACAAGAAAAAAATTCCATCTTAAAAACAGGAAAAACTGTTTGAAAAGGAGAACTCACAGGTAGACTGGATTTCTAATGGCTTTTTGGATTATTGATGAACTCTGGTATTGGAATGCAAGGAGTCTTGGTTGATCAAAACATTAAAAATTGCTGCAGGTGACAGTCTGACCTTAGAGTAAACTTGAGCTGATCAATTTTTTTTTTTCACTTCTAATCACTAAAATTTTATGTCTTCATGTCAGTGGCAACAGTTCCGAAGTTGTTCTTTGTAAAAACCCTAAATTCTGATTAACAGAAGTAAACTGAATGCTCAGAAGTACTTCATAAGCTCTTGAATTCACTTTGGAGGGCCCATTGCCAAATAAAAGAGATTTATTGGAATTAAATTATTACATTAGTCATTCCTTACAATTTGTTTAGTTCTAACCTGGTACAATATAGACTGGGCCCCTGGAGAAACAAATCCAGTCAGCAGTGTGATGGGGTTAGAAAATTCTGTTGTTTCAGAGTGAGTTTGTCTTGTGAATGTTATTGTGGTCTTGTGTTGTGTGTCCTGTGTTAGACAGAAATTCAGAATTTATAACCAGGAATTCTGGTTTTGGTGGTTGAAAAAGCTTTTGATTAGGATTAATGTATAAAACACTTGTCTAATACATCCAATAAGCATAAAAGCATTCAGTGGAAATCTTACAACCAGTCTCCTGATGATACCCTGAATTAAAAGATGTGGTGTCATTCTCATGATGAAGCTTTCCCTTCTGAAATAATTCTGTCATAGCAAAATGAACTACACATAGCTAGTGCAGTCTGGGCTTCCCAGGTACTTGGAGCAATAAAGGTCTTTTTCCCATTTTTTTTCCTGATATTTAGGTAAGATTGTTTTTATTATAGTGCTGAAATAACTAGGAATTCTGAGCCATGAAAGAGAACAAAATACATACATCTGTAAAGCTGTAATCTAATTGTGCTAAAAGATCTTAAACTTCCAGGCTTCTTAATGCACTTTTGAATAGGATATTCATCACTGTGTACTAAAAATAGAAATTAGCAGTTATTTTTAATTGTTTTTCACCTGAAAGATAGTAACATTCTTATTTATTTTGTGCATCTCTGCCGTTTCTATTTCGTTACAGGGCTTACAGGCAAGGAGATGTCCTGAGCTCAGATTAAGTAAATTTGTTCCAGCTTCCTGAAAAATTTTCCTTCTATTTCTTATTCTTTTCTCTTTATCAGTAATCAGCATCTATCCCCTTGAACTTCCCAATTGCGCTGCTTCCTCATCACACTAAACAATATTTTCAGTGCCTCTGAAAATTTAATAATAGCAGATTTTTGGCAATAATTATAGGGTTATCAAGGTGTAGAGACCTCAAACAAACCTTTCAATGGTTGATGTTTTATAAAGTTCCTGCCACTTAGATTTTGCTTTGTGATCAGAGAATCTTCAGCTGATGGGAATCAAAGTGTTAATAAAGCACAGCTTAAGGGCAGTTCATCTGTTGTTAATATCCACATATATCAAGAAAACTTAAGAAGCTCACTGAAATTATGGACTGATTAATTTATGTATTGAATAGGCCAGTAATTGTTATTCAAATGATAATATGTGATTTTATTATTTTCTAAAATTATTTTCCATCCCCAAGTAGATTGAATCAATATAGTTCCTTACAATAAAGTGCCATCACAGTGGTCTTATACCACTCTCACTCTAAATGGCTCAAAAGAAATGGGAATATAATCACTAAATCATCTGGACATTTCTGTCTAAAGGTATTTAAATCTGTCTAGTGTTTTATTTTACAATCTTGGACATTTTTTATATATAATGAATCATTGATAAGAAATATTTTCTGAGTTAAAAAAAAAAAAACTCCTCAGGGTTTTTTTTTCTATTCTGGTTGAGAAAGCATTCCAGAATAATTGTACCTCTATTTTGTACATATTACAGTATTATTTACTGTATCAATGAGACAACTGGCAGCATGTCAGAACACAAAAAAAATATTTTGAAAAAATTTTTTTCTCCATGATCAACTTTCATTCACTCTAATAAAATGACTTAGGTCTCATGACCCTTAAATCATAGCAGGTTTTATTCAGGAGGTACTTTATAAGTGCACTGGAGTGAGTGTCAATCATTGCAATGGGGTAATGGAACCCCGCCAAATACCTCAGCTCCTCTCACATCATGATCTCACTAGAACTCAGTTCTGGGCCCCAGTTTCTGGTGACTCAAGTGCTTTGCTAATTTTCCCATGTTTTTCTTCCTGTGACAAAAAACTTCTACAATTCTGGGGCTAATTCCATCAGAAAGATTTCCCTATAGACAAAATGGATAAATCCATACTACTTTTAATATTTCTACCCCATACAATTCTTCAGTATAATTCAAGTATCAGTTGTACACAGAAAAAACTCCCAAAGAACTTCAGCCCAGGCTCTCAGGTAGGCAGAAGAAGAACTGTAGGTATAAAACTATTCTTTGGGATTTGCTGCAGGAGATAACTTTGTCCAAGCAAATGCAAACGTACAGCACTGATGATAACGCAATAGAGAGTTGATCCCAAAGAATATATTCTACTACATTTCTCTGTACATATTTACTAGGTTTCTTCTATATCAAGCTTCTCTCTTTAATTTAGTTTTTAAGTGGCTAATTATCTTGAGATCTTCTATGATCTCAAAATTCCTTTTTGCACTGTTATACATCCTATGTGCTCAATTCATGCTTTTATCTCTCTTATATTTTTATAAAAGAGTATTATATAGGAATATGTATTTATATAGGAATAAAAATGAATTTATAGATATAATATTGTATTTTACATTTTGTAGCTATGCAATATCAGAGCCCTATGATGTATACCTTGACTACTCTTACCAAAGCAGTATGGATTTTCTGATCAAGAGTTTGTTATCTAGCTGTTTATAAATCACAAAGTTGAACTTACTTAAGCTACAGAGCTAAAATAATTGCTTTTCAAATTCTTCAGACCTATATAACATTCCTTAATTCTGTATACAGTCTAGCAGCAAATAGAAAATTACTGAAGGATTTCCACAGGCCAGTGTGTGTTTGGCTTGATTTGTATTTGAAATTTTTATTTCATGTACCAAACTTTGATTTTGTCTTTTATTATACCTTCCCATTTGCATAACATCAAATTTCCATCTGGTTTTGAAAGGTCCAAAGAAACCCCCACTACTGCTTCCAATCAAATAACACACACTCAATTTCATAACCTTTTGGCTTTGCCTTTAAAAATTCACCAAAAAAATCTTACTGTTTACTCTAAATTCTGTCAGTTCAAAATGTCATTTCTGTGTAATCCAATTCAAATAACATGCCCTAGAAAGGTCTGGAGTAATTTCCTCCACTGACACTCCCTCAGAAGTTATAATTTTAATCATTATGTCCACATTTGCCACACGCTCTTTTTTAATGATTCGTTCTTTACAAAGATCACACATCTTTTAAAGTTACTAGATTTTAACACTAATTAACAATTAAGAATTTTATATACAGTTTCAAAGTTCCTCCACAGAAGTAAACAGGCTGGACTTATAACTCTACAGGGATATAAAACCAATGCCTTTATACTTTCTTCTCTGTTATAAAATCTGTGAATCTGTGCAGAAAAATGAAGGGTAAGGAGTTCCTGGAGCGGGTCCAGGGCAGGACAACAAAGGTGATTAAGGCACTGGAGCCCCTCACAAGGAAAGGCTCAGGGAGCTGGGACTGTTCAGCCTCAAGAAGAGACACCTGAGAGGGCACCTCATCGATGTCTAAAAATATCTGAAGGGAGGGTGCCAAGATGGATTCTGGCTCTGCTCAGCAGTACCAGGACAAGAGGAAATGGGCAGAAACTGATGCACAGGAAATTCCACCTGAATATGAGGAAGAACTCCTTTCCTGTGCAGTGACCAAGCACTGGAACAGGTTGCCCAGCGAGGCTGTGGAGTCTTCCCCCACTGGAGACATTCAAGAACCATCTGGACCCAACCCTGTGCAACGTGTTCTGGGATGACCCTGCTGGAGCTTGAAGTACATCTGATTTTTCCTCATATGGACCCCAACTATCTTCTGTGGAAACTGTGGATATCAAAAATGATTTAAGAAAACTTATTTCCTGGTTTGCCTACATCTTGGTGGGAGGAAAGATAAAAATATCCATTTTAATTTTTGCTCAAGAAATTAATGAATTATTTTCTGTGGCACAAAATGTAATTTCAGCATATCTGATATTTTTAAGACTTACTACTTCTGGAATGCATTATCTCCAACTGAAGCTGTTCTTAAAAGATGCCACTTTCATTAGAATTGTAATACTATCTATTGTTTACAATGGAACACATTACATTTTTCTTTCACAGAAATTTTAGTTGCAATTCTTCCAGCAAACAAATAAATACCTAAGGAAAATGAGATCTGTATATCAAAGTGTAGACTTTGTCAGGTTTTCAGAATAAATGCTTTAATTCACTTTTGTATCTCACAGTAGTGAGCTCCAGGATAAAAATGTTCCAAACATTCCAGTTATTCTGTTGAAATATTCTGGAAATATTTCAGATAGCTGTGCTAGCTTGAAAATCCCTTTTTGTCAATACAGATATTTTGTCAGCTTCCACACATGCTACTTGTTCCATGTGGTCATGGTGAAGCAGAAGAAGGACTCCTCTCCCTGAGCAGCAGAAGAAAAAACATGTGATGAACTGACCACAACCCTCATTCTCCATGTTCCTGTGCTGTTCTTTATTTTATGCGCTTCTAATAGTTCTTAATTACAATGCTTATCATTTTCATTTAAACCCTCATGATCCAGAGCTCAAAACAACTAAATGTTAAATTCAGCAATAACTGTGTAAAATAATAAAACAGGCAAACTTCTGCTGTTTTAACTCTTGTCTGTCATACAGGCAATGAATATACTGATGGTGCAATTCCTGATGCAGTGAAAATTAAAAACAGAAAAAAGCATAGCTCGTTTACCCTAGGAATAGCTAATCAGATTCTAATGTGATCAGTCAAAACTTCAAATCTGCAAGTCCTCTTTTATATTCTGACAGTACACACTGTCAGGCTTTAATTTTGTGTTGTTACTTGCACAGGAAATGAACAGGTGTTTAAGAGGAAATTACTTTCCCCTTCAGCCCCTACCAGTATTGTATAATTCAGTTCATTGTTAAAAACAGCTTTCATACAACAATAACCTTAGAACTAACTTGTTATGTAAGTGAAGCAAGACTACATTGACCCTAACTCTTGCTTCAAACAATAACATCTGTTTTAAATACAATATGTGAAGAACCTTGTACATCAGATCTGCTGCAGAAAGATGGATGATGTTACATACAGTTACAGGCTTGTCGCAAAGCTGCAAGGAAGCCAGCTCAGGACATCACAGTAAATTTCCTAATCCTAACGCCGTATGACTCAAATTTGGAGATTAAAGTGGCAGAGAACATATTTCATATTGTGCCTCAGTACCCCTTTTATCCAAAGTAAATTGTATTAGCAGCTGAACAAGCATACTAGTGCTGTTCTGTTTTCAAGTGTCCTTTTCCATAGGCTAAGGAAGGCTGCTACCATTTTGATTTCACCTCCTCATGACTTCTTAATTAAGGTTATCAGTCCTCTAACCTCCACTCCTAACACATTTTTGTTGATATGAACTGAGTTAAGGACCTTTCATTTAGTAAGTCTCTATCAAGAAAGAGGTCTTGAGGAATCAGTTTACCTTCCTTGGTTGAGCCTGAAGTAATACCCAGCTGTAGGAAAATATGTACAGAGAACGTTAATTGGCAGAAGGAGAAAAAATTAAAGATATTTCACTTAGTATGTTGACATTTTTATCTGGAAAATATAGCCATAAAGTCAGGTAGGCAGATTGCCTTTGTAAGGGAGGTCATAGGGTTTAATTCAGTAATTTCTACATCAAGACAGTAGGACAACAATGACTATGAGATTCACCAGTGTTCCTGTTACTGTCAGAAGCACAGGACTATTTTTGAAAGATTATGTGCACAGATCGCAAAACCCCTGAGTTTAAGTAATGTCTGCATTTTAATTAAAACTAATATTCTGGGCTATATATGTCACTTATTCTGTTACAGATGATACTGTTCCTCATCTTTATCAAGTAATTATTCCTATTTATGAAGATAATTATTCCAGTCTAACAATTTCATAATTTCTTCATAGTCATAGATGTAAGAGTGCAAGGTTTTCCAGGAACGAAACAAATTTCTCAGTCCTCCACAAAAAGCTAAGTACCTTGCTCTTTAGTGGTTATGAAATTTATCATGAAATCATGACTTTCTGAATATCAGCATTTGCCATGCTAGTCTATGGACACTGGCCAATGAAGCTTTGAGATTTTTGCATCTGATCTCCAGAAAAGAGAAATGCCAAACTTGCAAACATTTAAAGGTGGCTCATACTCTTATAGCTAAACTACAGACAATTGCTATTCTCACTATAGAAATCAGGAAAATAATCCTGATTTACTGTGTTATTGAAAGAGCAGTGTCAGTGGAAATTCTTTTTAAGGATATATTTAATTTAAAAATATATTTATATTTTTATGGAGTGTTAATTCTTTTGCTTTTAGCACTCACAGAAACAGTTTTGCTATAACTGTTAAGAAGCACTGCATGATCATAGGCAAGAAAGAAAGAAATGCATGAAAAGGTGAGAGAGATAAATTACATAATAATTACACAGAAACTGTAAAATGTTAGTTTGCGCAAGTTTCTTCCATTTCCTGTGGAATCAGTTTTCATAATCCCCCCTGGCTGTATTGACTAAACCTCCATTGATCACAATGTTAACTGAGACAAGTTACTTGTATGGAAATCACATTCCAGACACCTCACAACAGGCAAGGTGAAACCAGACCACGCATGCATTCTCACTCGCTCTGAGTGGTACTTGTATAACTGGTTCTTGCCGTCTACTTCAGAAACTAAATACCCAGATGATCTGTTTGCCATTAGCTGTTAGGTTTCTCTGCTCTTCCTCACTACCTAGTCTCCTCCCCAGCTCTACCTCTACTGCTTATAGATGACCAACCTAACCTGGTGGAAAATTTCTGTGAAAGTCAGCAATCTCCTGCACAAAGAAGGGGTAACTGCCTGCAAGGCTGAGAAACAGCTGGGCAGTTCCCAGCCCACGCTGATGTGTAGGACCCTTCCTTCCTGAGTGCAGGCCTTCACATTTGTTTCTGTCAAAATTTCTTGGTTTCCAGTGACTCATTCCTTCAGTGTTTTGGAATCCTTCTGAATGGAAATCCTCCCTTCCACTGAGAACCACTCTCCATTATGGTGCTGTCCTGTTATTGATGATGATGATCTTAAGTGGAATGCCAAGTGTAACTAGACACTAGTTAGATTTCAAAGTGTTTTCCATTAGCTTATTAACGCTAATGGATAAAGAATTTTTTATCCACCTTATAATCCACTCAGCCTATTCTTGTCACCACTTTCATTTCCATGGTGTTATTGGAGATCCTTTACAAAAATATTGCTAGAGTGAAGGTAAACATACACAGTCATCCACAGAGCCAGTCAGTTCCCATATCCTGCCTGGTTTGGGGAGTAGTTTATAGGAGAACTTGCTCCATAATCTTTATAGACACTGATGCAAGCCTGAGCAACAGTAGTTGTCTGCAATTTTCTTGACTTTTAAAATGGGAATAGCATAAATTAATAAACAAGCTTTTCATTTAGTGTTCTATTCTCTTGCAAGACATTTCTGAACCTAATTGCCCCTCAGTGAGTAGTAATTTCCAAAACAATTTTCTGGTTTGGTTTGTTTTCTGAAGTGGATGTGTTTCTCTAAAATCTAAAATATCCCACAGAAAAAAGAGAATTTAAATTAATTTTTCCAGGTACACAAAAAAATTAATAAAATCTTTTGTTTTGGATGAAGTCAACATTAAAGAATGCATGCTGAACTTCATCACAAAACTAAAGCTTCTGAAACTCCCTGGTTTTTTTTTTTTGTAACTTCAACATACTTTAGGATTCTTCTGAAAAATTTGTGAAGTGAGTGTACAATGCAAACTAGAGCTCAGAGAAGTATGGAATTTCCTCTCAGTATGAAACAAACAATGGATTCTAATTTAATTTGATAAAAAAATTTTACAGATAACTTTTGGGTTTTTTCCCCCATGGTGGAAGGAAAATGGTAATTTGGATCATCATTTTTTATTTACATTACTAAAGTGGAGATTTTTCAGCTAACAGAAAGAAAAAGATTATTTTTATTCATTGTTCTTAATGGTTATAGCATGTTTTCCTCATTTAGTGTCCTTTACTCTGAAAACTGGAGTTTACATGAAAGGTGCCTTTCTTTTTGTGTAAGTAAAAATAAATCAAGTAGAGCTTGGGCAGAAGAGAGTATGCACCGCATTTAGAGATACAGAAATGTACAGCCTAAAATGCCTGCCATCATAATAAGGATTATGAGCTTACAAAAAAAGTGTGTAGCACTTTCATGAACATGCAGTTCATGAAGCACTTTATTAACACTTTTTCCAGGACACCTGAAAAGACAAAATATACTGACACTCATGGAAAGAGCTGAAATCTAAAAATTATCTTTATTCTTCCAATGGCCCTTTTTTTTTCAGTCCAAAAAAAAATCAGGTTTTAAGGTGTATTTCCATGAAAAAGGACTTTTCACAGAGGAAGTCTACGGAACAAGGTAACTCAGTCTTATATTTTACCAGGCTATATGGAAAATGAAATCAAACTAAGCCAAAAATGCGCTGATATTGCAGAGACAATTGCTTTTTTTGTACTGCAGTTTTGGATTAGCAGTCATTCTGTGACTGAAATTCCTTGAATATTGAATAACTATAGATGCCTGACTCATAAGTGCAAGAGTGTTGGCTTCCTACGTAAGGTAAAGGCTTCTGTCCTCCCTAGAAGTTTAGCTTGACTTTGATACAGTAGTGAAAGTAGAAAGTAATTAGGCAAAATTTCACCTTCCATTGCCCACAGAAAAGATGCATTAAGTTTCATTCATTCATGCTGGTGATTTTCAGAACCTATTAGATTCATAACTCTCAACTCTCAGAAATTAGAGCAGCTTGTGTAGTTACAGAAGAGGGAGAGTAGTCTGAATCAGTAAAATAACATCTTTAACATTTTAGTACAGTTTGAACAAAAAAAAGAACTTTTCTCAAGTTCAAAGATAAAAGGTATTGGGAGTATATAGATGGAAAAAGGTATTGGACCATGTTATGAACACAGTGTGTCTCACCTGTTTAGAGAGTGATGTAAGGTCTGGTATTCAGTGACAGGTGACTCCTGTGCACAGTGGTTGGTGTGTAGCTGCACAGCACATGCTTTACTTCCATTTGTGCTGGGGGTATTTACACTTTTCTGAAAATAAGCCTAACTGCCCCTCAAGGAATGCATCTCATTGTAACCTTTTAAAGCTCCAAAGCACAGCAAAAAGCCTTGTGTGACTCTTGGTGCTGAAGAAATGAGTTGCACTGTGCATGTGCCCGAAGAACGTATACAGCAAGAGTAAAACTGAAGTGAATACTGCAAAGTTTGTGCTCCACAGGGAAAATAGCAAATTTCTTGAACCTAATTAAAAATACTTACGCCTATCTCACAAGACCTCATGGATCATTAATACATCTAAGACTTAAAAATATAGTCTAGAAAAAAATTTATTTTCTCCTCAACCAAATAACGTAAAATAGAAGAATAAGTATGGACATTACTATGTTTTAAAAGTTAGCTCAATATTTTTCATGAAAATGATGAATTATCCATTGTGTTCACATTCAGGGACTGCTCAGTAACAAATTAAAGTTGATTTTGTGTATGGGGCCTGCCATACACAAGTAGGTTGATAAAAAGAAATTTAATGATCAGCCTTCTAAGTAGTTGACAAGAATATTACACCTGCTGTGTAGTATTAGGACTCAGTCAGTTACAAAAAATCTTTCAATTAGCTTTGTTCTTCACACTTCTGCAATATTTTATGTTCTTATCATTAAAAAGGAAAAAAGACAATTAAAAACCAAATGTATATGCAATAATTTCATTTGGGGTTATTCATTGACTGATATAAAGTTGGATAGATTATCTTATGGCTGATTATCAAACTAGAATGGTTTTTTTTTTCCTGTGGCCATCACTTTATGTTCCATCACTCACAGTTTTCATTTAGAACAAACAAACAAAACCACAAAACCCTCCCAGACCTCTGGTGAGAAAAAAATCTATGGAAAAGCCAGATGAATGCAGCTACTGTCAGTGTGAGTATCCAGAGAATCTGCAATAGATCTGAAATCCATGAACAGTCATACACCTACAAAGAGGTATTAAAAATAATTCAGTGAAGTATAAACAAAATACGAGAGGCTTTCAGGGCAGAAGTGAGGAGTTTAAGCCTAGAAAAGAGGCCATGATATTTTTATTTTTATTTATTGTCCAATTATTTGGTTTCCAATGGAGAGTTTATTGCTGTAATGGTTTCTTCTCAGGCAGGTTAGACAAGATTGTTTGTTATATGGATGCAAAGGTCATGAAGCACTGAGTAAATTGTTCTAGAGCATAGTGGTTAATTTTTCCTTATTAATAAGTTGGTGGTGAACATGAGCAAAGAGCATCTTTATTTAGCAGCTTGAGGCAATGAACAAAATTGGTAGAGATGAAAATTCTGAAAAAAATTCCAAAGTGGTAATATGAGATTCTTACTTCTTTGGTACAGCTCTATACGCAGTTTTATGATGATTAGCAATAGAAAAATATTTATAGCTGATTAAAGATGTGTTGGTCCATCAGTTTTGGGATGAGGACTACAGGAGAGCTTTGAATTGCTGTTTTCAGCAATCTGATTATAAAAACAAGGCACAAAGGAAACCTTGACCAGTGGTTTAAGCTTGCCCATAGAGATTGTGAAAACTCCCTCCTTGGAGGCATTCAGAACTCCACCACACAAAGCCTTCAATAACCTGACCATACTAGAGTCAGACCAACCAAGTTTCTTACCATTTTAATTGGTATAAAATTAGTTTTTCCATGCCTGAAGCTATAAACATACATTTTTTTGTGAAGGATATACATGGTTTTACTCAGAGGAAAGATATTTCAGATAGAAGGCATGTATCTAGATGTTGTGGAATGTCTTAGGTGAAAATGAGTCCTGGACAACCAGTCTTCAGTAAATACTGACAGTTCGGATTCCATGAAGAAAGAAAATACATACCAAGTGCAAACAATAAGTGTAGTAACTGAAAATTCTAAGAAATCAAAATTAAAACTATGGTGGTGTGTTCTACCAAACTAGAAACAGACAAATGGTATCTGGGAAAAAAAGCCCAAAAAACCAAAAAGGATAAGCATAACTCTAAGTCATGTAAAGTAAGTTCATTGTAAATCCTGACAGTGATCAAAAAAGGATATTTAACAGTGCTGAAAATGCAACGTATAATAGGAAATACCTGTACATTCATTACATTCATGTCCTGTAACTATTGTTATCAAAAAAACCAACCAACCAACCAACCAACCAACCAACCAACCAACCAACCAACCAACCGAAAAACCCAATACCAAAACCAAAACAAAACAAAACTATGTTAAGCTGGTCCTCCAATAAATAACACTGTATCATACAAATAGGTCAGATGTTATTTGCAGCTTCTGGTGATGCAAGTTAGTACAGACTCTGTTATACAATATGAAGCACCATGATAGACAATGTCCCTTAATATGGAAGTGTCTGTATGAACAACCCACCTTGAATTCCCATTTAACAGTATTTCAATACCCTATGCTAACTTCAGAGAGCATAGTTTCCATAGTTTTAACAGAAATTTGAGTATTTACTAGTTATTTAATCTCTCATACTTAAATCTCTACATCTATCTATACTTGTAATGGGTTGATCTTATTTTCATTATTTTTATGCCATATTAGGATTCTGTGGGGATGACAATGACTTTGCCAAATTTTGTCTCCTGTGTTAATACAAATTATTTTAATATAAGATGTTTTGTATGTCTGCTTCTGAAAAACACTTGCTTTGATTCAGAAGTGTTCATGCAAACAAAATTATACTTGATTTTTATTGTTCAGGTTGTAGTTATGATCATCAACCGTCCCACATATTTTAGTTATCATCATGATAACTCAACCACCCCACACATTTTGTGTCCTAGATGAATTCCCTGGGCATGGAACAGAATTTCATTCTACTTTCTCAAGGCTGTACTGGTTGCATATATATAGTTTATGCAAAAAAAAATACCAATGTGAAACAGTTTGCATTATTCTGCTATGAATGGCAAAGTCATTTTCACAAAGTATATTGTAATTTATATCACCTACAGAAAGCAGCTATACTTCCCCAAAGGTGACTTATAATGAGAGAGGAAAAAGCCTTTGGGTGAGGCATTTATAGCTTTTTTTTCTCTTTACTTAAACATTATCATTCATTTTCATAAAAAAAACCTGAGTAAATTGACACTTAAGCAGAACTCAAACTGATGAAGTTCTGAAATAAAATTCTGTGCAGAATGAAAAGGTTGCCTCTAGGGAGATAGATACATTAAAAGCCTCATTGTAAGTTTATTTATGAAGCAGTTATAAAAGTATTACCCTATTTGTACTAAAAAGTCAGCTAAGGCAGTATGCGTGAATGTACCTCAAACAGTAAATTGTAGCTCACCTTTTTTTTAGCTTGCTTTTTAAATCTGCTATTTCAATGGTGGCACAAAGAATGTTTAGGTTGAATTTCATCCAAATAAATTTTAAATGTAGTTTAAAATACTTGTGATTGTTTACTCCTCCTTGGTTCTACATGCCAATTCATATACTGAAAAAAAAGGTCAAAACCTAGTAATGTTGACAAAATGACCACCTCACAAATGCCAAAGTGACAGTGACCAATAGAGAGAAACAGTAAGATCACTATTTTATAAAATAATATTAATATAATGGAATTAGCAAACTGAATGTTTGGATTCACATGCCCACACACAGACCTCCCATGTGTGTACCTTCATAAAAATAAAAACCCATTAAATGTGAACAGTCCCATGTGTCTTTATGAAGATGTTGAACTGCTAATTGAATCTGAAGCACAAAAGATGCTTAGTGTTCCATTCAAAGTTTGGTTTTCATATATGTATTCACTAATTCAAAGTCACTGAAAAAGATCCATCCAGAGAGTTTCTGGTTCCCCAAATGAAAGCATGCAAGTCATAAGCTGAAAACTCAGAAATCTCAAAGAGTAAATCTTTCAATGATTCCAAAATAAACATAATTTCTGATTCAAACACCTGAATTTATAATTAAACAGTATATTTTTTCTTAGACCATATGCTTTGGGCTAGCGGCCCAGGGGGCAGAAACCATTATGGTAATCTCTTTCATATGGGGGTAGCTATCAAGCAATGAGAAAATTAGTATATGGGAAAAGAAAAATGGAAAAAAACCAAGCAAATGCAAACAGCGTATCACTATATAGACTACTTCTGCTACCCACAGCTTCAGAGGCATCAGAAATCTTATAGAATGTTTTCTTTGTTCACTCCTTCATGCCAAACTCCATTACATGTATAAAGTCTAAATTATGAAAGAAAAATTTAACAAATATAAACCACAATTCTTCTTGTGCTTTGTTTAAAGAAAGTCATGTATGTTCAAAGAAACTTTCAGAAAATTTAAATCAAAAATTTATCATCACAGTTATAATTATTACTAGTCTGCTTCCACACTAGTAGGTGTACTTGTAGGCATGCACATACCTACAGTACATACTAAACCAAATAATGTGTGTCAAACTGCTCAGCAATTACAACAGAAATTAGAACAAAGCATTTCCACTTGCCTTTAACAATAACAATATGCACAAACTGACTTGGGGATGACTCTATTAAATCTTAAATTCCCCTCTGAAAAGACATTTTTCTGCCTATTTCAATATCCAAAGCTACATGTCAAGGAAAGAAGTGTTCTTCATATTGCAATTTCAATTTAGCAGAAGTTTGTGATAGGTTTCCATTTGAGGTGGGGAATAGGCTGATATTTTGCTGACTGAATAATCTTAACAGCAATAATTTCTATGGCAAGTCTTTTGTCATGGAAAAATTCAAGTTCTCACATGCAACGTGATGATCACAAACCATTTCCTTTTGCCCTTAGAGGGAAAATCTGTATTCTCATTTACTTGAAATGCAAAGTTGGTTCTCATCATGGCAAAATTAAGCATGAAAGAATAAAACATAAGGCAAATATTGAATACTGTTTAAAGATAAAAAAAAAATACTAGTACATACACATTCTAAGACTTGTAATGTGCTTGAAAGCTGCTGTTACATTTTCTCCTTTTTAGGAATATCATGGAAGATTATGTGTGTTACAATCTTCAGTTTTCCTCAGAATGTAAAAGCTTTCTAAATTGAATGCCTAGATTAAATATTCTGCTTGATCTTTTAAATCTTCTTGATCTTTTAAATGGCCTGTCCCATTGCACTCTCTAGTGACTGAAATTTCAATGCTGAAATTTTCTATTTGGTGAAGCAATGATGCCACTTACATTTGCACTTGTGTACATTGTGCAAAGAGAAAAGTCATGGCATTCCTGCTCATCCCTCAGCTACTTCAAAGCCCACTTCAGCATAATGTAAAATTGTCCAATATGAAAAGATGCAGTTTTCTCAAAAGGCAGTATTGATGAATTAGCCAAAAAAATCCATGATTTTGCAGGTGCCCACTCAGTTGTAAAGGATTTGTAGCATGGTGCAGAACAAATTTCTTTGCAATTGTAGCAGCTCTTTGAGCTTATGCCAAATATTTTGCTGCATCATTTTGTAGTAATGTCTGTTAATATAAAGTCCTCTTTTTGGGTTAAAAAATAATCTCACAAGTATGAAAAATTTATCTATAATAAATTAAAGTGAAGACTTAAAATATTTGCAGTTAAAATATCTCTGGGATAATTTTTAAATAGAATTGAGAATTTAAATTATTCAGTCTTACTATGCAGTGCTTCACTGAGGAGCTAGTTTGAGAACAGGTTGTGTTACTGAATCTTCTTCAATTCAAAGAAAAATTAGAAGAAAAACAAAATTATCCTAACAACAAACAAATTTGAAACAGAAAATCCAGAATTTTTTAAAAATCTTGACAAGTATCAAACTCTCAGAGAGTAATTTCAAAATTTCTGATGCTAACAGAAGGTAATGGATGGCTTGTATGGATTTCTATCTTGTTCTCTCAGCAATTTACTTTTCACTTTTTAACTCATACTCTTAGCATATCAAACCACAGTTACAATAAACTTTGTTTTTTCTTACTATCTTTTTCTTACACCTACAGCTGGCATTTAGCAGCTGCACTAGGTTAATTTGTTGAAGAAAGTCTTCAGGGACTATTAAACCTGGAAGCTATACCTACAGAGATAAAGGAAGCCTGTTCAGGAAATGAGCTGCGGTCCTCCAAACGAGTAGTGCAGAGTAACACACATTCACACAGCTCAGGATTAGAAATTACTCAAGTGGACTGATAAACCCATTTGGAATGGGCTTATCCGAGTATGCAGTCAGTATTCAGTGGGTTCCAAGATAACTATCAATTTTTAGACAATTTTTTTCTATCCTCTCCAAGTCTTTTGGGTTCAAGCATCAGAAATGATAAAGCACTGGTGAGAGTACAGGCTGAGGGTGTGGCAAGAAAAAAGAAATAGGGTTATGTGAGAATACAACATGCACTGGGACAGTACCATTAAAAACTAGTGGAGGGAGAAAATTGTGAAGTTTTGTCTATAAGGACTCAAAGGTATAGTTTATTGAGTAAACTGTCTCCAGAATACCAACATTGATTTGTCTGAAAGAAAACCAGTTGATCAAAAACCCTGGGAGTGAGAAGTTTTAAGGTCTAGGGCCTATGGAGGATTGTACAACATGATTTTCCAAGAGAAACATCAACTGCCATTTCTTAATCTGGAAATCTCAAAGCTACTCATTTTCAGAGATTGGGAGACCATGCTTTTTATTGGGGAAATTATTGCTTTATCTTTACCTACTTTTAGTATTCCCCTTGTCAGAGACAGGACCTTGTGTTACAACACCACTTCTTTGTTCAAATTTCGCTGTCTTAGAGACTTTTAGCAGCACTGCAGCACAGATCTCAATACCTGAGACAAAGACTGAATGGAGCATGCAAGGCTTCATAAAATTTTGGTGATAATCAAAAAAATTTTAATGATGCTGACTCCCAACTGCTTTCACTTAAAGAGGAAAACCTGAATTATAATATTCAACAAGAGAATGTATCTGATGCTCAAGACTAAAAATTATTTTAACAAGCATTTTTGGCACATATAACATGCAATACGCTCTCACATACTACTTTTTTAAAATTAATTACAGAAATTACTTCAAGCTATTTAAGGGAATCAAGTCCTTAGAGAGAATTGTGAGACAAAGAGAACAGTGAACAAAAAGAGACCAGTAGGGTGAGTTGCAAAGCTGTTCTTTACCCCAAAACACCTTCACTGTTTAGATATCACCTACATCAAATTGCACACACTTGAAAGTAATGATGCCATTATTCTTTCTTTTCTTCATGGATATGCAAGACTTTAGCTAGAAGCCTTACATTTTTTCATACACTGATTAATAGCTGCTTGCAAGGGGCAATTCATGACCACTATGATTTTTTTAAGCTTTTTTATTGTCTACATATAATTAAATCTCTTGGAGTTCTTTGTATGCACAATAGGTAGTGGATTTTGAGATCAGTTATACTTGCATAAGTATTTTTTTGACAGAGAACAAAGGTGTATTTTTGCTTGCCTTCACCCTTTGAACTTCTGTAAATTTAATTTTATTTCTGTTTCAGATATGGTTTTCTTACTCTTTGAGTCACATTTTTTTAGGAGCTAGACACTGTCTTAATTTTAGTGGCTTCTAATATAGCAGACTGTTGTTTTCTACATATAGTTTATCTAAGTAGAAAGAAGAATAACTTTAAAAATTTCCTTCCTAGCAACACAGTTTCTTTCATAAATTCTAACAGATATAAATTCTAAATGCTAAATGGTATTAAAAATCTCAATCTGAATTTAAGGTTTTTTTTTAGAATTAAAAGGATGTTTGAACAAGGACAGAAAGAATATCTAATTTTTCTGTTTCTGAAGATGTTTTTTTGGTTTCTACTGTCCTACCTGCACCCTTATGAAAGGTTTTTTCCTCTCAGTACAAAGTTGCATAAGTGAATCTGATTTTAATTAGAGACATTTACCTGAATAAAACATTGCATGAGTTTTAAAAATTAGCTAAAAACTATGGTCTGGATTTTGTTTTATTGGAGGGTAGAGATCCACAGCTTTTGTCCTGCTTTGTCATACTGCACAGAGAAAGGTGGGTCCCATCTAGTGTAGAGGTCCCACCTCTCTTGCAAAGCTGCAGTTGAGGAAATGAACAAAAACCTGTATTCAGTCCCAGGTCAAAGTCCAGAAATGTGAAGGATGCTTTTAGCCTAATAATCAGGGAAAAACACTACAAAAACATTGACTTTGCCCATTAATACTACAGTGAAAAAACATTATGTCAGTGACAAATTCTTGCAAATGCTTCCAGACATGCTGCACCTCAGAAAACTGGAAATCCCAGGTTGCTGGAGTTTCCACAAATCAAAAGGAATTATGTGAGTACAGAGTTGTGTAGATAAAGCCAGAAGCTCACACAGCAAAATTTGTTTTTATCAGGAGGCACAGTGAATTCACACCAAAGGAATGTATTCATACCTACACTTATCATACAATTTTTAATGTAGTGATGACTAATTATCTTTTATAAATTATATTCATAGCCAATTATAACATAAATGGAAGCCCTCATCAGAAGACATTCTGGATCAAAGTCTTAATCCTTCCATTAAGTGACGACTACTCTCAGGATTAAGTAATTTTTAATAGGTAAAAAAAAATCAATTAAACTCTTAATAAATACAACACATTTATTTGTAAAATCAGTTTCATTTATGTATGTATATATAGAATGCATATATGCATGTATATATTACATACACTAGTGTATAAATGAAATGTGGGTGCATATATATATATATATATGCATATAAATAAAATCAATTTTTTTCATATATGCATCTAGCTTTGGTTATATGCTTAGAATATACACATTTGAGTATTATAATATTATGAAATGCAATTCAAAGCAGAGTTCCACATGTGAATAAGCCAACAGATGGCAAGAATCCTCTAAGGCAGTCTGTATGCCAGAGTATAAATACTACTGCAGTAAAACTAATCACAAGAGGAAACTAAAGCCTGTAGATGATGTATCGTTAAGCAAAATACAGTTAGAGTTCTGGTCTCAGCTTGGCTGAATCAGTGAATCTCACCCTGTCACAAGTTACCATCACATTTTCTGAAGTGGAGAAAAAATATCCTTAATTTTAATGACTAAGAGTGTGGTGTGGAGACACATATTTGTGTTACTAGGTAGAAGAGTTATTGAAGCCCTGACCATCTTTGAAAAATATTCAGTGAAAGCATTGGATTAGAAGCTGTGAAAATAAAAGCATAGATAGTGACTGCAAGTCTTATGCCAAAGCAAGGGAAGGGCTGCCTCCCAGCACCAATAAAAGATTTACTTGGTGTTCACCACCTTGTGCTTCTTGGCTTTCAGCCTGAAACTGGATTCTTAATCAGACTTTCCAGTTGATGTGTAAGTGACAAATACATGACATAGTCTTCCAGGAGGATATTTTTGGTCTATTTTCTTCTCACTACACTCTGATAACAGACAACCAGAAATCTAATTGTGCAGTTAAATACTTGGCCTAAATTAACTGAAGCAGAGATTGAAGTCTTAATGTCTCATTTAAGAGGCTTTACACCTTTTAAAGGACTGTACTAAAGTCCTTACAGGAACAGTAAATAAGACAGGTGCCATGATAGGTGTCCCCAAGACTGGCCTTCTGTTGCACCTTGCCATCAAAGACAATGAGCTAGAGAGGTACCCTTGGAGATGCTCAATACTTGGCCTGCATGGTGCAGTGAAATTCTCTACAAATTCAAGTGAAAATTGGTAAGAATTGCTTAAATAAAAAATTTCTGATTGCATAAATATATCTTATTAAACAATGGAGACCAAGTCAGGCCACTCATAGATCATGATGCCTTGTTCTATATTACTGATCCAGCAGACCTGTCTGGGCAAAAGGCTGATAAATCTGACTGAATGAGCAGAGGTTCTTTGTGTATAGTTTTAAGCAAAATTTCACCAAATCTTCTCAAGGTGGGATATGTGGTTCTTGTATTTTGCTCTACTAACAGGAAGTTTTAAGCCTTAAGTGTATTTTGACCATAACTACAGGTATGAATAATGTACATAAATAAAGTGCATGTTGAAAAATGGGTTACAGCTTTCTCTGACTTGAATTAAGAAAAAAAAAAAAAAAGAAAAAAGGGAAAAATGAAAAAGGATAAAAAAGAAAAAAAGAAAATAAGAAAGAAAGAAATTTATTAGTACCTAAATGAAATCAGACTATTAGTCTCTGTTTGGCTTCAGGTAAATCAATAGGCTTTTCCAGTTAAGCCAAATTGTGGAAACATTTCGCTATGAAGACATATATTGCTAAAGATGTGACTTCTTCATAAGATGTGTGTAGAAGTCTACAAGAATTTTTGTGCTACCTTACATTGAATAATCTGGTGTTTTTACTTTAATGGCACTTCAAGGTTTTGTTCAGTTTTGCTTTTCTTTCAACTCACTCTCAACACACTGTTACTACTACTGGCACTTTTTGTGGAAGACATGCTTATGCATAATACAAACATTTCAAAATAATTGAGATAAATAAATAAATCTTTCTTGGAAATATATCTATAAACCCCTAGGCAAGACATATTAAAAATGTACTCTCAATGGATGGGATGTGCTAAAATATTCTCTCTCTCTGCCTGAACAATTTTAGGCAATCCCTCTGAAAATTTCATTGATGGCTGGTTTGATAGCAAATACAATCTGCCACACTTTTGTGTGTTATGCACAGCTGTGTATATAAGCTTCCATAAAATAACCCATATGCTAATTTTGTTCATTGAAGAAGGCTGTAGTGACACAGGAGAGAAAGGAGGAAAGCAGTTAAGATTTTCTCTTTTCTAGACACCGTTCCCTTGCTTTACATGTAAATCCAAAGTAAAATGCTTCAGTTCTAAATTCTGGCGCACTATAAGGAGCCACTGCTCTGCCACTTTTCAGTCTCTCTGGTGCTCCAATGAACTGACTGCAGGCTTCCCAGCAAGGAAGCTCTTTTACTTCCACCTCTCAGTGCTCCTCCTTTTGTCCAATTTTCAGTGCTAAAGCTGTACCAAAGTGTTGTTACTATGGTTACCCAAAGATAATTTTTGAAAAACACAGTTGTTTTTACTTCCCCACCTTTGTAAGAATATCAGCCTAAAGTTTGTCCCTCCCTTCTGTCAGAAGAATACAGTGCAGAAGAAAATTACCAGCAGACTTATACAGGCTACCACAAACCAACCTTCTGCAGTATTCTATCAGGCCAGATGAAAACACATTCTTTCTTTCCAAATTTAAAGTATCTATACACAGCTTTCAGATTAGCTATTATCTGTTTCTCTTTAGCCAGCCACATGAAAACTCCTCATAACCTCTTCAAAGGAAAACCAGGCCTTTTCCAAGAAAAAAAATTATCTGAAGCATTTTAATTGATCTATAGAAATAGAAATGTATTACTAAATATTTCCTTTTTTATATATATTTGATGCATTCAGAAATAAATTCAGGAATAAGAGAAGACATAAGAAAGGAAAAAAAAAGGGAGCTATAAGGAGAAAATTAGATATTTCTAGGAAACAACAATGCTGCTCTGACAGAAACAAAATGCAGAGACCTAAACTCAAAGATCTTTGGAGAGAGATTTGAAGAGCTGTCTTGTAGCAAAATCAATTGAAACATAGGAGAGAAGCACATTTGAAAGGGAATAAAGCATTCAAGTCCAGAACAAAGAAGGCAGAAGAAATTGATTTCATGAAGGATGCTTTCCTGGTTCACATTCACCACTACAAAAAGTTAAAAATGAAACCAAATCAAAACACACACAAATTCAAACCAAAACAACCTAACCAGAAAAACCCCGGTAACTATCTTATTACTGCATAAGGCAGTAATGTTTTCCAACAGACTTGTTTTTACAATATGTCTTCTGGGAATAGAAAAGTACACTTTCAATGTGATTATTCTTAAAATCTATTTACTGCCATCAAAGCATAATGTCTAACATCTTTTTGTTCCAGTTCAGTAAAACAGAGGGAATGCAGAGGAGGGCAATGAAGATAATCAGAGGCTGGAGCCTATGAGGAGAGGCTGAGGGAGTTGTGGTTGTTCAGCCTGGAAGAGAGAAGGCTCAGGGGAGAGCTTAGAGAAGTCTTTCAGTATATAAAAGAAGGGTACATACAAGAAGGATGGAGAGGAATTTTTTACAAGGATATGTAGAAACAGAGTAAGGTGGAATGGTTTCAAACTAAATGAGAGTACATTTAGATAAAATGTTAGGCAGAAATTCTTTGTTGTGAGGGTGATGAGGCACTGGAAAAAGGTTTCCCAGAGAAGCTGTGGTTGCCTCATTCCTGGAACTGTTCAAGGCCAGGTTGGATGGGATTTTGAGCAAACCAATCTAGTGGAAGTTGTCTCTATCCATATCAGAAATTTGGAACTAGATGATCTTCAAGGTCCCTTCCAACTCAAGCCATTCTGTGATTCTATGATTCTGAACATCAGTCATACATTTACTCAAGTCAATATAAATGTTCCCACTGCCTTCAGTATTGTAAAGCAAAATATTAGGTTCATCTAAAAAGGGGAGATAAAAACCTTACAATGAATTACAGTGAATTAAAGCAAGACAGCAGAAGAAATATAATAGCTTAGGCAAGTATTAAATAGCCACTAAAACATAATGGTTAGATAGTTAAGTAGGGAATAGGCAATATTATTTTAAAAATTATTAACTGCCGTTTAATTCAGTAATAATTAACTTCTGATAATACCTGATGTATTTCCACTATTGTAAGCATTTTTAATGAAATCATACAAATTTATACACAGCCTCACACACACATGTAAGTATTTAAATAGAAAATGAAGCTTGAAACAGCCTCTTCAGGTACCCTGAAAATTACTTAAAGTTTACAGCAGAAAGTGTAGTATGCTTCATAATATTAAAACACCCTCAGAAATACAGGTCTATTTGCAAAAAAACCCCCAAAACCTCAGGGAGAACTAAAAACTACAAAGGTGATTTAGAGTCCACAAGAAAATTATCCAATCTTAGAGGAAGCATTTCCAAGTAACTAGACAGAGTGAAGCCACTGACTTACATTCTGATTTATGATTGCTCATCTGGGTTATTTATCCTCTATATTTCCCATGGATTAAGTCAGGATCAAGCAGAGTAAGAATTTTTCTAATATACAAAAAGTTACCAAAAAATCTGTGTAGATGAAATCTCAAACTTCAAATGAAATAGTAGAAATTCTTGCAATTACAAAAATCTTCTTCATAATAAATAATAAAATATTATGAATATTTATGAAAAATTACTTAATTCTATTTGCCCTCCCAGTGTACAAAATATGGTTTTATCTTCATCAGCTTTCTTCCAAATCTGATTATCTGAGAGCTCTGGAAATCCATTTGGTACCTTATGAAAATGTAAAATTATCATCTATTCTAGTTTTGCTTATAGTCAGATATATTACAACATTAGTTTCCCAGTTGAAACATAGTAAAAATATTTAAGTACACTTAAAATTTATTGAAAATAGTGTTTAATTATAAATTTGATGCTGCAAATGAATAAAGATCTCTATAGAAAATTAGAATGGCTTAGTGCCAATGTCAAAGTGGTTCTATCGATATTTTATGCGGAGTTTACATATTTGTGAAAGTTGTAATTTTTCCCTTGTACAGAAATGGGTTGAGAGGTGTTTACTCAAGTGTGTTCTCCCAAAAAAAGAAATTCTGGATATTGCATATTTTTCAGGGCTTGGCACATCCTTCAATTTTAAAACTGATTCTTTATGTAAATGACAAGGGTCAGAGAGAAAGAGCTGCAATGTCTAAGTCTCAAGAGTACTCATTAAACTGAAACTGTTTATAATCTTGTCCTTGATGCTCACGTAGGAGTATCATTCTCTTAGAACCCCTTGAAGGACATTCCTCTTCATAGCACATCCGGATGCACAAGGTATGTATGTTGCTTGCAGGATTACCTGTATAATAAGTTGTAGTCAAAAAGGAAGCAGCCAGAGATTTAGAACTAAAGCCTGAGTTTCTATCACAAGCAAACAGCTTTGTGACAGTCATATTACAAGAGTTGTTTTGACTTTTCTATTGTATGCAACGATTTTACAGGTTTAATATCGTTCCTAGGCAGAGTGTCACAGAGATAAAACTTACAGTTGAGATGGATTCTTTGGTTTGAGGTTGGCTTTTTTTTTAAGCTTTTCCAATCCAAACAGTGCTGCATTGTTCATTTCATGCAGTTTAAACCAAGTCAGAATGAAAGTGGTTTCTTGATTTCTTAATGACATCTCTGTAATGGGCAATCAGTGAGTCCAAATATATGTCAGCAGATAAACTGCAATACTACTGTTGTAAAGTATTAAATATTTCCATTGTTTAAAATAGCACATTTACCTCCTTCCCCCTGCTGCCAATCACCCAACTTTTCCCTCCTTGCTCTTAGTGGGCACACAGGCTGCAGTGTCCCCATCCCCTCCGAGCCATGCAGATGTCCCTTTGCATCCCGCGTGGCAGCTGTGGGACATTGCAGCTCCAGGGGTACCCAGGGGTGCCCATTGCCTCAGCCTCCAGGCTGCACACCAGGGTGACCCAGGGAAGGCAGCATTGCACAGCCTGCACTGAGAGGCCTTGCCCATCAGATTCCCCTCTCCACGTCTCTCCTCTACAATGGATCTTTCTGTTTCTCCTATCTTGATTTTCAAGGTGACCATTTAGTTGATTCAGTTTCTTGGCCAACTACCAATGACTGCTTAATTCAGCTGATGTCCATCTTTGTCTTTAACGGGACCAATCTGGGGGCCCTTCCAGAGAGCCTGGTCTGTTTGATTCATTCAGTGCCTACATCCATAGTCTTCTCTGGAAGAATGATCTTTGAGAGGACTTTTGCCAAGAGTAAAGCTTTAAAGCAGCCACCAATATGTATACATAAATACATGTATGTGAGCATGCCTGCACACGTGCATTTTTGCAGATGATATTTTGTATTTGTTAGTCTATGCACACATATACATGCATGATATTTTTTCCTCACCATCTCTCCATCCTTCAATATATTTTTTTGTTTTAACTTTCAAACTAGCAAGTAATTCTCTTTAGCCCTTATTCCAGTAATTTTAACTAAACTGTTGACATTTTCTCTTGTCAGGCTTAGAGCAAAACTGTTCTGATTTAATTACAGCTATAAAATTATCAAAGTTCTGTCATCTAAAACAGAGAATGATGTTAAGGTGCTAAGCTAGTTAAGCAGTGAATATGCAAATTTGTGAAGACATTGGTGCAATGATGTACGAGGATCAATATAAATAATTTCATTAGATATCAATGCAGGGGAAGACCTTATAAAGTCTGCTGGGAATTCATGATGTGATAAAGATGTCTACAAAAAAAATTCTAGTTTATATTTTAGCCTACAACATTTAGTTGTTTCAGCAAGGTGGTATAAACTCATTACTGATGCAATCTCTATGTATCTCTACAGTGCTATAGTTCTGAACCATAAAATGTCCCTTTTTTTCTCCATCGTCCTTTGCTTCTCTCAGTATTTCTTCCATTTCCTGGTTTTAATTTCTTCATTGGTAGCATTACCTTATCTCCTTTACCATCCCATTCTCACCCCCTCTGTCTGTTGTAATATATTAATTAAAAACAAACATAGAAATCAAATATTCCCTCCCTACTGAGAATTATGATTTACATGAACTTTGACAGCCATTAACTCTCATGACTCAAACCTTGTGCTTTGTCCTTCCACCTTTTGTTTTTTGTGGGATTTTGCACTGGGTGTTCAGTGAGATAGAAAACAGGTCTAAGGACTGGTGGGACATTATATGTAAGTGTTTATCAGATTTATTTACAAATAGTGGTGAGGGACACAAATTCATTATCCTCTTTTCCCCACCAACAGAGCATCTGCAAAGGCGAGGCATTGAGACTGCATTACATGCACTGGGAAATGAATAGTTGCAGCTGCTATATTTCTAACTCAAAACTGTGGAAAGAAATACTGTGTGACATTTGATGTTAAATTAGTCTGGTGCAACAAAGATTTTCCAGGCCCAACACAGATTTTTTGGCTACCTGTACTTCGCCTCTGACTTCAAAACACATAGAAAATTCAATACCTCCAGACCATCAGGCAGTCTGTCAATTCTGAGCCACATATGAAAGTAATCTTTCATGCAGTCAATGTTCTGATATTAAGTGTGATGCATTCTAAAACAAAAGTTTTTCCTGCTTTGAAATCCAAGTATTTATTAAAAAGAAAATATAAATGATAAAGAAAATGATAAATGATAAATCATAAATAATTAAAGCCAGTTTGTAAAGGATGGTTTTAAAATTAAAAATTTAATTAAAAAATTAATTAAATTAAAAACTGAAAAGTATCAATTTAATATTCTTTAAATTTGTAATCAGAAAAAAATGTAAATTAACATAAATACCCAAACGCTGATTATCATTACCTGAAATATTTTTTCACCTTTTTTGTTTTTTCATGTCTGTGTTGCTTGCAGCACATCAGTTAGTTCCCTAATAAAGTATAGCTCAAGATTGCAAGGATTTATTCTCATTTTAAAATTAAGAAATAAAGTACATGGTGCAAAAAGAATACTTCTGTAAAAGAACTTCTTTATTTAAATTACTTATTGTCTTAATAAAGAGCTAAGAAGTATTTTGAAGTATCTATGAAGGGATGTTGAAAACACATACAATAGCAACATACAATAGCAACTTTGGATTTATGTCTTCAGACAAACTGCTTCAATTGGAGAAAAGGTAAAAAAATCCTGAAAAAAGGCAGAGGGGGACATGCTGTCATGTAACAACTAAAAAAAAATGCCAACTTCTTTAAACTTTAATGTTTATTTGAATCTTGAAACCTCAACATATTGACTATGTTTTAGATCTTTTACCAAAAAGAAAATAATAAAATAAAAATGTAATATTTTCTTTCCTAGTAGGGTTGGGAGGAAAGAGGTTTTGCCCTTCCCATGAATCTTCTCCTGATTTTAAGTGTTGCACATTGCACATGGACACTTGAGATGAGCTCTATGTGTACACAGGATATTGAGATAAAATTTTCACATTCCTTTCCTGAAATAGTCCTGGAAGAGACTTGAATTTCTTGAACAGAAAGAACCTGAATTTCCTCTTTCCCTCACTTGCTAGAGCCCTTTCTTTTTGAATCTTTACAGAATGCCCTAACTACCAGAGGATTCTTCTCTTTCCTTTTTTGTCTGTCTGCTTGTCTGCTTCTGTTTTTGAAACGAGATGTTTTGGTGTGAGGGTTTTATTGTAAATATTAAAACAGGCCCTGTTTTAATATTTACAATGGTAGATGATGAGAAATTCTGCCAACAAAGTGATTAAGGGGAAGAAATAGAGAGGAGATGGAGAAATAGAATGCTGATAGAGGAAGAAAGAGACATTTTGTCCTTCAGAACTACAACAATATATATTAGAGATGACATCAGTAATGAGGTTCCCCAGTTGAACTGCCTCCCACCCTATGTATTTATAGCCAAGGTTTCCATTTTAATGGGTTAATATTTTTCCATAAAAAAACCCCTCAACTCCCCTGAAAAATGCCCCAGCAGCATGTTTTCTTACACCTGTTCTTAGAGGCGTTTTTTCTCTTCCTGGAACTCTTAAACAAATATGTCAGAAAACAGTTCTGCATTTCCAAACACCCTGATACACAATCTAGAGTAAACAGGTAAGAGGCTTGTTCTTAATTTTAAACCACTCAGAATAGCCAGAAGAATATTCTCTGACACAAATGTATAAACTAAATAGTTATAGATGTAAATCTACATGTAGGTATACAGACCTAGGATCTGGGCATATCATTGTATTTTTTTTTTCTGAATGTCTTTGAACTTTCATGGAAAGCTTTGCATTAAAACAATTTAAAAAATAATTATTCACATCCTTTGAATACCTATGATTAGTATTCAAGGTTTATTACTACTAAATACATTATCTTGGGCAAAATAAGAGTTCTCAGAGTTCCTTAAAAATATAGAGAAAAACAAATCCTCACACAAATGGATGGCACATTATCCAAAACCTTCTCTTCCAAAATTTTCCACATAACTACTTGGTTATTTTTCTAAAATAAATAGTGTTTCCACTCCATACAATGGGTTGGAGGGCGTGAAGATAAAAGAAAGTGAAGCAAAAATGTTGCCTTCAAGGACATCCAACTTTCTAGTGGAAGTAAAATGCAATTTTTTTTTTTAAGCAGCAGTAATACATTTAACTGATAAAATATAAAGCGGCTTGATGTAACTCCTAAGCATGTTATTATTATACAGCATCATATTGACCTTTTCTTTTCTGATCTGATTCAGAATCATATTTTACAAAGATAAAAATAAGTTTTTGCAACACAGAGAAACTGTTTAGATCAAGTAACAGCATATAAGATATAACTATACAAAACATGTCTAAACAGATCTGTTCTGTTCTGTTCTTAAGAACAAAAGGCCTCACATGAGAGAGTTATTTCAAATGAAATGCTTGATAAAACATATATTTGGTTTTGTACTTCTATATTATGGTAGCATTCCATTAAGCTTAGCAAATTGTCTGCAAAATAATCCATGTCTTCACTGGCTGTTGGATTTTGCTATAAAGCAAAGACCAAATCTGTACCAAAAAGGGACAGATGGCACTAAAACTCTTTAACTACCCGAAGAACATCAGATTTATAGTGACACACCTGCAGATGGTGCTGTTCCACCACATTTCCTGCACAAAATTGGTTTAACATTCATTAGTTGGTCTATTCTTTGATCTTTTGATTTTTATCTATACAGTGCATGCAGCTATTACATAAAACAGTTGGCTGTGTGTGAAGGCTAAGCTAGATGGAAAATTATACCTAAAGATTTAACTTTTTCCCACGCCAAAGATATTTTCTTTTTGCCTATCCTCCTCTTTTTACAATGTTAGCAATTATTCAACAATGTGATATTTCTTTTTATAATATATAGCATTTTAGCATTGTTGTTTGTGAGACAGAAAGTTGTAGCTACTCAGAGAGGCTATGTTTAAAATTGGTTTTCCATCTCAAACATGCTACAGTGTACAAAAATTTGTTAGTGAATGTTATCCTACAGAATTATATCACCTAAAGGCTACAGATAATGAATTATTCACATAAAGACTGTGGGGGCCATAGAAATAAAATACTGCTGCACAGAGAGGACAATTTCAAACCTATGTTTACTGCTAGAGCAGAGGAATAAGGACAATATGTGTCATCAATTGAATTATTTCATACTTCTGTAAAATTTAATCTGATTTTCATTGGAACTAGCTGTATTGTTTTTTACTATTCCATAGTTTTTGATTTTTTAATCATGAATGAAAATATCACTACCACTACTACTGTTACTGCTACTGCAGTTATGACTAGTGGTACTAGCAGTAGTAGTAGTACCACCATTAATTTGTAAAAATCATGGCTTTATACTTTATTTCCTCTTTATGGATATTTTAGACACAAAAAAAGCTTTTTAACCATATTTGAGAATAGAAAATATTTAATTTCAGAAACATTTCTATAACATATGACATACTTTGTAGAAGTTCTGTGTAGTATAGCAGATTTTTTTCTCTAAGAATCGATTTCTATATTTGGTATGGAATAAAAATTAATTTTACTTAGTCATTTAAAACTTCAAAGTTTTTGAAAGTATATAAATCAAGTAAAATTAAACACAGTTAAAATTTAAAAAGAAGAATTAACATTATAAGCAGGTATTAAATTTCTGTTATGGGGTAAGTTGAAGGACTGTGAATAATTTAAATGGGAAATCTTTATAACCTGGCACTCATGGAAGTATTTTTATTGATTTCAGTGGGGTCATAATTACATATGCTACTCTTCTACCAATAAAGCCACTCATGGATACCAGTAGGAGGCCCAAATGTTTCATAAGTATAAATATATTTAATAAGTTTTCTATTGGATTTGCTGGGATATGTACTTTGAGGATTTTTGTTTTGCCTTCTAAAAAGGTCTCTAAAGCAACAACAAAAAAACGAACCAAAACTAAACCCAGAAATTGCTTACAATTTATTTCCCTATTTTTTACTGGGAGAAGGCATTAATCACTTACTCTGCAGAGTAAGAAGAGTATTTAATAATTAATGGATTTTTAGGACATCCTTTAGATGCCCTGTGCATCTTCAGTATCTCTGATGCTTCACTTCATTTGTTGTTTTAATGCAGAACTTGCTCTTTGGAAAGACCAAGATGACGATGTGGCATTTGGCAAATTAATGAATTAATTTAAATACAATTTAATTACATAGTTATTTCTGCAAATAGAAATTCTTTTTTGAGAACTAAAGATAAATTTTTAAGAAAGGAACATGAAGTAACTCATTTATCTTGTCATAGAATAATATAATAATGCAATTTTTTTCATTCTGCTTTCAGAGTTGTAGTCACCTGCAGACATAATATGACAGCCTTCAAATTCATTATTTTCTACTTATACATATTTTTCAAATGCATTAGTTGGTGTACAGTGTGCATAATACTCTGGCTGTATTATACAGAGATTAATCTTCAACCCAAGATGTAAAATACGCTGGAAAATACTTCCAGGTTTTGATTAATTTTCCCTGTCTTCATTATAAAATCCTGTTTTCTTTCTTCCTTGGAAGTTCATGACTGCTTTAACTTACTCCTATCCTTTGAACCTCTGGATATGCTTTTTCTTCACAGTTCTAAGTTAGTTCAGTAAAGAGTAAAAACCTCTAAGCAGTCAGACTAGAAACTCCCATTTACTCTTAAAAATGAGGTTCAGTAAGCTGTTATCTATAGTGTCCTAAAACCAAAAACTAGAAAGTAAATTCAAATGTATTCTTATGACACAGGAATGTATTCTGTGGTTCAGGGAAGAGTATCAGAAGAGAAAATTAGATGACACTTGCAGAAAGCTATGCCATATATCACACAACATGTTTCAGTTCAGTTTGGTGAAATGCCAGTGCAGGTTTCTGTTTATGTTGTGCAAATAACACCCTAGTCTGTGCCAAACAAATGACAAATTGTGTGTTTGGCAATACATGTAACAAGTTCTGATAATTTAAAATTGTATGCTACTTAAATACATTTCCTTTCTAAAATAAATTTCCTTTTGTATACTAATTTACTGATTTGATCTAATTCTTCTGCTTATTTCTATAAATAATTAAAATTAGGTATTTTAAGGTAATGTTTAAACAAATTGCTACTGCATTTAGAAAAGTTAAAACTATTTCTCTAAAATATTTTCTCCTTGATACAAGTTTAATGTTTTATCTAGAATTTATAAATCTGTATTACTGATCTCTGCCATACCATGGAACTCACCACTGGAGATGGTGGCCCAGCTGTGTCTCACCAGCACCAAGCAGGGTATCACTTCCCTTGACTTCCCACTGTATTCTAGCTCAAATCCAGGGCTGGAGCATATCAGTGTATGAAATTGTTATCACAGAGTAACTCATTAAATGATATAATATTTAAAATTATGTTTCAGTCTTTCAGTTAATTATAGCTTGTTATGAATACTAGAGTCATCCCTTTTCACAGTTCTGACTTCAGCAGAAGCCATTGTACCTGGAAGATAAAGCAGCATTTCTTCAGAATTTCAATTTTTAAAGAAATGGCCTTTCCAAGACATAAATCACAGTCACTTGATATCCAGACATCACAAGTTTAGTTGGAGTCTTCATGCAGATATTATTTTTAGTTTAATTCAAAGAGAGAGAAATATATGTGTTTTTTGACACCACTTATTTACCAGTTCAGACAGTACTTTATTTGACTTCAGTAACACTCTAATTCTCCATCTAGTGTTTATAGACAGAAAAAAAATAAATTGCATTTTTCTTTTTCCTTTTCTTTTATGGCATCAAGAAGTAAAAACATTATTTGCAAATATTTCTTACAGTCTTGTGTTCCTGTTAGGTTAACTTTTCATGTTGAGTAATTTTACAACATTGCAACTGAATAGGTCTCTTGATCATGTCTAATTGCCTTTATAAATAACAACTTCTCATTACTGACAGGTCACAGTAACAAAGGCATATGGAACCTCAAAACTGGCAGGAGCAACGTGTTTACCACTGGGAAAGCAATGGTATGTGGATACCTTATTTAAACAAATACAAAAGATTAAGTCAGGCATTTCCCAGGTTCCAAATGGCAGCTAATGTTCCACAACTAGCATTTTCACAGGTTTTCATTACGCATTTCAAAAGGGATAAAAAAGTGCACTTCAGTAAAGTGAATGACACACAAAGATGGTAAATAATTACCTTAAGTGTAAGTGCTGAGATTAAAACTGTTTGAGGTCTGTTCGGGTTTGGGGTTCTTGAGAGGGAGAAGGGGTTGTTTGTTTGTATATTGGGGATTTGAGGGTTTTATTGACCCCACTTTTATGTAGGAAAAAAGTTAAAATCTTCTTTATATGATTTTCACCTTCTCAACTTCCACTATCAGTCCCCTTTCTCTACCTGTCTCTTGCACATAAAGAGAGTTCATGGGATAATAAGCAGCAAGGAAAGGAGGAATAACATAATTTAAAGAATAAAATGAAGAAGATTCTTTAAAGAATCTTTTATATGAGTTGTGAGTATTGTGTATCTTGTGTATTTCAAATCACAATACTCTGATGTCTGTTTGCATCATTGTGCTGATGCCTTTTTTTTTTTGCAAGTACACGATAAAAGATTTTAGAGTAAGTACAGAATTAGATTCAATATTAATCAAGTGTGCACGTTCACTGTATGCTTATATCTATTGCTACTTTGAATTAAGAAATTGATGAAGATAATTCTATTTTTAAATTGTCTTTTGTTTTTCTCTGGCTTTTTTTTTACAAGCCCTTTGCAAATAATTTATACATTCTTTGAGGGGTATCTTTAACAACTGATCAAAAAAGTGAGATTAAAGAAAAGAATAAATTTCTATCATCTAACCTCAGTAATTTTCAGTTGGTGATAATGTCATTTCAGATTTGAACTCATATGATAAACTGCAAAAAATAATGAATTTAAAATACGTTGAGTCAGTGAAGATAATTATGGCAATTTTATGCATCTCAATTTCTCTTTCAAAAGAACATATAATTGCTCTGGTATTTTGTTTCCAACCCTCTTGTCTCTGAGCCAATATAAATTGAAATCAAACTGTTTTACAAGCTCTCCTTTTCCCTGCTGCTTACCAAATCCTTTTCTGACTGAGAGATTCAAAGGGCTCAGCCTTCTCCTTCTCATAGTCCAGTTGTCATGAGGAGGGAATATGCCTGGTTTAAGGGAACAAGGAAGTTTCAACTGAGGAGGGGACAACACCCCATGAGGAATAAATACCATTTTGTTCCTAAGACCACATATAAAGGGTCATCCTCGACATATCTTTTAATATATTGCAAATGATCATCCTTTTCCTTTCTAAATGCTGCAATGCTGAAACAGAAATTTGTGTTTGCAAAATAAGCTTCAAGAATTTTCTCCATTTCACTCAAAGTACAGTGCATTAGATTAGGATTTGTCCCATGTCTATCTGAGGAGCTGTCCAGGGATGGTGGTACCCATCCAGTCACAACAACAATCTCATTTGAACTCCGCAGTTACTCCAATGACTAGTTAGTGAGCTTAGTTGTAAGATCCTGACAACTGGAAATTAGCTAAATTCTAGAGGTTTTTTCAACTTTGTTAAAAGACATTAAACTTTTTTTTAATTAATTTTTTACTCTGAAGTTATTGTGATCAAGTGCTATCTGCTCAGATCTGAGTTTTCTCATTTCCTTCACCAGGTCTTTATATTTTAAATAATAGAAAGATCTTTTAAAATAAAGTTGGCATCCACTGCAGTACCTTTTAATATCTCCTAAGTGGACTTATTTACAAATAATTATATGGGATATAGAATCTATCTGATTTAACTAATAGGTGCTAGATTGATCCTGTCTAGATGTCAGGTGTCTACTAAAAATATTTTATAACTCCTCTTCTTCAGATTGCCAGGCAGAGAAAATATAATTAAAGGTTCATGGCTTGAGATTAGGACAGGTTTACTATCATGGGCAGACTGATGTGACATGGTGAAATTAGTTTGATTTAGAACCAATGCAATCAGAGTAAGATAATGAGAAATAAAACCAAATCTTAGAAACACCTTTCCCCCTTACTCCTTTCTTTCAAGGCTCAACTTCACTCCTGGTTTTCTCTACTTCCTTCCCACGGAGGAATGGGGAATGGGAACTGCAGTCAGCTTATCACACACATTGTTTTTGCTACTTCTTCCTCCTCATGGAGAGGAGTCCTCACATTCTTCCCTTCCATGGGAGACAATTCTCCACAAACTTCTCCAACACGGGTCATTTGGTCTTTCCTACAGGCTGCAGGTTTTCACAAACAGATCCAGCGTGCTTCTTTAATGGGGTGCTGTCCTTCAGGCACAGACTGCTGCAGCACAAGACACCACAGGGCCAAAAGTCCTACCAACAAATGCTCTAGCATTCACTCCTCCTTCCATGGATCCACAGGTCCTGCCAAGAGCCTGCTTCAGTATAGAGTCACAGCCTCCTTTGGATGCATCCAGCTGCTCTGGTGTTGGGGCTGCAGTGCATCTCTGCTTCCCCATGGGCTGCAGGGGCACAGCTGCTGTACCTTGGGCTGCGGGGAATCTCAGCTCTGGTGCCTGGAGCACCTCCTCTGCCTCCTTCCACACTGATGTGGGCACCTGCAGGGCTGTTTCTCTGACATACTCTAGCTTGTCTCCCAGAATGAACCTGCTATTTCCTCCCTGACCTGGCTGTGCTATCCCAGACGTGCTGCCACCATCACTGATTGTCTCAGCCTTGGCCTCATCTGGGAGGTGACTGACATTGGCTCCACAGACATGCGGGAAGCTTCTAGTAGATTCTTATAGAAACAACCCCTCCAGCTGACCCAATACCAGAACCTTACCATGAAAATCCAATAGAACAATCTGAATAACATATTTATACTACCAGAATCTGAACAGCATTGAGCATAATAAAACAGCTGGGGAATACCAGTATCTGTTCTATGGTCACACAACACCTAGCTTGTGCTTCCATCCAGTCTCATTTTCTACACCTTTCTTGCAAAGGTTTATGCAAAAAATCAAATATATAAACAAATAATTCTTCAGAAGTTTAATGGATTTAATGGATTTAATTAACATTGGACTTCAATATGTGACTTCTCAGGAACAATGAATGGATATTAAATTGGTGTGGAAAAATACCAATGCTCTGAGTGAGGAATTCTGCTTGGATTTGTGTAATACCTCACATAGTGGTATATTCATCTTTAAAACATTGAAAATTAATCTATGAGTAGAAATAATTAGGCATTATTTCCTTTTGTATTCTATTTATTAATGAAAATAAAGGTATTGCAAACAGAAGTAGCAAAGGTGTATTAATAATGTCAAAGCTGCATTATTATAAACGTATAATGAACACCTATTTTCTTGTCAGACTATAAAACATTAATTGAATTAATGTTTATTATCAGTGTTTTATTCATGTATTAATTATTTATAAGCTATGTGAAGTTCCATTTTATATATAAACTGCGACTGTCAATAAATTCACATAGCAACTGGAGGAAATTTAAATGCCTCTCCTACAGAATATAGTCATAAAATGGAAAATGTGGGCCTTTTTAACATGTATCTTCAGAAACAGAGTAATTTTTCATTGGTGACATATCTGCTATACTTTATTTTTGTTTTCTTCTTCTCAAAATCATAATAATTCTCAGGAGAAAGATCTTTTCTTAATAAGTACTGCTTGACATTTACCATTACATACATGATAGATATTTGAAAATGATCATCCATCAATGCTATGGCATCAAATTTAAACTTATTAGCCATGCAAATAACTTGGCCTGCAGATTTCATCAGCATCATTTCAAATATTCAGACAAACAACATAAAAAAACCCCCAAACAGAACAAGATCAAAGCAGTTCTGGCCCTTGCTAGCATGAAAGAGTTGCCAGTTAGAAGTTTACATACCTATTAATATAGTAATAAACATAAGCAAAAAAAGTTTAAATTTTTTGATAACATTATTTTTTTCCTAGAGAATTTCTATTGAAATTTAAATTAAAGTCACTACAAAATAAAAAAGGGATGTTAGCTGTTCAAGGCGCAACTTGACCAAAATCCCATGATGCTTAAAGGATAAGGTGAATGAATATTTATCAAGGTGTTTTAATGTTTGCTATTTTAGCCAACACTTAGAAGACATACCTCAAACAGAGTATTCAATACAAAGATTGGGGGATTTTTAAAATATTTTTTCTTGAATTTCAACAAATCTGAAAGGAAGCAGACAAGACTTAAAACATTTGTCACTTTTGAATCCAAGTGGATTCAAAACTAGGTAATATTGGTTTCATGTGAACTGGCAGCCTTTAAGGATTTATTTAATTCTGACTCAGTTATCTACATTTCCCAGATAAAAATTTTGATCTGAACCTCTTTACGGGTTCAAATGTCACCCATTCATCTTTACATATCAAAAAACCCAGTTCCTCCATCTCACCAGTCATGTAGTTATGATAATCATACTGCCTACATATATGGTTTTCCCAAAGACAATTCATTTATAAATAAGAATGATGTACGTAACTGAGTAAACACTTGAATAGTGCAGAATTCTACAAAAGCACATTTTACTGTCCTCTTAAGTGATTTAATTTCCTGTAAAATCCAATTTTACCAGAACTCCCTTTGAGTCAGATTCTTTCCTTAATGTAGTAATGATAACAGAACTTTTTTCTTCAACAGGATCTAAAATGTCATTGTAAAGAATTTCTCAGTTATGGTCAGTCTGGCATGCACCCAAACTATCATGTTCTGGTCACTCTATTTCAAACAAGCCATCCACCAACAAAGCCGTATTTAGAAAATTAGTGTTTTAGAATGGGACAAGTCAAATTACCCCAACTTGACATCTTGATTAACTTCTAAATTAAAGAACTTACATGACCTATAAAGCATATTTCTTAAAATAAAAGATCCTCCCTGTCATTACAACTATTTTTAGTCAAGTTTGGACATGTTTAGCAAAAAATACAGAACTTGCAACTTTATGCAACTATTTCTAACAAGCCTGTTAGGTATGTTGTCAATATCACTCAGCTGTCCAGCTAAGCATTAAGCTCCCAGAATAGGGATTGTTTCTGTGTTGCATTAAATGAATGTGCTGAATACAGTGTTCTTTGTTTTAAACACAGAAGATGACTGTCTCTGCAAGCTAGAATGAGCACTCAGAGTCAAATGTCTGAGAGCCACAAACTTCCACCTAAAGTAGTAGTAGTGGATCCCCTGACTATGTAAGAAAGTAAAGAATATTAAAAATACAAGTGTGATGTCATAAAAGAACTGTATGTTCATTATGATCTATAGGAGAATCAGAAAATACAAATGAACACAGTCTTGCAGAAAAATTATGAAGGAAACAAGACATTCTTAATTTAGGCTTCAAAACTACCTGGAAGCAGAAGATGCAATGGTGAGTGATATCAATGTCTTCCTTCAAGTGAAAAGATGGGCATAGAGATTTCAAATTTTAACTTCTTCATGACACTTCTGCATCTTCACACAGTGGCTGAGGTCAGAGGATGCCTCCAGAGCTCATGTAGTACAACCTCTCTGCTCAAAGTGGTGTCCACTACAGCAAGTTCCTCAGGGCAATGCCCAATCAGATTTTGAATATTTCAAAGGTGAGAGACTACACAATCTTCCTGGGCAACCATCCTCACATTATTTTAGCTCCTTTTTCTTCTTACGTCTAAATCCCATATTTCAGTTTGTCTAAATCCCATATTTCAGTTTGTCTTCTGCAGTAGCTCAGTAAACATGATTTTGGTATTATTAGTGTTAGATTATCTGATTAAAATATAATTTCAGTAAATACAATGAGAACCAAATATCAGATGTAGTACAACAGGTGACCAAACTCTTGTTATCTTATCAGTGAAAATGAAGCATACTTGAAATGACCACTTTTAATGTTTCATACCAAGGTGAGGCAACTAAATAAGTCTCTTCAGAATTCATTACAATACAAAAGGAGTTATTTTCAAAGGAAGTTAAGGATTATATTAAATGGAAATATAAGACTTTTAACTATGGATAAAGTTTTCTTCATATCTGTGTCAGTATTTTGTGTGATTTTGTGGGTACTTGAAAAGACAATGCTCTGTATCTGTGTGGCTTATCTGAATGTTTTGAGTATTGAGTGTGTGCATGTTGGAATGCACACAGGTATTGCCAGCCAGGGCACAGCCCCACACTGACCTGCTGCAGCCCCACCTGCCAGCCAGGGGAAAGGACAAATCCATCAGTGCCATGAAAGCCACCAGTTTAAGCTGTCTCTGAGAACTAAAGAGAAGCTCTGTCCTGTGCTGAGGGGCTTACCCTGACTGGAGCTGGGCTGAGCTGAGCTGGTTTCAGCTCCTCCCTAAGGACCTGTTGCCTCCCCTGCCTGATCATGAGCTCTGCCAATGGCTCTGTGGGAAGGTTCAGAATATTTTTTTCCATAGCTGCTGTCTAAAAGAGCCTCTGGGGTGGCTGAACATGTGAAGGCTGTGGGACCACCCTTGAACTCAGCTGTGAGCAGCCAGAGGGAATCAATCAGTACTAACAAATTTAAAAAATACACCCAAGCATCTAAAAGCTAAGGAAACAGCTTTGACTCTGAATATCAAACTCCTTACACTGAAATCCTCAGGATGTTGATGGCTCAGGGTGACTGTCACTTCTAGTTCTTCAGGAAGACAGAGACCTGGAGGGACATTTCAAGAGTAGAAGCTACACTGATTACAATGCACAAGTACCAGGAAGTTTCTGTATAATAGTTATGTTTGTATTTTGGTAAGAATTTTCTATGTTAACTTTAACTGTTAGGCTGCTACAATATTAGATTAACAATCATTTTTTGGCTGCATATATGTATATAATCTGTTTCCTTTTTTTTCTGGGCTAATATATTAAATACACATATACCAAAAAGACTTCCATTTAGCACAGTATTTGGGTATTTGGTCCACTTATATGTATATCAAACATTTGACTGATCTGACCCTATAACTTGTGTTTTTTCCTTTGGGAAACTATACTACATTTTAAAGAGTTATTATACAAGTGAAAAATCACCCAGCCAAGGAATAAACAAGAGAAAGGAAAAAAGCTAACAGTGATAATCAATGGACATGTTCTGGATGTGGTTTTTCAGCACTTTGCTATTTCTGACCAGAATATATTAAATTTACTCTGTGAAGTGTCTAAGAATATCAAGTGTAGCTTGCTAAAGGGGGAAAGTATAGCTACCACTGGAGGCCATCAAAAAACAGACCCACATCTTCACTCTTACAATTTTACCTCATTTCTGATACTAAGATTAGGAAGTACTACAACCAACAACCAGTGGAAAATGAGACTGCATATTTTATGAGGAAGAAAGAAGCCAAATGTTTATTTTTCCACAGATTGAGGTAAAATGAATAAATAAAATATCTCTTTTTAAGGTAAAAAATGTCCTTCTAGAGAGTTTCATCTCCACTGTCTGAAGTTTCCATCTGTATAATCACTATTTGGTTTTTTTTCTCCTTATCTTTTCTATTTTCTGCTCTCTGATGATAATTTTATGCCTCAATATGTTCTTTCTCATCCTTTTTCACTCCCATTTTTTCAGCTGGTCTCCTTGTGTCTGTTTAGTTTGACTTCTCTGCATTGCTGTCTTGGAAATCATTGACCAAATGTCTACAGTTACCTTAAAAATCTGTTTGTGCTTATACAGCAATCAGGTTTTAAGTATTTCATACTTCACGATTCATATTTCACATTTCTTCTGACTCACAACTCTGCTGTGTTTACACAGGCTTGTTTTAGTTATGCCAGCTGTAGAAACATTGAAGAAATGTTTGTGCAGCACAATGCATGCATCCAGGCAATCCAAACCATGGGGAGGAAAGGTAGGATGCCATCCCTATCTTTCCCTCTTGTGCATCACTTCAGAAGATTTCTTACATTGTAGGTGCTCAAGAGCTAGTTGAAAGATGAGACTTCAGCTGTCGAACTTGTGGGAGCACCAAAAATCCCAAAGAGAAATTCAACACTCTCTGTGCTGGCCAAGGTTTTGAAAACTTAACATGCTTTTCCTTGTGTGCAGCCAGGGCAATTACTGATTCCTTGCTATGTTTGAAGAGATCTTCTGGTGACATTACACCCCACAAAGAGAGGTGTCAACCCTGCAGGGTTGGTGATTGCCAATTCACATTCTCACCACTAACACCTTGCTATCCCATGTTATTCTATGACTGACTACTTTGTGAGGAAATAATATATTTGTATGGAGAGTCCACCTTTTCTTGTACGAGTGGAACTGTTGTTTATTCAATTGAATAAGTAGCATTTGTATGCAGCCTTAATCATGAACATTTTGGAGATTGGCATCCGGCACTAAGTACAATCCTGTCAAATAACTGGCAGTGGATTAACTGTGACACCTAGAAACACGCCAGATTCTGACAGAATAAGAACTTGCTGTGTACCCAATGTCAATCATTCACTGAGTGCCACTCAAAATGCTTATCCTGTTAGTGATGGCATCAATCTGCATTGGCATTAAAATGCTGCTGCCCTTTGAATACAGAATTGAAAGCAACAGGCAAAGCCCCAAAGTGCAGTCATTTTAGCAGCCACCTATTCTTCCTTAAGAACTGGGGCTACCTCCTGTGCAGAGATGCTGCTGTACTAGTGAGCCTGTGAATTAACCCAGATGTTTGCAAAAAAAAGCCCCAAACCAACAACAATAAAAAAGCGCAAAAAAAAGCCAAAAAAAAAAGCCAAAAAACCCCCCAAAAAAAGCCAAAAAAAAAAAAACCCAACCAAAAAAAACCCCAAAAAACCCCCCAAAACCAAGTTATCTATTTTACACAGATTGCTCTACAGGTGGGCTCACTTGCAAGCACTTAAAAGTAATTTCCATCATGAACGAAAACTTCCAGAGCCACTTAGGTCTAATTCTAGTTATATCCCAAGTTGCAGAAGTCTACCCATATTAATAGCACCTAAATTTAACCTGAGGGGTTTCAGAATTTTAACCACCAGGTGTTTAGGCTTACATTTATTTGATCTTCTCTTATCTTCATAAATCCTGCATTTCTGCCTGCACAGTGAGCTAACACAAGATGAACATTCCATTTTGTCTTTTCCTTCTCAGTCTGTCTTGTTCTATAATCCACCAGAGTGAGCATGACCTTGTGAAGTAGGAGATGAAGCTGAAAAGGAAATTGAACACACCTCTGATTTCCTGGGCAAGTGTTGTAACTATTCAAAAGAGGAGTAGTTATGCAGCAGTAGTGATGGATAAAAAAGTGAACTGTGTGTTTCCAGTCCCTTACTTTGGAAAAAGAGTTCAGCTCATAGTTGGCTAGGGATCACTAATAAAAAGTCTAAGGCAAATTCATAAGCTTAAAATAAAAGAAGGGCTAATTATTAGGATAGATGGTTTTCTCTTCATCTTGCAAAGTTACTCACAACTGAAACAATTAAAAAATACTCCTAAGCCTTAAGCATAGCTGGAAATATGCTTTTCCACAATGTTTGTCCTGTTAGCCATGCATAATCCCTTGTTCAGCATGTAGAAGCCACAAGTAGCTCTTTGGAGACATGTCTTTCTCAAGAAAAGACTTGGTGTTTGATCCCCTGAAAAATGTATCCCAGACACTGTACTGTGTTTTTTGTCTTTGAGATACAGAAATTGGGCATTTTTTTCAGAGAAATTATTTGTAGAATCAGATTATCAAATACTCTTATGAAAAAAGCTATCAGGAATTATATACTTCTTCTGTTTTGCTCCAGTCACCAGGTAGGTGTCAAGTAGTGTATTTAAGCAAAGCACAGACCAGAATTTCTGTTCAGTTAGAAAGCTCAAATAGGGATGGGATTCTCGTTCCTCTGTCATGCCAGGAGGTCCTAATTCTTAGACATTTTTAGGCTCATTTAAGACATCTCAAAAAAACCCCCTAGTAATGACTTAATCTGGGCTAGCAAAGTCATATAAGCATTCACTGCCACAGGCCAGATGTTCTCAAAAGGAAAGTAGATCTTAGACCATTAAATAGTGTCCCTTCTCATTATCAGGTACAACTGCATAAAATTCCTTTCATAAATTTAGTAACCTCCACTCTAATACGTTATTTACTCTACTTGGCCTTTTAGAAAACTATTTCAGAAAGAAACTAAATCTGAGGAAGGTCTAACAAGCCTGAAGCCAGGCCAAATGCAGGACTGAGGTGTCATGTCTGTATTCCATTGTGCTGTGCAAAAGTTGTAGCTTGCTTAGAGTTGTCTGAGGTATTGGAACAAAGTCAGAACTGCTGTAAGTTTAAGCACCATTCAACGTGATAGTTCCATATACTGAGCCTATTTTTTGTTGTTTTTTTATTTGTCCTTGATAATATACCTAGACAATCAGTTGTTCACAAATCTTGTATTAAACATAAAAATCTCATAAGGAGCTTTAGCTTCTGATCTGAATCTGATAACTCCACTAAAAAAAAAAAAAAAAAGAAGCCCAAAAAATGTTAGTTATTGAACTTCCAAAGTACTTTTCAGGAGCTGAGCATAGTGTGTGCAATACAGCATCAATGTCTCAAAAAGGCATTTTTCTGCTGCTGTCATGTGGAGGTCACTGTTTGCACTCTGGTAAATAGCTGCGATAAAACCTGAAGTATTACAGACTTGCTTAAAATTCAGCCAACGTGGAACAAGTGCAACTGTCAGCAATAGGAGGCCTTGAATAGCTGTAAAGGTTAAATATCAATTTGTTTTAAAAAAGAAGTCAAACTTGCCTCTCTACCATAAACTGCAAATCTGATGGCATTCAACCCATTAACACTCCTGTCAGACATTTGAATTTAAAGTGTTTGACACCCCCCAAAGCACGGCACACTTTTATCAAATAGAGATTACTTTGTATAGGGTTTTTGAATGCCCTCTTTTAATCTGAAAGGCTATTCAAAATTTTAAAGGGTGTTAAATTTACTCAAGTTTTTATCTAATCTTTATTTTATTTTCAATGAAAGATTAAGATATGAGAAAAAATGGACTTGAAAATAGCAAATGCATATTAAAAACCATTTGTGGAAGTACAAAATGTTTGAATTTTAAAACTTGCAGTTTAAAATTGGATTCCACTGAATCACAATAATTAATATCACATCATCAGTGACCATAACAGAAGATACAGCATAGCTTTCTCTATCACTACAAAACTGGAAGTGTTAAGATCTGAAATCAAGCAGAATTTTACTTTTCAATATTCAAACCAGTGAATGCAACATGATGACTATTTTTTTTTAATGAGCACATGATACAGCTTCATACATTCATTATATGAGATATTTCTGGTATCTGTGGGGTAGAAAAAAGCATTTCCTCAGCTGTTCACTGTTTGGGGGTTTTTGTTGTTATTTCTTACATTTTTGGTGTTCTGAAGGCATTTTACCATATCTTGGTGGTATCCGCATTCATTGATTTTTCTGCCTTTGAAATCTAGACAGAAGCTGAATACTTTCTTTGGTGGATACTTTCAAATTGTAAGGCATTTCAAATTATCTTTTCTTGTGATAGAAACAGAGTAATTAAGACTTTTCTTCCAGTTGCTGTAAAAATTCAAGTAGGATTATTTATCTCTGATATGATTCCTGATTTACTTGGAATATCTTGATCCTTTTTATTATAAATTAATCTATTCTCTTTACTTAAGAGTATTAACCTATAGTGCATGCTGCTAGCAGCAGAAGTCTATGTTGCAGAGCTTCTTTGAACTCCTCAGACATATCAGCATGTAAGTCTATACCTTAGATTAAAACTGTAATGTATATAACGCAAGTCAATCCCTTGGCTGCAAGCACGCAGATTAGAGCTTTCTCAGGAACAATGCTATTATTCATGAACAGATGAGGAGCTGATACTTGAGTTCTTCCTGTCTGGGCTTTTTGGAGAATCTATGCACTAAAAGGCTCTGCTGTGGGGACAGTTTCCCATCTGTGCATCCACCAACGCATGTGCTCCCACATCCCTACATGAGTTCATCCACCCAAATTCCTTCAGTTCCTGCACTTCTGGACCGTGTCCTGGCTTATCCTCCTGGGCTCTGGCACCAGCTCTTCGCTCTGCTCTCCTCTAGGTGGCAACAGAGGAGGGAGAAATACAAAATCCTGCCCTGGCTTGAAAGAAGCAAAAGAATGAGGATCAAGAGAAAGGGAGAAAGGGAAAGATAAAGAAAAATGGAAGGGGGAGGGGAAGAGATACAGAGTTCTTCTTTCCTTGTTCTCCTGTGTTCGAGAAATAGTAATATTCTCCACCGTGTGCTATTAACCAGCTCTTTATATTAACTTTAGTTATCTGATCTTCCTTACAAGAAGGGATGGTGGAACAGGTTTTCAACCAGATCAGTGTTTTTCTCAGCAGTGGGATGAACTTCCTTATTGCTGACTTCAGACCTGACTAACCTTGCCACGCCAGAGAAGTACCAGTGCGCTGTGATGTCAGGAAATGCTGTGGAAAGATGGTGTAATATTTATATTAGTTTAATGGAGTCATACTTTCTGACACATCTTAAATATAGCCTTGATATGAAGACTATTTTAAAAAATACTGTTGCATGTGAACTCTGGAACCTTGAAAGAAAGTACCATTAATTAGTGTTCAATTTTGCTGAACTATTTTGGGGGGAGGAGGGTTTACTCTTTTCTTGCTATTCCAAAGCCTCAATGACTCAATACATATTAAACCTATTTCTGTAGATTTTGCTGTGTCTTATGAACAGACAATTTTACATATAAGCCATAGCAATTATCAATAATTATAGTCCACATCTATAGTGCTATTGTTAAGGCTCTACCAGTACTCTCAAAATACAATAAAATGTTAGTTTTTAAAAAAGTGGTTGGATTTCTGATGAGGACTAAAGCCAAAATAATTCTGCAGAGGCCTAGAATTAGTTCTAATTCCTAACTTTTAAGGAGGTAAAACTTCAGAAAATATTATGAATTCATGTAAATAACTGAAAATATACTTACAGCATTTTTTAAATAAACATCCCTTTGTGTTTTTCTGATAGAGTTGTGAAGTATTGTACACTATTAGATCAAAACCATATACAGAAATAAGGTAAGAAGGATGAGTCTGGAGCTTACATAACATTTCTACAGCACCCAGACACAAACATGACAAGGAAACATCACAATAGCTACTCCTGCAAACAGCTGTATTGCTAAGAATGATAAAAAATGAGTCCAAGGAATGTGTCTATGTTTAAAGTTCATTTGCAAAGAGAGGCAGAGACGACTGCAATCAGCCATTGTAGGATGATGTGAGCTATAGAAAGCAAGTTGCAACTTGTGCAGTGCATTAAGGATAAAGTTAAATCAGGTTTTTCTATAGATTTGAGAAGGTGTTCATACAGGTGTAATGAAGCTTAAAGGGTATCCAGAAGGATCTCTAAATTAGACAGTGAGTTAACATTCTGCTGTAAATCAGCTGCAGAAAATGGGCTAACTGGGAAACAGGTAACCTACCTAGGAGGGTATGTCTGCCAATGTCTCTCAGATTGGTAGGGTCAGAAAATGGTCCCCCGACAAAGAATGTTTGCCTGGGGGTCATGGTTAATGAAAACACTCTCAGATAGATAGCTCCTGCACATCCTCATTCCTGTAAGTGTGTTCGTGATGTCAACTAAATAGACGTGAACTTTTCTGATTCTGTGGTGATATAATAAATTAGGTTTGAATACATAGAATTCATATTGAGAATTATGATTTTGGACTGAACAATAAACTGAACATAAACAAGAGTGATATAGAAAAGTACTTTGTAGATTTCTTTTTTCTCAAGTTTTCTTTCCTTTCTGGACTGCATTCTTCACTTTTACAGAATTTAGCTGTTAGGATTCTCTGTTCCCTTCCATACAGGTTTAGCGTGCACTTCTTTAAAAAGCCTCAATTTACTGCTCTGAGAGTCCAGTGTTTAGAGAGATTTCCAGATGATATCTGCCCTGCATAGCCTTCCCAGTTAGGTCCAGCACAGGTGCAAGAGATGTGAGCCTAGAACCAGACTGTGAAGGTACATCATCTCACCTCCCAATTTCATTAAGAGTGTCTATAAAAGATCTGTTTATCCTTCAGGGTAGGATCTGACTGTAGCAGAGCAGCTGGACAATATGAAAGATTGGAATAGAAAGTCAGTTACTGTCTGTCTTTCTAACACTAAATGCTATTGTTTTCAAGCTTTATTCGCTTAACTCTACAGCTTTATATGCCCAAGCATTACAGAAAGGTTATACTGTGCCTTTATGAGTGTATGTGGTAATTGTTGCCTTTGATGATCCCAAAAGGTAAATCAATAAAAAGAACATATCCTACTGGCTGAAGCAGAACCTTGTTAAATTAGTAAAGAAATGAACTCAAGTTTCTCCAGAAGGACATCATTGTGATTACACAGAAGTGTCAAAGCAAAAATCATGTCTTTCAGAGATAATGTCTTCAGCCTAGTAAAGAAACAAAGTTATACACAGTCCTTACAAACATATGTACCTTGGGAGCATGTACTTAACAAAATTCTGAGCTTAAGCAGTATGTCCTTGGGCAGTCATTCTGCATTTTACGAAATTTCTACAGAATGTGTTTGTATACTTATCTATGACAAGCATCCTAATAGACTTGCATGTGCACATTTATACCTTTAACTGTAAGCTTAACAGGATGGAGTGTTGGTGTGGATTGTTCACGCTGCTTAATTCTTACCTTGCCCTCTGTTATTAGTTTGACCTTGACCAGCTAGTTGTGTCCGAAAAATCCCACAGGAAATCTTTGAACTTAGTGCAGACTAGAGATCTACCCTACTAGGTAAATTGAGTGTGCTATTTAGGCATTTCTCAGTGAGGTAAGAGAATTTGTCTGCAGGACCTTGGGTCATACGGTGCCAGACATTTTTATCTGGCATGTGAATGGAGAATCATATTCAATCTGTGCACCAGTATAATTGAAACTTTTGTCTATTTATTTAAATTGAGATATGCACTGATCTTGTATTTTTAATTTAGACAAGCAGTCCTTTGCAAGTATTACAGCATTGATTACATAAGCAGATTCAGTTTCTCCTTCAGTTGAGCTTTAAAGTCATTCTTTAAAGCAGAGTAATTATGTGGCCTCTTTTGAGAGCTAGCAAATACCTATTAATTCAGCAGTATGTGTATATTGATCTTCTGATCTTAACCTATTCTGTTTATTGTCCTTTAACAGAATTCTTCCACGAACATTAGTGCTCATGAGAAAGTAGAAGAGAGATTTATGTTATCTAAATTTACATGCCCATATTTAAAGATTAGGAGTCCACATAAAGACATTACATCATTCCCACAAAAATTCTACTACCATGTGTCTGTGGATTTTATAATAAAATATAGGATAATATAGATGTGCTCACCTAAGCATTTTTTTCTCTGTAAGCAAGAATAACTACAGATACACTGTATTCTCCATATAAATAATTAATGCAACATAAAGTTAGAAAACATTGAAATATTTAGATTTATGAACATATTTAGGTGAAAGTTACCATGATTTAGAGTAGAAGCTGTTATTGTGTGTTTTCTGCAGCATATAATAAAACAATCTCTGTAATTTAGAAAAGTAGATACGAATTATTCTATGCTTTGGGAAGTATTTCATGACAGGTGATTGACAGGTCTAGTTCTGCCCAAAGCCTGTGAGCAAACTGAAGTATTCATTGTAACAGATCTGTGGACCGTATCACTTCAAGGACAGGCAGAAGGATATTTTTCTCATCACATTTTACTATTTCAAGGCATACCCTTGGAGGCAGAATGCAGCATTTTTCTGGAAGTGCTAAACTGTTGTGCATGCAAAACTTCTTTGTCAAAAACAAACAAGCCACAAATAACTAGAATCTTGCTCATTATGTTCTCTTAGAGTTATTTCTTGTCCAGTCTGGTACCACCATAATTTCTAACACTGGAAATAGATTTGGAGCATGGCTTTGTTTTCCAAACAAGTTGGTAAATACCTATCAGTTCTTACCAATAATATCGACTGTTTTGTCTTTAACTGTTCATGCCTTCCTTAGAAACATATTCAGGCTATGGAAAGTTAAACTTCACCAAGGTCCAAGAAGATAGGAGGCAAAAGGGCTGGGCTGCAAAGATAAAAAAATGGTTCACAAGATAAGAGTTGAGGCAGAAAACAATACTAAGGATTGAAAGGAAGCTGCTTTTAATTTTTCCTGCTGTACTATCTGCCTAATATTTAATACAACCAGTACTGGCTTTATTGACAGGTAGCTCCAGAAAGTGTCTTCAAAATTATACTGATTAATCTCATAAGGTGTATGTCCAAAATATAAGTCCAATTAATAACCCTACAAAAATATTTTAATTGATAATTATAATAAATAAGTAAATAAGATAGTATATTAAAGCTGGGATTTCTATACTGTTGGCTGTCTCAGGGACATGACCTTCTAGCACAATATTGCATATCAGTGTTACATTCATATGCATTCATGCAGCTAGAGTAGATTTTTAATGATCTGCAATGTTTAAAGTTCACTGCAGTTTCTACTGAAAATTAAAATTAAAAAAAGTTTTATTTTTTGTCTTTTTCCCCTCACTTGATATTTCCATATTCTCTTAATATTCTTCTTTATATAACACTATAGAGGTTTCTCATTAGGAAAATCTCTTTTACTTTTTACAGTGCTAACTAAAATGCTTGATTATTATATCAAGACAGAAAATAACTCATAAGACTTTAATGTATTACTATGAAGGGAATAGTGCTCCTACTCTTTGCAATTCTCTTTCAATTTAAGAACTATTAGAGAAGATAGCAAAGCATTGTCTTTGTTTCTATTGTCTTCATGATTCTCTTTGACTCCTATTCATCTTCCTTTAAAGCTTTTCATGTTTTTAAACCTCAGAGACAAAGAAACCACTTTGCTTCTTTGTAGATGTGTGAGTTTAGGAAAAATATAAAGTAGCATTGGCATATATACATTTATTTGTTGAACAAAATGTGTTACGGACTTTCCAGAATAGGAACAAAACCAGCAAAGAACTGGTGTGGATTTTAATTTCTGCAAAAAGATAATAAAATAAAATCATTTTAGTAGTAAATATTTCAAATAACGTACATATGTTCTAGAATATATAATGTAATATATGCTATATAATAAATAATGCAATATGTACCCTGTAATAGATATAAATACTATTTTTGTATATTTTCAGAAGTGTTATAACACAATCATGGAATCTCAGAATGACTGAGTTGGGAAGGGGTCTCAGGAGGTCACCTGCTCAAATGTACCTGCTCAAGTAAGGCCACCAACAGCAAGCTGTCCAGGACAGTGTCCAGTCAGTTTTTGAACATTGCTGGAAGCACTCTTACTGCTGTAGCTCAGGCCCCATTTTTCTTCTTTGTCACAAGGGTATTTTCCTGGCTCCTGTTCAGCTAGGTGTACAGAAGGACCCTCTGGTCATTCTTTACAAAGATGTTTTACCAGTTTGTATTGGTTCATGTCATGCTCCTTTCCAGATGCAGAGCCTTGCTCATTTCTTGAACTTTCCTGTTGAGAAATCTGTTGTCCCATTTCTCTGGCTTATTGTGGTCTCCTGGATGGGAGCGCGACCCTGATGGCAAATCAGCATGCAAACCTCATTTTTGCATCCCCAGCACACTCATTAAGGGGAGTCTGCTCCATCATTCAGTTAACAATGTCAGAGTCCCATTTCAAGCCAACACAACAGCAATATTATGAATGTAGCTCAATTGTTCAGTTAGAGTGAAATGTATAAAACATTGCACAAAATGTTGGACACCATGGAACTTGCTAAGAGTTGAGTACCTCCAGTGTTGACAAGATGGGCTCTTGTACTTGTGGAACATTTCTTCTACATTTAGAGATATTATATATATCTGAGTATTTTCTAAGTAAATCTAGCATTGCTAAAATATAGGCTGCAGGGACACACTGTCAGCTTATTGTCAACTTGTCCTCCACCAATACTCCCAGGTTCTTCTCAGCAGAACTGCCTTTAAAGAGCTCAGCCCCCAGCCTGTACTGGTACTTGGGATTATTCCTCCCCGAGTGCAGGACCTGGCACTCACCTTTGTATTTTATATATTAAGTTTGGCTTTCTTTTCAAAAGAGTTTTTATAATAGTTTCATATCATATTATTTTTATATATATATATATATATCTCCCATATGTCATATATCTTATTCCATTTATCTAGTAGTTTTATATAATTATCTCTCTATATATAGATTATATAGTAATTATAATAGTTTTATATAATAGTTTTTTTATGTTAGCTTTTTTTTGAGAAGTGGAGCAAAGTATTTTATCTTACTATTTATAGTTTTGCAGGGTGAAAAAATGCATATTTGCATATTTTTAGTTACCCTCAGCAAAAGCAGATTTTAAAAATGATTACTTCCATTTGCAAAAATATCCTCTATTTACTGTAATTTTGTTAACTCTGTATCTGGCAGTTAAAACATGTTCATTAGTAAAAATAGCTGCTTTTCGATTACCTTTATTCATGCTGAGTGATGCCTTTCTTCAAATGGTGTTATTGACTACATCTGGTCTATTTATAAAGTACTATTCAACACAAGGGAGAAGAGAGGAGTCAGATGCCTGATGCTCTGACCAGGACACTGAGTCTAAAGATGTGACATGAAATCCTTACTCTATTGCATTCTATAGCAATTTTGTCTTTGACTTTAGTGAATCCAGAATTTCATCCATTATATATACTTATTTCTCTGACTTCTTAGGAGTTAGACACTTCATTTATTTCTCCAACCTTTTTGCAGTCTTTCATCAAAGTCAAATACTAACTTCATTTACCACACAGTAGAACCCTGCTGAATTTCAGGGAATATTTTCCCAGACAGAAGTTAAGCTAAAGAGGTTAGCAGATATTTAGTTAAAGCACTACTTTGAGCTAATTGCTATGTAAGTATTTAGTATTCTTAAATTTAAACATGTGCTAAAGTTTACACTGAAATAGTGGTCCTTTGCTGAACTGAGTCTATGAACAGTAGAAATAAGTAAGAATCAGAATATTTGGAGGGTATGAGTTGACACAGGCAGGCAGCCAGAAAAACCAAAAAAACATGACTGAAATGCAAAAAGTAAATGTATTTAATTATCTCACTAACTGGAGGATCCTGAAGCAGCACCCAGGCGGAGAAAGATGAGTGGGAATGCCAGCACAATCAGGGGCATTCTCTCCTGGGAGCTGGTAAGGCTGCTGTTTGCATGCATTTATTGAAGGCCTGTACACATGTGGTTTGCCATCATACTCTGACCTCTCCTGTGCTTTTTATGATCCCCAAGACAGGGAGCTCAAGCATGCCCATGAGAATGCCTCCACAATCCCCTGTTATCTTGACACAGAAATTCTACTTTTTAAAAGAGAGGATAATGAGCAGTAGGCATAATAAAGGGGGGTTCCCACATTTATTCACCAGGCCTTGGCATACCCAGTTGCAGGATCAGTTGAGTAAATCTACCATCCTCCTTGTCATTCTTCAGCTTTTAACTCTTTCCTTCCAACAGAGGCAGTAAAATTTTGTTTGGTGGCGCTATCAGATCAAGTTTCATAGTCTGTGAATTGGAAGCATTAACATCCACTGAGCACATTAGAAGAGGAAGGTCTGTGCTAGAAATGGGACTTGGATCATATGCCAGTGTATATTCCAGGAAGATGAAGTCAGACTTTCTCTTGAAGTAGGCCTTGTTCTTTTCCCCTTCGTTTTAAACTTGTGTCCCAGGGCTCTATTCTGCACTCCAATACCTACACCAATTCCCATGTCTCCTACCCTCTCCTGGGGGACAAAACAGAAGTCTCATGCCTTGCACCAGCCTCAGGAAAGAGGAAGACATAGAGCCAGTCAAAAACAATGGATTCTTGACTGTTCCTGATGTTGTAGTCAGAAATGTGAAGAACTACAAGGAATTTCGTGTTATAACACCACCTCCTCTTCCACTGACAAAGGAAGAAGACTGCTTTGTCTTGTTTACACCTCTGAACCAAAACCAAGGAAATTCTGCATTAAATACCACCGCTCTAGCTGCAACTACTTGCCTTGTCTTTATGGAAGAGTCTAGAGAAATACAATGGTCGTAGGCTATATTCATCTTTGTCCTTGACTTTATTTCTTTTATTTTTCTTCAATTTAAGCTTCTGATTTTGTGGCTAAGATTTCTAAGATTGTATTCAATTAATCAGTAGGAAAAATATTGCCAAAAAGTATTGCCAAAAAATATAAAAATTGCCATAAAAGGAAAACCTATCAACTATTCTAGGAATGCAGTGGGGAATTTTCTAAGAGAAGATTGCCTAATAAAACCAGAAAGCTTTATACATATTTTACTCTGAAGGTATCTCAAGAAATAAACACAATAATTAAGTATCAGTATTTGTTGTAGCTTTTAATATAAATTTTTTACCTAAGCTGCTGCTGAAATAATCTTGTGAAACTTCTTTGAATGTCAGCAATTCTCTCAATCTTTTCAGTTTAATGAACAAAGTTAACATTTATAATTACTTATGTATGAATATAATTAGAGGAGTTAAATTAATAATATATGAGAGTCATTTTTTATGAATATATTCCAGAAGTGATAATTAGGGGAAGTACCAAAAACGCTGTAATAATTTTTACACTGCAATTATTAAGCCATTCTAAAACTCACACACTCTTTAAAACTGGTCCATCTTGTGAAAAAATTCAGTGTGCAATAGCGAGACTATTACGGTATTATATTTAAATTTAAAGTATTATATTTAAATTTAGGAACTGAAAAGTCTACAGATGCTGAAATAGTTGCTTGTTTAACAGAGAATCTTGAAATAATATAACCTGGGAATGACTTCCAGATGACCAGGTCATCTGGTTCAACTGGCTGTTCAGAGGTCACTCTAGCCTTTGCTCCACTGAGTTTCAAATACCTCTAAGAGTAGAGATTCTACAGCCTTTCTGGGAAATCCTTTCCAAAGTCTGATTGTACCCACTACAGATATTTTTCCCCTAATATCAGATCAAATATCCCCTCTTTAAAATTGTCATGTGGTTAAGCACAATGGACTGCTGCAGGTGCCCTAGCACTGGAAATCTCTCACGCTTAAACATTTACACATAGCAGATCATTTATCCTTCAAAATGTAAGGATGTGGAGCATAAAATCCTGGAAGTACTAACTTCTAATTTGAAGTCATGTAAGATGGCAATAATTTCAATGTCTCCTATGTCTTGATATAGATGCTGGCTGGAAAAAGTAACACTATTTTGAAAGAATTGAAAATCTAGACAATGCCACAAGAAGGCGTTTAAAGTTTTTATGCTTCATGCCCAGAAGGGCTCTTATTGCAACAAAAATTTGTTTGTTGTTCTGGTCATTTGCACACAGGTAAGATGTGGTTCCTCTAGTTCATCTATACACAATTTCATATGGTTCTTTCCCTCTTTTTAGCTTTTCTCTTCCTTTTCCATAAACAAACATATTTAAATTCTTAAAAGCAGAAAATATTCCTTTTCCATTTTTTTAAATTTTCCTTTTCCTTTTCATTTCCCATGAGTATGTAGTGTGCAAAGAGGACAGAGCCAAGATCTTGTCAGTGGTATCCAGTGATAGGATCAGAGGCAATGGGCACAAACTGAAATGCAGGAGGCTCTGCTTGAACATCAGGAAACAATTTTTCACTGTGAACATGACCGAGCACTGACTCAGGTTGTCCCTGGAGCCTGTGAAGTTTCCATTCAAAAGCTGTTTGAACATGATTATAGGCAACCTCTTCTAGGTGAACGTTCTTGAGCAGGAGGTTTGATGATCATCCTTGGTCCCTGCCAAGTTGAATAATTTTGTAATTCTGTGAAGCGAGCTCTGCTTAATTTAATGAGCACGCATTTACTGCAGCTGGGCATTTAGTTCAAAATTTCCTAAGTATGAATTGTCTTATTCACACCTGTGTTATTTTCAAATGGAAAACCAATGCAAATGTCCCAACCCGGTTTGTTTTAGAGGTTTAATGCAAAAAATTTGTTTTAAATGTAACATAAAATCAATAAGAAACAAAAAGGCAGAGGGAAAAGAGGGAAATAATGATTTTAGCAGAAGATAAAACAGGATGCAATAGTTTCCAAGCTAAAATTTATACAAGGGCATTTAATGAAATCAAATGCATTACAGAGAGTGTAAGACAGAACTTATTAATTATTAAAGAAAATATCTAATTCGCTTGATGAATCTTGGTAAATTAACTGTTTGCAGCCAATGTAACTCAAAGCTGCCACTATAAATTTTTACAACTTGGTTAATATTGGGTATCTGGCATTGTATTTTTCATTATGGGACTACATCAGGGAAGGTTTAGGTCAATATTAGGAAAAGATTCTCCAACCAGAGGGTATTTTGGCATTTAAACCATGGAAAGCAGTCACAACACCAAGACTGCTGGAGTTCAAGAAGCACTTAAACAATGCTTTCAGGCACATGGTGTGATTCTTGAGGCTGTCCTGCACAAGACCAGGCATTGGACTTAATTGTCTCTGGGGACCCTTTTCAATTCAGGATATTGTATAATCCTATGATTTTGTAAAAATTTGGGTCTTTAGGTGAGGTGCACTAACAAAATATACAGCATAAATCTTCCATTGCTATCTTTATATTGTGTCCAGAATTGACTTTCCAACCTTGCAATGTTTTCTTGTTAAGCAGGAGTCGTCAAAATAATCACTGTGTTTACTGATAGGCTGTTAACTGTATTTTCAGTTGCTATCATCCTGGAAAGGCATATTAATAGAAGTTAGATAGGTGTGCCCACATCTCTTTTATTCTGAATAGGCTAATTAAATATGCTAGCTAAGAAAGTATCACCAAATGCAAATTACATGAAAGCCAATATAGGAACTGGTTATCCTATATCCATTCATTTTGCCCTGAAAGGTCTTTGATATTTCAAAGACCTAAATTCCTATGAGTTAGACATTGTCAATCAAGTACAACAGCACTGTTATGAATTATATATTTATCTTTTATGAGGCACAGTAGCCCCAAGACCTAAATCTCCTCTCAGAAACACTATGCCACCCCACTGAGCTCAGCGTATTTGCACTATTTTCAGTAAACACACTGAAACCTTGGCCTGTGCTTTCTAAACATGAGCCAAAATATTTTCTGACTCAAGTATAATAGTAACCATGATTTATTTTTCCTGTAGGCATGACTGCAGTAATTTTTATTTCCTTTAACATTCAGCAAAATACATTGGCCATCAGGGCACCTTGCATGTGGAAAATACCTTTTTGCTGCTCAAATGAATGTTTAAGTAGAGATGTGCCTCAAAATATACAAGAAGACCAAATATTAAGAATAATTTTATTTAAAAAGCTGTTTATAAAATTTTATTGAAATATGAAAGACAGGAGTCCAAGTTTCATCAGATTAAGAACTACTAATTCTTGATATTATTTTTCCTTGGTGAGACTTGTACTGAAAATGGGTGGCTGTAAAAGGCTCTGCAATAATTTTCTCTTTATATGGTTATCTGTATGTGTTTGTGTGTGTATCTTTATCTTTTCTCTGATAGAAAATAGAAGATTCCATCACACTGTGGAAATCAGGAGGAACCCAAGCTTTATATGAGACCAAAACAAGAAGAGGTTGCTTCTTTAAAGTTCTGAATTAAGTATACCACTTTCCTGAGAAAAAACATAATCTAAATATTCTGAATTTTTCAGTGCTATCACACAACCACTAAGCAAAATTAAAACAATATTTAACATAATATTAGATGTACTATTACCAAAAATCTGTTCTACAAAACCACACGGTGGCCATGTACTTTCTTTGAGCAGGTGCAGATGGCAATATGAGAGAAAAAATAATTTGAAACAACTTACATTTCATTATTATATTCTTTCATTAATATTCACAAAGTTTTTTGAGATCCAAAGATGATTGGTACTGAAGAAGTGCAAACCAATAACATCACAATCAATGGTGAACATACAGAAATGACAGGTTTATGAACATATGTGAGAGAATTTTTCTATACTAGATTACCCTGTGTTGAATCTAATAAAATGCAGATTATGAAATTATTCTGATAGCTTCATAGGCTTCCTTCTCAGAAAATTGTGATCTGTAAAAATTACGTTCAGATAAGACAGAAGAAACACCAAGCACTTGTTTTGTTTATTATTTTTCTTGCTATTCTGGTCAATGCTGTATGGAGAGCCAGATTTAAAATACCTCAGTGTATTTTACTTATTTCCAGTACAGCCTTTCCAGATTGTTTCTCAGCATTATAAAATGATGAAATTACTGCCTATGGAGAAAGTATCAGAGGGCAAAAGATAGCCGGGAAATTACATCAGCTATGAAGGAAACTTATTCTTTAATAAATGGCCTTTAGGAAGATAGACACTAAAAATTATGAAAATTTTGCAGTAGTGGTGGACTTATATTTTTCACTTCTACCTTCAATTCTCCATTTCCTCATGCAAATGATGGTGGAATTGAAGTTAATCTTGTACAGTTTTCCTAGCCATCTTCTCCTTTTCTCACTAGCTAAATACCTCCAAATAAATACCCAAGATCTAATGCCATTATAGAGATCTAGGAGACCAGGATGTGTATTGTGCATTTTGATTAAACTTTTATACATAAAATAAGAGAGGCTTTATGAATTTTAAAGTGTAAATTGAGTACAGCCCATAAATTTTATCTTTGGTTTTTATTGAAGCATTAACCTGACATTGCCAAGTATTTTTGTGAAAGTCTCTTTTTAGAATAAACTTGTTAGCTTTATAGCAATTTCTTTCTGATATAATAGTATTTTAATTTTGCACATACAAGTATTCTGTTTCTGTCATTTCACCATCCTCTCTAGTTTCTCTGATTTTTCATTTATTAGTAATCAAATAATTTTTTAAATTATGCAATCTTTAAATATTTTATTTGTGTGTGTTTGTATGTTTGCATGTGCATGCATCACCAGAAAGGTTCATAGAAGGACAGAATGACTGAGGCTAGAAGGAACATTTCAAATTATTCTGTTCCAAGCCCCCTGCTCTAGCAGTTTCACCCAAGGACAATAGCAGGGGTCCCAAGGACAATGTCCAGACAGCTTTTGACTAGCTGTTAAAGAATTGGTAGAGTTCTTTAGATTTTTTTGTTTGGATCCTTAAATTAAATATTATGAAGAAGCAAAAACTTACTCAAAATCCTACAAAGTTTAATATTTTTTGGTGTCAAAGCAGTGAAAATCCTCTTAATTTTATATTCCTGTCACTTAATAAATGAACAGCTCTGATCTAGTTCCGATGATTATTTGCATTAAATTCAAATAATTTTCTTTGCTCCTTTGTTATAAAAATTGTTCTCATACAGAGGCACTGTCTTCATATTTGCAATACACTCATGATGAGGAAGAAAAAAAAGCATATCTATCATTTTTAGTGGTTACTGCATCATGAGGAATGTTTTTGGTGTGAGATCTTTTCTGGCTTTGTTTTTGTACCCTCATGTTTTCTCTGATTTGTGCATAATACGTAAAAACAAAATTCCAGTTCAACGTAAGAAATGAAATATACTGTTATATAGAAATATATATCTCTCTCTCAAGTGTCTTTTTAGAGGGTCTTATGGGGGTCCAGTAATAAAAAAATGTATGGATTTCGTTTCAGTTATTGAACTACTGCTAAATCAAAGGCATTCTGTCTATTCTGTGAGAAAACTGACACTCTCTGTGTTATGTTCCTTGTATTGCACTTTGATGAATATACTAAAGAAAATACCAAAATGGGAGTTTGCAACTATCAAAACAGGTAATTAATGACAATGCAGACAAAAGAATTTGTTTTGTTTTCCTTGCATGATGCTAAAGCTGACTTTGTCTCATTTCTTATTTCTCTTGTAGTTTGGTTGGGCTATTTACTTTTTTTAAAATATATGACATATTAGTGATGATAACAGCAATAACAACAACTTTTAGAAGATGGTACATACTTGAGAAACAAGATAAGTAATATTTATATAAACTTATTAACTGAAAAATAATAATATAAAGGAGGAAGACTCCTGTGACAGATAACAAACTGGAGTTTTTATGGATAAGAAAGAATCAAATATTCACTCCTTAAGGACAAATAGGTTTAATATCTTTCTGCTTTTTAATGACTTATTTGTATGACTGAAATATGAGGAAGCTCTTTACTTGTAGTAAGGCTGAAAGGGACATAACTGAGGATCCTTAATAGCTAAAGTAAAGACTGAGTTAGGTGACTCATCCTCTGTTGTTGGTGGATGAAAAGAGATTTCTAGGCAGGTCGACAAAACAATTTAAATCTCAGCCACCACGTTTAGAATGGCATCCTCTGAGTTCTTCAGTCACTTATTTCTTTTCATTTAAAGCCACATTTGATAAATTTCTTGCGTTTACGTGTTTATTGTTCCCTAACAGTGTCGTCAGCACTGTTAAGAATTCTCCTTCCTGTACTTGCCCACAGTTTTGGGTCATAACACATACTCCAATACATCCCCTAGAGAAAGAAATAATAATATAAGCCTGGAGTATTGTTTGGTCCAGGATTCTTCTGAGCCCTGTATGGAATTTCTGTACGTGTGTTTTATTTCCTGTTTTTGTTTCAAGATGCAAGAAGATGGACTAATATACCAAGTGATATTGAATTGATGTTTTGGACTCTACAGGTTATATTACAATGTTCTGTTACACTGCATAATGTACAAGACTGTTTGAAGCAATTTGCAAGTGGTATTTGGAGGAACCAACCCTATGAAAATGTTGAAGAAAAAGATTGCAGAATAAAGGGAGGCAATTCTGATGGAATCTTTTCCAACTTATTATAAACACAGATATCTGAAACAATTTTTTTCTCACAAAAGTTACATTTTTTTACTTGGAATGAGAATAGACTTATTAATTTAATTAAAATAAATCAAATCAAACTAAACCAAGAGAAACAAAGATCCAAAACAAACTAACTAATAAGCCCTAGGAGATATTAATATTTATTGTCAAAAGCTGATGACTGGGAAATAAAAGCAAACCAGGGAGATACATTTTCTGACATTGCGAGCCAAATCACAAAAGTTAGGTGTTTGTCTCCACTGACTGTGTATAAAATATTAGGCAATTAAAATCTTCCATCATTTGGCATCCAGACTGACAGTTCTCCTCTTGAGGACAATGGGAGTAGCCCTGTATATGTATACTCATAT
>JAWWMS010000059.1:17521048-17593871 GCA_035048045.1 Chlorospingus semifuscus | reverse complement strand
CTGTATATGTATACTCATATACACACATACACATGTATATGTAAAAATATGTACATGCTTTATTTTTTAAAACCAAACAATTTTTTTTTCCACAGAAAGTAAAAACTTGGCACTTTTTTTTTCTCTTTACCTTCGCTGATTTTTCTTCAGCTATGTAAAGGTGGATGGTTCCATCCAAGCTAGAAATACACTGGATCTTAGGATAGATGCTTATCTCCCCACCACTTGATATCCATATACATGAATTTTGGGATTATGCTTCTTTATATGATCAGGGATGTTTGCAAGATAAACAGCAAAGTGCAAAGGGATTTTAGTATCTTCAATATTAGACAAAGCCAGCACATATGGGGTTTGAACAGTTGTCAGAGCAGCAGCTTCAATCCAGGCAGCTGAGTTCCACCTTAAGTGAATTTATTTTGACTAATTGAACAGTACACTTGGAAGACAGTAAGAGTTGTGATATCTGATAGAAAACTAACAAAGAGAAAATTTTTGTTCTCTGGAAATATAGTAGTCTCACAAAACATTTCACAGGAATGTTTTTTTTGCCTATATATTTAAAGAGAATTCAGACATTTGATTTAGGAAACCTGATCTCATGCTGCTAATTTACCTACCCAGAAACTTAAGAAAGAATTCTTTATATCAGTGATGTCAGGCTGAAAACAGCTTTACTGTATTTTCAAGTTCATGCACACAGTCTGAAAGTCTGACTTCTGACTAAGTTTCTCAAAGACTTCATCTCCCTCTTTTTAGAATATGGGCTAAAAAGTCTGTTCTGGTTCTCTTGGATTAAATGCAGAGCATTCCTGTTGCTGAGAGATTTTTGCTACTTCCAGGCCCTTCTCACAGTCCACTGTAAGACAGGAGGAATTCCCAAAAGCCTTCTGAAAGAAAACTAGTAATTGTTTTTCCCCCAGAATAGAATTACTGAACTTTTCTATCAATAGGGTATTTTACAATATGTGTTACTTTTTGCTAGCATAGAAGAGAGCCTGATCATTTCTTAACTCTTTGGGAAACTGGGCTTTATACATCGACCAAGATAATGCTTTTTTTTTTCCCCCCAGATGTTGGTCTGCAAATACCTAAAAATAAAACCTCTACCTGGAGTTTCTGACAACCAAATGTGAGAGTTAAAAATAACAGCAAAGTAGAAGAAGAATTGCTAATGTTTTACCCTGTGATCCTCTCACTGCCTACAGATATGGCTGTTACATTTGAAAATGAAATTATCCAGATTCCAAGAAAAGTTAAGAATATCTTTCTCTTCTTGCTTCTCTTTGGAGTAATTCTTTTAAGTGGCAAGTCTTCATTGAGATTTGACACCTTTATCAGGCAATGTTCTATTAACTGGAAATATCTTCTGACTTCTAATATGTACATAATTACTTTCTCTGGCAGTATTCCATTTTAAAGGGTCCATTTCAGACTCAATAAAATATTTTCAAATCAATTGAATTGCAATTTAACTTAATCATAAGAATGGAAATAATTCCCTGACATTACAGCAGTATTTATGAAGAAACTAATTGTGTGTATCCCACTGCTAGTCACATTCACTTACATAAGCAAACTGGAATGTATTTCAGGTTGCCTGTATATATATCAATTTTTTAAAAAGTATAAAAATAAGTCTGAGGTCAGAAAAACCTTTAATTTTAGCACCAATCTTTTAGCATTAATTTCTTGGTAGCTTTGATTAAAGATTCTCCTATTTTGACCCAGAAGTGTCCTAATTTCTTCAGTCTATTTAATACAGAAAAAGTTTAATTATATTACAGGTTGTTTTGAGAATTCATTGGTTTATTAGCTCAGTGCTCACTGAATGCAATGGTGGAGTGCATTTCTGGAGTGCATCTTCTGCTTCAGTTTGTGTTGTGAGGCAGTGGTGCAAAAGGAAGTGTGGTAATAAACTAGAGAATTTGCCTGAAAACCACACCCTGATAAAGACTACTGTTGAGACTAATGTAGACACATCCTTTGAATTGGTTTTCTATTCCAGTAAATCTTCATAGAAGCTGTCAGGATTTGAGAGTACTGAATAAATGTGATGCCAAGCAACAGCAACACATAAATGAGAAAGATACATAACTGTTTCATTGATGCCTCTTTTTAAATATAAAACCTAATTTATTTAAATTCACATTTCAGTAAAATAAATGCCCTTATACTTTTACTCACAAAAATATATTGGCTTTCCTTTTTCAAGCATAGGATGTAATGTGAGGTGCCCAGTGTAATGGCAAGGTACATTCAGAAACATGATTTAGAAAATACTAGAAAGGAAGCAAACATTAAGTAGAAGGAATGGCCTGGGACTTTTTGTTACTGAGAGAATGGCCTGAAGCCTCATAGCATCTTTGCTCTATGATAATAGAATTTGTGAAATTGTACTAAAAGATTATCTGAATAACCATTCTCTGCTCTTGCTGTAAAACTCAACCAAAACTTAGGCAAGATTACAGCCTATGAAATTTTCAAATGGCTCGTGTTGAGATTTGGAGTATTAATTATTCAGAATCCATCTGTACTTGGGATGCTCCAGACCCAAGTGGGTTTATTACAGCCAGTATGTACACACCCTGCTCTTACAAAGAATCCCAGCACAAGTGAAGAAACTGGACTGGTCTGTCTGCAGATTCTTTTTACAGCAGCTAGGGGAGCTTGAGTGTCAGAAACAAGGACTGAGAATAGTAAAAATATCTCCTCTAAATTGATGATTGGCCTACAGGCTGTAAGGAGAACAAGAGAAAAATTGCCTGTCCTCTTTTGCATGATAAAGAGCAAATGCAGAGAGACTGGCAGGTGATGTGGGTTTCCAGAAAGAGAAGCAGCAAATAGTATGAGAATCCAGTGCAAAGTAATTAGTGTATGGGCTGAATACAGCAATTCTCACCCTTATTCTATACAGACATTATAGAAGACCAACAGATTTTGCCTTTTAAATCTCCCCTACCATGGCAAGTGCTACAGGGAGGGAAAAAAGCTGAAAACCGAAATGCCAAGCATGTAAGCAGAAATCATACTTAAAAATTGGCATATGAAGATGTGGACTACATTTGTATTTGTACATACAGAATCAGTTCAAATTTTTTTATAATTTCAAATTATATTATTCTGGGGTTCAGCCTTATAATATTTTATTTTCAACAAAGAACTCTCTATATATTTCTATGGGTTTTTTTCATATCTTACTTCCCACTCCATTGTTCCATTGTAGGAACTTTTTTCTTTAAATTTCTCCCTATGGTGTGTGTTATACTTGTCTCTTTTTCTCCAAATCCCTTCCCTTTATTCTGTTGAGCCTTAGTATTCTCTTCTCTCAACTCTTTTGCTGAACTGCTGAATCTGTGAGGAGATAAAACAGATAAGAGGAAAGGAGCCATCCAGCCAGGCAAAAATCCAGGCAGCTAGACTGGATCAGAGGCCACTTCTCAGCACAAAGGCTTTCATGTCAGTGCTTTTAGGGGCATTCACAGCCAGATGAACAACTCTCAACTATCTTTGAGGGTTTTGTCTACATCCCACCACATTCAACATAAGAAGTTTTCAAAAAGAATGTACTTCTATTGGGTTTTCATGTCAGGGTTTGGTGGCTGGGGGCTACAGTGGTGGTTTAGGAAAGAAGCTGCTAGAAGCTTCCTCTAAGTCCAATGGAAACAGAGCCAACAGACTCCCTGAAGAAAGCACGACTGGCCAAGGCCAAGCCTATCAGTGAGGATGTAGCTGCATCTGTGGCATAGCATAGTTAAGACAAGGAAAAAGTCACTGTGCAGAAGCAAATTGCAGCTCCACAAGATGGGAATAACTCTGCAGACACCCATGTCAGTAGAAAGGGAGGGGGAGGAGATGCTCCAGGCACTGGAGCAGAGATTCCCCTGCAGCCCATGGTGCAGACAATGGTGAGGCACGACCAGCTGTGCCCTGCAGCCCACGGAGGTCCTCGGTGGAACAGAGCAGCCATGGAGTATCCAACACCAAACAGGATTGGCTCCTGGCAGGAACTATGGACCCATGGAGGGAAGAACCCACACTGGAACAGGTTTGCTGCCAGGACTTGTGACCCTGTGGGGGACCCACCCTACAGCAGGTTGTTCCTGAAGGATTGCACAACATGGGAAGGAGGACCCTCACGGGAGAAGTCTGTGAAGAACTGCAGTCCTTGTGAAGGACTCACACTGGACAAGTTCTTGGACAGTCTCCCATGGAATAGGTCCCATTCTAGGGGGCAGGGGAACAGTATGAGTTGTCTTCCCCTTGAGGAATAGAAGTGGCAGAGACAATGTGATGACCTTACAGCAATCCTCATTTCCTTTTCCTGCTCCCCTGCCCCGCTGACCATAGTTGTTTGGAGAATTTGGGAATAGAGTTAAGCATGAGAAGGAAGGGGTGGGGGACAGGTGTTTTTAAGATTTGGGTTTATTTCTAAATAATTTACTTTGATTTGAATTGATTTGTAATAGATGCAATTAATTTTCCCTGAGTTGAGTCTGTTTTGCCCATGACAGTAATTGGTGAGTGATATTTTCCTGTCCATTTGTTGGCCCATGACTCTTTCATTATATTTTTCTCCTCTGTTCATTTCAAAATGGGGAGGGATAGAGCAGTTTTGGTGGGCATCTGGCATCCAGACAGGTTAAATCCATCACATCACTTTAACATTTCAATTATGTAATGATTTAGACAGCAGTTACTGTCAGACACATCTTATCACTTTTTTCATGTGAAAGAAATCCATATTCCACTCTTGTGTCTTTGAAATAATTTTTGTCCTCTGGTTAGAAATGATTCCTGATAAACTCATACATTGGGGGCCAATCCTTGCCCATAGGAAGATGTCAGCTTATCCAATACACAGGTTGTACTTCCAATCTCATACCACTGCATATTAGAGCTTTTATCCCACTTTCACAGCTTTTTTGAAGGTGTCAAGCTCATTCTCTTTGATTAGCTCTTGCTGTCTTTGACATATAAGACTGCATGACAGGATTTATGTCGTACTGCAACAAGTACAGGTCCTGAATAAGCTGTAAGGTTTGATAAAAAAGTACAATTTTCAGGTAACTATACAGTAAACATGTACTTTATACCACAAAGAAATAACTATTGATGTGATCAGAAAATTACCTTTATTTTCACTATCCCCTTTCCTTACACTTTAGTCACAAAAGAAAAGGCAGCAATGTGCACTTGCAGCCCAGAAAGCCAAATGTATCCAGGGCTGTGTCAAAAGAAACAAGGCCAGTAAGGTGAGGGAGGTGATTCTCCTCATCTACTTTCATGAGATCCCATCTGGAGTGCTCATCCAGGTCTGAAGTCCCCAACATAAGAAGGATATGGACCTGTTTGGGTAACTGCAGAGCAGAGCCAGGAAGATGACCAAAGGGCTGAACCATCTCTCCCGTGAAGACAGGCTGAGAGTTGAAGCTGCTCATCTTGAAGAAGAGAAGGCTTCAGGGATGTGTCATTGTAGTCTTCCAGTACCTGGAGGGAGCTTACAGGAAAGATGAAGAGAGATTATTTACAGGAATATGGAGTTACAGGACAAAGGGAAATGTCTTCAAACTGAAAGACAGTAGGTTTAGATTAGACAACAGCAAGAAATTCTTCACTGCAAGGTTGATGAGGCACTGGAACAGGTTCTCCAGAGAAGCTGTGGATGATGCCCCATCCCTGGAAGTGTTCAAGATGAGACTGGATGGGGCTTTGAGAAATCTGATTGATTGAAAGGTGTCCCTGCCCATGGCAGGAGAGGTGGGACTAGATGATCTTCAAGGTCCCTTCTAACGCAAGGCATTCTATGATTTGCAAGTTCATGAAAGAGGATGTGCCCCAAGGTATGAGACCCAAGCAGGTAAAAAAACCAAACCCAGGGTAGTAAGTCAGGTGGACAGATGGGTCCCCTCAGAACCCACATTGGTACAGAGGGGACCCACATCTGCATTTACCACTTTCTCATGGTGCACATGTGTGTTGCAGTTTCTGCTGATTTCTCAGACCTGGTTTTCTCCTTCTGACCTGTTACAAGGGCACTTAAAATATTCTGAACTTGCAGATCTGTGAATGCAGAAAATGAGGAGAAGATGAATAGATACTTGCCTTCTGCCTTCTCAACTGCATTTAATAATCTGTTATGCTTTACCATATCTATTTTTACTTACTACAATAAATCTTGGCTAAAGAGTAAGAGAATTTGAAATTCCATACAATTATTTTTTTCTGCTACACTGAGTTATTTTGTTTTCTTTCTAGGTCTTCTTAAGTTTTGGTAAAGTCTTTTAGCAATATCAGGATAATACCTAAAACTCTGTGATTGATTTCTGTAAAAAATTGAATTTTTTGGAGGTAATTTTTTCTTTTTTTTAAAATATGTTAGGCAGTGTGTCCTTACTGAACAAAAGCTTTGTTAGTATAGAAACTCCTAAAGAAGACTGGAATCATGATATGTCAGGATAAATGCATGAAGTTTCTACAAACTCCAGGACACTCTCCTGCTCTACTCTTCTTTCTCACCTTTGACCAGTTTTTGTCTGTGGTTATTTATGTGTTTGTTTGCTTTAGAAGTAGTTGTTAATCTGCAATCTGAAAGTCTACCCTACCACCTGAACTTACAGCTTTATTTTTCTCTGTGGTTCTTTCTCTTTGAATGAAGTAGTTTATTTGAGATATCATTTGGGAAATCATTACCATTTCAGAGTTTTCAGTTTATAGGTTAAAATCAAACTATGAATAGCATAGTGTGTCATGTGTCATATCTCTTGGAGGATCTCTATTACCATCAGAGGCTTGATGCATTAGGCAATGGATGACTGAGTTACTTTTGATTGCTTTTTCCTGATGTAGTTGAAAATAGCTTTCTTTTTTTTCCCCCTCCAATATAAAATAGATTCATTATAATTCAATAAAAACAAACAAAAACAAAAGTGAAAAACTCAAGGTCATGAACAACAAAAATAAACATTAAAAACTCCAGCATTCAGAAGTTCTTTTGATCTGTCAAGTGTTTCTCAGTATCCCCAAGGTTTTAAGTGATTGTTTCATTCACTAAATCATGATCTAGAGGATTCCTGGATATCCCCATTGCCTTTCATCCACTTCAAATCGTTTTCCTTTATAAGTACCCCACTGGTCCTATACTTATGTCTGTGCATCTTTGGAACATTTCCATTATTAAATTATCTACAATCCATGATCTATTACTAAATAAGCACTGCTTTACTGAAGCCAAAACAACCCTATAGGCAGAAAAACTTTTTAGTATAGCAGTGTGCTTGTAAAAGGTGACAGATGGGAAAGAGAGCTACAAGGACAGTGCTGGACCCTACTAACCCATCAGAGATTGAATCCATCAATCAGAAAAAAAACATGGTAACAGTGTAAAGAGAGAAGAAGAGAAGATATCTCTCCCAGCCTTTTTTATTAGGCCTTTTTTTCTGTTGTGCCTCATGCTTTTATTTCCATGCAAACAGAGGATGGGGACACATTGTCTCTGCCCTTCTCATGGTAAAATTTTGTTCGTTTGTGATTTAAACTCTTTCTGAATTGATTGGTAAATCTAGCATCAAGCAAATGATCTTTTCCTGCAATTGAAATCTCAGATAATGTCTCAGTCCTAATCATTGAATGTATCTGTGCAGGGTAACACCTACTCCATGGGAAAGTCCTTAAAGTTTCAGTGGGATTTGGAGGCTCTGGTAGCACTGTGGTAAACTTGAAATCTTGGAGCGAGATTTTATTTAAACTAATAAATTAAAATAAAAATGCAGAACTAATAATTGACATAAATATTAAAGAATCTAAATTGTATAAAAATTCATTGGAAAACATAATAAATAATAAAATGTCATAAGAAGAAATTATTATTCAGTCCTCTTTGTTCTCTTACTTTCTCTGAGGTGTATGGGAAAAGTGAAGTCACTTTGCTTCAAGCTAAAATTCATTAAATAATTAATTATTCAAGTAGAAAAAGCTTTTTTATTTTTTCTTCTTCAAGGATTAAATAGAAAATTTACAGCTTAGTTTTACAAAATCGGAACAAAGGATACAACTTATTTCCAAGAATTAAATAACACCCTCTGTTTCTGATAATTTTGATAAACTTCTAAAATGCTTAAAGGAATGTTTGATATGTCACCCCTACAATGAAAAATCTTCAACCTAGGTTTTTGCTATTTATTTTTTCTTACATTTCTAAAAATTTATCTTTTAAAAAGTAAGCATTCAGGTATCTTTGGTGCATGTGATTTATACAAAATTCATCCCATTGCATATTTTTGTTGCTACTTTTCAAATGTTAAAAGTATTTAAAATTATATTGTTCCAATGTTATGGAGGTTCCTTGGCCTCCTTTCAGAGTAAAAAAAATAGTATTTGGGATTAAAGAAGCAATTCAAAGCGTCAATCATAGTTTCTATACTGAAGGATAATAAATATACAGATTTATAGAAAGTACTAAAAAATGGGAAAGAAGCCACATGATTATGCCAGCAGTATTCTCCATATTTCCATTGTATCTATCATTTAAAAATATGGACTGCAGAAAAATTATTTACTATTTACCACAACAATTCAATGATACAGTGGTGTGTTTAATCATCCAGTACTCTTGCTCTGAGCCTCAAATCATACCATACTCAATAGAGTTTAATGTTCTTAATTTATGGAGTCTGACAGCACTCCTTAGCCTTTGGGTCAGTTTGAGTCATATGCATACACAGAGAAATTAATATTTAAACAAGTTCTCTATATTGGAATTTAAAATACCTAGAAAAGAGCTGATCAAGTGTTCAGCAAAGAAGATAAAGCTGTAAGAGCAAATTAAATTCTTGGACTCTGAGCATTTGGAGTTGAAAATTAGAAGACTGCCTCTGTTCCTTAATTTCAGTGTGTTTCAAAGACATGGAATGTGTTGACCAAACTTTGAGTACATATACTCTTTCAAATCTGCTTCTAGGGCTACTTTTCAAATTATGATTAATGTTATTTGTATTTGTATGAGACCTTGATACCCGGACTTGCTTTTATATAATGTAGGAATTAATGTCTCAGAACCCAATTAAAATCTTTGAATAGTTGCAACATTATTCTCAGCAAAGCAATGCACCCATATCACAATCCCATGCAGATTGAATTTATTATATATCATAGTGTACTTGCTTAGTGAGTCACATGGATCCCAACTCTGCTCTTTTACACAGGGCTGTCCTAACTTCTTTGGTTTCCTGGAGTTTCCACTGTTCATCCCAGTTCAAACAATAACGTTAAGAAACACTATTCCTTTCCTCTGTTTTTAAAATGGAGTCATAGAATTGCTTAGATGGAAAATACTTATAAGATTGGGTCCAGTCATTAACTGACGACCATGTCCCCGCTTGTTCTCTAAGTATCACATCCACATGTTTTGTGATGGGTTGGCAATTTCCACTTACCCGGTGACCTGGTGGTGATTGACCACTTCCCTGCAGCCTCTTACAATACCTGAACACCTTTTCAGTGAGGAAATGTTTCCTCATATCTAATCTAAACCTGTCCTGGTACAACTTGTGGGGATTTACCTTGTCCTGTCAGTTTTTTTTCTGTGAGAGGAGACTGAGCCCCACCTTGCTACAGCCTCCTTTCAGGTATTGCAGAAAGCAGTAATGTCTGAGGCTCCTCTTCTTCAGGCAAAATAACCTCAACTTTCTCCTCAACATCCTCATAAGACTTGTGCCCTAGCTTACTCCCAGTGGAAATTAAGCTTATGCAGAAAATATATATTTGGGTTGTCACTACAGCTTTTAAATATTTCAAGCAGGTTAATACTGAACTTGAATGCAAAACAGAAACGCTAAATTTTTACAGTTTTAGTGAGAGTTGACAATATGACTAGGGGACACACTCTGCTCTTATTCCAAAGAGTTCCAAAGGTCTTGTTTTGTTCTATTTATATCAATTAATCATCGTAAATAAATCCAGACCAGCATCAGCAGTTAGGACAGGTCAGACCTGTGTGAACCCTCCCATGTGAACCACAGAACATGGGAGAGGGACTGGAAACACAGCATGAGAGTTAACAGCAGCAGCTGTAGTCCAGGGAGAGCCCTAGTTAGGGGTAGCGTCACGCTGTCGGGAGAAAGAATGCAATTCTATATAGACTGAATTAGGATTCATCAACGTCACTTTTTACTGTATAGCTGATATAATTTCTTATTAAGAGAAAGGAGGTGTGAGTGACAGTGTTCTAGAAGGGAAACTTTATTTTCCTAATTAATTTTCAAGATGCTCAAACTATATCAAGCTATGTCTCTTATTCACTATTAAGTATGTCTTTGTGTTTCTTAATAGGTAAAGAAGTAGAATTGCTTCCAATAAAGTAAATTTCTATTTCAAATGGTGTAGGTTCTTTTGTTATTTCTAGCAGGTGTTTCATTTCAAATGGTGTAGGTTCTTTTGTTATTTCTTTTGTTATTTCTGCCTCATTTACCTTTTTATCTTTTTTTTCTTCATTTTTTTTTTCTTTTTTGTTTTGCTTTTAATGAAAGAGTTCATATGGACTGCTCTCTGTCCAGAAAGCAGGAATTCATGATCTCAGGGCCTTAGGTCTCCTACTGTGTATTGAATGTAATAACTCTCAGATTACCTCCCTCAGTCAAATATATTCAATAATATTTATATTCTGGAGTAGACTATTGTAGATATGAATCAAAAATCAATGTCTTATACTTTAATCAAGGTTCTGCAATTATGAAATTAGATTAAAATGAAAAAAGCTGTTCACTTTTATGTGAAATGTCATTTTGACAGATGGTCTGCACACCTTTGGAATGCTTTACAACTTTCCACTTTTACAACATTTTGAGTCATACCTGACTGTTGTGTCTTATGCAGCGCAAACCGTTTACTCTGCAGATGATATTGAAACGTTATGGGGATCTAGAGGGATTTTCATTTACTATTTTATGCCCTATCCAACAGGCAAATCACAGAAAGCTTTTTAGTTAGACGTGGGCATGTTTGTAGGCACTGGAGTCTCTGGCAAACAGCTCACTGCAGCTCTAGTTTAATCAGCTCATTCTTTGGCATTTACTTGCTGATTTCTTGCCTGAAGGGCAAACACTATCTTAATGAAGCACACAAGGACAAATGACTTTTCCAGGCTGTGATTAATTTTCACAAGCTGACTTTAATCACTGGTTAATTAATAGAAGATTTGTTGATTTACACAAAAACCAGTCATTATAAGCAGTATTATATCGATTTGTTTTTCATTAATTTAATGCAGTAACAAGCTTTTATTTAGAAATTAAATGTGCTGAAATTTCATAGCAGAAAGAATGATAATGTACTAGAAAAGAGTATGGCACCTATGTAGCTCATTGGGTTTGCCTGCTTGACCTAACCTTTTCAGAAGCAATGGATACCAATACTTCTCCAGCTCAACTCTGTCACCCCTTTACCCGCACTTGAAAAATGGGATTGACATTTTTTGCACTATTCACATCAATATTTTAATAATAAATGCTTAGTAGCAGTATATGACTTATACAACAGATATGGCAAAGATCAAACAGAGTTCAACATACAAATGAAACAATTTAGGGAAATAGATAATGTTTTTTATTATTATACCAGGAGCTGGAGATTCTTTTAAAACCAAATTTTATAAACTGCATTTAAGAACATAAATTAAATGTATTTTGTAGATATAAGTTAATGTATTTTGTAGATTCTACAAAATACATAGCAATTGGCTTGGATCTGCTTGATGAGGCAGCCCATCATGATGTAACAGGTGAAACCACAGCCAGAATCAGTGACAAAAGTCCAAACAAATTTAGAGTAGAAGCGAAATACTAACTTTTAACAGTTATTGGGTGATTAGTCTAGGAGATTGACTGACCTATCATCCACTTTCCTAAACAGAAAGATAATTGGCAGTCCGAAAGATTAAAAAAATTTGCCAATTCAATATGACCACCATACAAGGAATGTACTGGTAACATGTTCTATAACAAACATAGGAGAATAAAATAATTTTTAGTCTTTTCTGGACATGGAATCTATTATTGTTGAAGCCCATTGAAGTTGCCTGATACATGACACCAAATATTTTGTCAGTTTTCAGTATTCAATAAAATCAAATGAGCATTGCCTATGATACTGATACAGATATATTTTACCATAGTTTATTCTATATTAGATTACTTTAGTCTGCTTTCCATTCACCATTTCATGCTTATCAACTCTTTTCTGCACAGTAAAAAATCCAACTGACATAGATAGAAGTCATATAATACATATAGCAATGTAAGTGGAATTTATTCTTAAATTAATATTTTTCTTTTTCCCTTTGCACACAAGTATTCTCCTTTTACTTAGAAAGAGTGGAGGAATTTTAAAATTTCATTATTTTTACCTACACAGGGTTTTTTGCTCATGGTTTTAGGGTTTTTTGTTTGTTTTCTTCTAACAAGCTGCAGAAAAATATATCATTCACAAATATTTGGTGTACATGAAGTCCCGTTCGTTTTATGACACCTTAAAGTGTCACATTGTATAAAATGAGGTATTCAAGGAAAACAATTATATAGATTCAATGTTTGCATGCTGAAGTCTGGGACAGTTTTGACTTTAGCTTTTGACTCTCCAGTCAGAGTGGATAATGCTCACTTAATGACATTATACCTGGGATTCTTCTCCACAATATCACTTTTCTACCAGTGGCAGCAGCAGGAGGCTGAAAACACAGTTTAACACATACTCTGCAATAGCAAATTTGAATAGCTTTTGTTAGAGGGAGCATTACACTTCCACTGGGCACTATACACAATACTATTGCATAATGAAGCATCAATTAAAATGCTATTAAAATAAGATGTTATCCTGTTGTCTTTTAAATGATGTTATCTTGGCACTTCATCTGCCTAATGTCATCAGTTAGCACAGTAGACCCGGTGCCATTAAGGTTAATGTACAACATGTTTCTAATGTACGCTAGTGTGTCATAACATATGTCAAACATGAAACCTGATCATAGTGATGATGATGGACTCACAAAGGAATACACAAAGAATAAGAAAAATATGTGAACTGACTCCTATCTGAAAGATTGCATTGGCACTCAATCAAGACTTGATGATTTCAAACTTCATCTAAGAACAAGGTAAATAAAACTGAAATTGGAGCTTGAAGAAGTCTGTGTAGAGATATGAGAACAGACAAATGAATTCAGGGCCTAAAGTTTTTCTAGAGTCCTCAATCACACCTCTAAATGCCAATGGATAACATTTTGTTACAGCCCTCCCACAATAATTCACTGAAAAGACATTCTCATTACAATGTATAGTAAAAGCAGCATCAGGTGAATTTCAGAATGTGCAATACAATCTCTCACTAATGATAATTACTGGGCAGTAAACTACATTTGCTGTGTGTTTTCAAAATTATTCTGTTCCTACAGAGTTAACAGCTTGATTAAAGCTTTGTTGGAGTAATAATTTAAAAGCACTGCAGACAAAATTCACATTTCTCTGTTTTTCAAGACCACCTACAACTGAGATAAAAACTGAACTAAAAAGATGCATTTGAGTTTAAAGTTGCTGTCACTTCTTCTATTTGTGTACATGACACATTGAAAAATAACTTGCTGTCTTACAGCAAGTCAAAAATAAATTTTTACACATTTCTCCAACAGCTATAATCAATCAAAACATAGATTTGTAGTCAAAAGATTAAGCTCTTGATACATTTGAATTTTTTTCTATTGTAATAAATCTTTCAGTAAAAAATGGATACCTCAGCATAGTCTTTGGTGAAAAACAATATGGAAAACATCATTTAAACTGCTAGCCAAAGTAGAGCTCAGATACCTTATCTAGTAACAATATTTAACAGTATTGTTAAGAATCTAAATATAACAATAGTTAAGGTCTGCATGTAAATATTTATATGTTTTTAAAATTCCATATGGTATGAAAAGAGATCCCATGCTAATAGGGAGTTCGTTGAGAAAAACAATATCCCCTAGATATATTTCCTTTTAAACAGGAGTGTCAGATTTATTTGGATTACAACATTGTTTAAACAAATCTGACTAGATTTTTCTCCTTTTTTCTCTGTGTTTTTGGGATGGGATTTTCTTTGGGGTTTTTTTTGGTTGGTTGATTGGTTAATATGTGGGTTGTTTTTTGTTTGCTTGTCTGTTTTGAGTTTTGTTGTTTGTTGTTTGTTTGTTTGTTTGTTTGTTTTTAAATCAGTGAGTGAAAAATTTTATCTGTTAGGGAATTATGAGTAAGAAGAGTGGAGGTGATAAAATTAGATCTGACAAGGATTTTTCTTTTAAATGAACTTGGACAGAATATTTAGAAAAATGCATGAAAAAAAGAGTATACTGTTAGTTCCTGTTCCAAAAGGAGTAGTGGCAAAATTCCCACTGCTTTACTTGGAAATAAGAGAAAAATATAACAGTGATGACTGAATTCTAATTAATTCAATATTTTCAATTAAATGCCTGGCAGTGTTTGACAGGTTTGTGAGACAATCATTCAGTTCCAATGTTATCCAAAGGAACTTTTGTTTTTAATCCATTGCTTTAATGTACTCAAAAGGACATAGATTCCTGTGTGAAAACATCATTATGTTGCTCATTGTGAGTCTCTAGAACTAGTATTCATTAAAGAAGGAAATCAGACGTACATTCAGCTTTTGGGTCACATTGTCCTTAAAATAAGAGATAAGAAATTGCTAAAAGAAACAAAGCAAGATATTTTTGAGACCCTCATTTTCACTTCTGAAACACTGAAGAAAGGACCTTGATAGGCAAAAGAAAAAGCCAAATCCCTGAATCTACCTGAACTCACTGACCCTGAATTCACTAGTAAAACTTTCATGGGGTTTATCTTTCTCAAATATCTCACTTACTGGGATAAGTGTCCTCCTTAGTAAGACTAGAAATTGGGAATATGATCTAACTGTACAGATAATTAATATATGGGGTGATTTATATCACACTGAAATATACATGAATTGCCCTGTTGAAGATTTCCTGTGTTGTCCTCTAAGGAGACAAGATTGATGGCCAAAGCAAATTTGATTTCTTACTTCCATATAAAAAACTTATACAAATCCTATCTTTTGTATTCTCAATAAAATGAAATTTCACCTAAGAAACAGATTTAGAATCTGAAATCTACATCCTTGTTAAAATGAATGTTTTACAGACATTTAGAGATTTTAAATACTTTTGCAAAACCAAAAGATAACTTCCACAGGAATACATTTGTAACTGTCATAACTGAAATATCCATAGGACATGTACAAAAGAATGCATGTTTTGTGTCATTAAAACCATTTCACAATTATTTTCAGAACCAAAAATCTGAGATTGTTGACCACTACTACTCAAGGAGTTCAGAGCTGTTAATCTTGATGATGATGTGCCATTCAGGCTTTGCTGTAGTTCAGCCAGTCATTCCTTGCTTTCTATAGGAAAATGTTATGATGCAATATGGATAACTGAGAGTATACTAATCTGATTTTAAGTTTTAACCTGCATGAAGAGATCCCTGTAGTAAGTAACATTATTCCAGACATGAGAAAGGAAGTATGGATTTTAGGATATAGAGTACTATGAAGCAATATTTTAAATTAGAGTTAATGAAAAAAGCCCCTAAGAAACAACTGTAAATTACAGAATTCTCCACCTGCCCCCTCACAGTAACAGCGATCAGGAACTATCTTCAATCCTCTGGCAAGTGAAGGAGAAAGAAGAGCTCCCAAACGCTTTGATAATTATCATTATCTTTTTTAATACATAATCATCTGGAGTTTGTGCCAGCAAACATTCATCACCCATCTGTGGCCATGCACAGAAGTTATCACAGTCTAAAGCTGGGGCAATTCACTACTGGCTGTGTGACAGCTGGTTGGAAGACAGATTGCAGAAAAATCTGTGATCAGAGGAAGGAACCCAGGAGTTCAACCTACAAAACTTCCCTAAGCTGTTCTGTAACTTGCCATGGCAGATCAATGAATTTACTTGTAATGAACTGACTTTCCACCAGGCTTAGCATTTTGTTAAATAGAGCGACCTTTAGGAATTCAAGGCTGTGGACTCTCAGATCATTAATAAATTACAAATCTAAGTAAAATTATATTTGTTTATTTAAAGGAAGACGTGATTACAGTTGTCATATTGATTCTACATGCTTAACATGCATTTTATTAGACTATAACATACATGAAAAAATATATTTTTACCAAAAAAGAAATTTAAACTGGGATGAATTCTGAATCCTTCTCTTGAACAAATGCATCAGCAATTTCAAAGAAACATTTAAACATAGATTTCCCTGATCAGCCTGATCTAGGGGATGACATCCCTGCCTATGGTAGCTGGGCTGGAACTTGGTGGTTTAACATCCCTTCCAACCCAAATCATTCTATGATAGAATGACAACAGTCAGATCTGCTGGTAAGCTTGCTCCACACAGACAAAAATACAACTTCCAGAAAGGACATCTTTGTAGATTTTGGGAATTCAATTTAAAAAATTATTATTATATTTGGTATTCATCATCATTAACCTAAACTAATCTCTTCCTGGACTTTCATTCACTGGAGAGACATGTTCCTGCAAGGCAAGGCAAAACAGCAACTGAGCTTTATGTGGTCTGAACCACATTGTTGCTGGAACAACAATCTTTCTTTTGTCTGCAGAGAGAGTCAAGTGAGCTCACCAACATCTGGAAATGCCCCTTCTCTGCTCTTCCTCCTCTGTGTATGTGGGTCTAAGTAGTCACCAGTAGATTCATGGCAGTGGGAATGAACACAAAAATGCCACCAGCTGCAGCCCACCTTGGGGCAAAGCTCAGTCCAAACTGTGTTTTTGGTGACAATTCAGATGCAGAGGTTAACACGGTTTACAGATGCAGAAGCTACAAAAGTTCATTTGTAGGATCAAAGCTCAAACCAGCAGGAGCTACATGGAGAAACAAAACCAAGTGAAATACTCAGAACTGAAAGGATCAAAGTGAAACAGGAGGGCAGCAGAAGCCCCACTCTTTTGGAGCATGTTTCCAAAGTGCTTTTCTTCATGACTCTTTACTCAGGGGACCATGCCAATAGACAGATGTGGAGCCTCAGCTGTGGTGTGATCTCACCAGTGTTCATACAACATTTCTACTATCACAGTTTGATATTTTTAAACTCTAGTTTGCGTGGTTAAACTGGAGTTTTTACACTCAAATTCTGAGTGTAGGATGTATTTCTTTCCACCACCTTACTATCCATTAAACACTCGCTAATAATATAAGCATGAAATTTCATTACTTTTTCCTCTAGCAGAAACAGTAGTTTGAGCCAACAGTGCACTGGTTTAATATTCAAAGCAAATGATCCATTTGAGGTGGGTAGGATGTAAGTCAGCTGAAGATTTTTCTACTTGTCTGCACCACGTTTATAAGCAATGACCACTTTGACGAGGTTTACAGCTTTGGAGAACCAAAGCTCACACAGGTCTGAAAACTGACACCATCAATCTCAAAAGGACAAAGAAAGTAACCTATTTGCTAGCTGCTGTCTGAAAAATCCCTGCAGAATAAACCATAAATATTCATGACTGATCTGAAAAAATATGTCTTGGCAATTTTTCTAGAGCAAGAATTTCTCCCTTAGTTTCTTCAATTTTTTAATCTGTCACCTTTAAGAAGTTTTAGGTAAATCAGTTCAGTAATGGATTCATCTGAAAAGTATAAACCACTAAACACCAGTTTTTTGTTTTATGAGAATTTAGACTTTATCATCTCCATCTCTGTTCTTTTCTGAAAAAAAAAAAAAAGTTATTTGAACTGATGTTCATTTTTCTGTCTTTAATTCTTCTTTTAGTTGTAGCCTGCAATTATTTACAATGAATTCCATTGGTCATATGTTGTCCTACTATCTACCTTTTTCAGGGCATGAGGTCTCATCCTTTACTTAAATCTGAAGCAACTTATATCTAAATAAACCGAATGCTATAAGATTAATCAACCTGAAAGACAGAAATAAATGAGAGATTCAACTCAGACACATGAAGTGATAACTGAAATGGAAAAGTAAATTTTCTTTCCTTGTTTTTTTTATAGATAAATCTTCCCATTTCAAGAGAACTTGGACATAATAAATTTAAGACATAATATTAAATCTTAATATACTTATTTTTTGCTTGGCCCTAAATATCTGTTGCACGTCATCTTGAGAACAGGATACAGTTTGGCCCTAGAAAACAATTTCTTATCACTAAAATGTAGCTAAAATTTTTTAATTAAAAATTTAACTTTTCCTTCTTTTATTCTCTTTAATACTGAAGATCATAGCAAAAACGCCTTCCTGTTTAAGATGTATGACTAGGAAGACTTATGAAAATTTTAGACAGGTATATCCTGCAATATCATTAAATTGTGTTCTCTTTTGGAGGTATTTTAATTATAACTGCCCAAATACAAACAATCAAAGTCATATGTTGTTGGCAAGAGGAAACTTCCTGCATAATGTTTCATTGTTGGCAACTTTCTAGGAAACTTCTATCAGCAAAACATGATGATTTTCTCTTTTCCTCCCTCAATTTCAACATTAAAATACACTAGTAAAAAAAAATTAGATAATGAAATATCATGTATATATATATAATTGTAAATTACCCAGAGGTAAAATAAATAAAACCTTTTAATAGATTTTTTTTTTTAGTTCTTCTATTAAATTAAAACAAAATCCTAAAACAAAATTGCGACACAAAATTCTTTATGAAGAAAGAAAAAATACCACTATGAAAATATGCTTATATATAAACATAAAACTTTTGAGAGATATCCATCTAATACAGTGGTGCATTAGCTATAAAATTTAAATAAATTACTGCAGTATTGTGATACTTAAATTAATGTGGAGCTTTTATATTTTGCTGATGTTTTTTGTATAATCAGAACAAAACTGAATTGTGACATTCAAAATGTAACACATGACTAATAATTACTTCCAACTATTTGGATTATTATGGCAATATTGTAATAATTGCAATAATTATTACTGTGATTAATTCATTAAAATTAATAGGTTAAGGAAAATTTAGAATAATCTCATTCCATGAGTTAGATTTGTGTATACATGCAACTTCAGAGAGAAAGAAAGTCCTGTACAGGTTGAAAAATTTCACTTTGAATCATAATTACATCAGTGGTATAATTCAAAACTTTAGAATCAAGATGGAAACAGTATGTTTCACTAAATAACTTTTAAGACCCTTTGATTTTCCTGTGAAGCTTTATGACAGCATGACATATAAAATGGATCATTAGAAAATATAAGTATGTCAAATTAGAAATACCTCTCAACTTTGAACTTCTCAATCAATTAAAAATAGAATTTAGAAAATGTTTTAATATGACACTTCTACTAGATTCATTTTGCCATCCCTATATGACAACAAAAATGCATCCAAAATTGAAATATGAAATTTTTAAAGTAAAAAAGCTTAATTATTGAAGAACCGAGTATTGAATTGTGAGTCCATTTCAAGAGGTTTTCTCAACCAAAATATTCGAAGCATCTCTTACCATAATAAATCTAAGTGTGTGCTATATAATGGAAAACTCAGTTACACAGCATTTATCTTTTCAAGAACAATACCCTTCATGGCTTTCAACATTTTTTTATTAATGGGATATTATTATTGATAAATATTACCAAAAATATAGATAACTTTCACTTAATCACATGCACTCACTCTTCTATAATGTTTCTAAAAATACTCTGCAATATGCTGATATTTAATTTATTGCATGGTCAGTTAAACTCCATGTAGAAACAGTCTGTTTTAATATAGGAGATATGTTGATCTTTTAGAACTCCAAATTTTATTTAGACAATATAATGGCCTCCTTGCCAAAATTTCTGGACATGTCCTATCTCTGTAATGGAATTCAGGTGCAAAGGTCAGAAACAAAGGCCACATGCAGAGAAGCATGAATGCCACCTTTCAGGTTTCCTTTGGTTTTCATTTTCCAGCCTTTCACTGCATATCTACATTATGGATCAAGATCAGTCCCAGCATCTGTCATTCACTCTGCCTTAAGACCAGCAGAAAAACATATATTCAGAAAACAACACTGACAATGATTTTTAAATTTTCATAATAACTTTATGAAAGAAGATTAAAACCAATTCATCTGTGGCTCAGAGACTTTCATCTTTAATTTGCCAGTCTTAATCAAATCAAATTCAGCAATGCCTCACAGTCAGAACTGTCTGATGAGTGTTTTTTGGCCTATGAGAAATGAAAAAAATGGTCTATTTCAGTTGCTTCTAGACAGAATTCTGTGTTGCAGAAAAATATGCTCAAATTTCACTGACAGCCTTCAATGGAAAGATAAGGAGAACTAAGAACTTAGAAAAAGGGATCTGCTAGCCCTCAATAATGCTTCCAGACAGAGACTGAAATATATTAGGACACTTCATATCAGTCTAATTCTTTTGGTACTCTTGTTATGTATAGATGCAACACCTGCTCAGAGGACTTTCACAAATACTAATACTATTCCCTTTAAGAATTTATAAATTTATGGGAAATGTTGATTTTATTGGAGAAATGATCAGAAAGCATCTGTACCAGAAGCTGAATCCTGTTAGCAAAAATAAAAATGGCAATAACTTCCCTAAAACATATTTAATTTGATAAGATTTTGTCTTGCATCTATCTGCTTGTGGCTCTTCCAGAGCAATTTAAGCAGCAGCCATCTGAGTACTAGAGCATGCTCTCTGTCAGCCCTCAAATGAAATTTCCAGCTTTTCCCAATATCTGTGCACAGCCTGGATGTGTGAGTGTCTGTGTGGTCAGACACTGAAGCAGATGGTGTGGCTGCTCTGGGTCAGATCATTATCTCACAGGGCTAGAGCAGCTGAGCAGCCCTACCTGAACCACAGGGGCAGTTTGACACTGCCACATGTTAGGGTGGGATATCTCCTGTAATTGTAAGCCCAACTGCAACAGAAAATGTGCTGGTGTCTGCATTTGTTTTGGTATTTTAATCACTTGATTCTGCAGTCAAACCAGGCTTGAGAAAGAGATAACCATGTATAATCTTATCATTAAGCAAATGCTTAATGATACCAGATACTCATGTAAATTTGTGTGTAAATATTTGACTTGAAATCTAATATTCATTTCACATTTTTATAAATGTGAAACACTAGGAATTACTGCTCTGAACTGTTACCTTTACTGACTATCATTTTCTATTTTAAAATTACATTTTAAAAATAGAAAAACTAGAAATAAAAGAAGCATTTGTGTTCCTTACTCCTCTTGTTTTTTCCCAAGTAAGTTTGTTATAAATTCATACTTTTTAATTTATTACTAATGGATACTCAGAAAACTTATTGCAATCTATTTCTTGTTGACCAAAATCCACCAAATAAAAAATAATCTCTAAGACTTTCTTCATGTAAGAGATGACAAAATATTAAAAGTTCAGTAAATAATGTGGACATGGATCTTACATAAACAATGAAATAGTAAAAAAGACACATTTCATATTTTTATATGTATGGGCAGAGATACATGGATACATGCATGAAAGAATGGATTTGAATAAGTCTAAATAGTTAATGTGAGCAGGTAAAGGAAAAGGAGATTTTAAATTGTAGGTTAAAGCAGAAAGTTAAATATTTGTTCTCTCATTTTTGTCTTTTTTTTTTTATAATTGACCATTTCTATTACCCTAATGAAAATATTAATATGTCTGGTATTTACAAGCAGCCTTGTAAATTCACCGCTCTGGAGTTCAGTACCTTGAAGAATTATTAATATAAACACTTGAACTCCCTGCTGCATTCCATCTAGTCCATTCATTAGCTTTCACTGTTGTTTGAATCTCTTAAATTTTATTTTCTCTCTCAGAGATGGTTTGCTACTTTGAAGGAAACCTGACTGGGGGATGAAGCTATTCAGAAAGAATTCACACAGATCCTATTGTTAGGGAACCAATTTCTTTTGTTTACACTACATTTATTTGGAATTGTCACACCAGCATTGGCACAGCTGCAGATTACATAGTGATGTCAGGAAAGATGACAAAAACAATAGGCTTAAAAAATAAAAGCTGAAAACATCAAAATTCTCTCTTAGCCTAGCTGTATTACGAAGACCTGAAGACTTTGCAAATAAAAAAAGTGAAAAACTATTATCTACTGCTATTAAGTTGGCCTTTTTTTCTTAGAAAAGTTCAGAATGTCCATCCTCAATTAATTATAATAACATTTATGTGATTAAAAAGCACAACATTATTACTGTTTCATAGAAGTTATTACATTAAATATTTTTATGCCATGGAAATAGAGATGGTGCTTAAATTCCCTGCTGGATTTTCAACGTGTTTCATCCTAATAACATGTTTAGTAATCAGTGATCTAGGCTCTTCCACACTGCAAAAAAATAAAAACAAAAAAACTGCAAGTGGTGGCCCCTGCTCTAGGGAGCTCATGGCCACTAGACAGACCAGGTGCTCAGGTGAGACAATGGCTGTGGTGGTACTCAGGGTGGGGGCAAAATGGACTGATCAGGCAGGAGCATCAGTTTGCCACCTGGCCAGACACTTCCCACACTTACTGTGATGGCCATGAATATTTCAGTCTCTTTTTAAAAGAATTAAACTTTTGCAGAGATTGCCTGAGTTTAGTGACGTTTAATCTCCCAGTCATTTTAAACTGTTGTAGTAATCCAGAACCAATCTAAAATTCATATCACCCATTCTTATTAATGTCATAATTACTTCTACCAATTATTATCTGTTATGGTGCAAATGAATTGCAGTTTGAAGTAGTCTGCTTATATGTGACAACATCATGGTCTAACTAGATGTGAGTTTTAGGCCATGTAAAAAAATCACGTATTTGTGCTCACCAAGTTTGAAAAAATATGAAAAGCTGTGGTCCTGTCTATTTTGCTTAAATTGTTTTTAAGACACATCTGGTTAGTTGTAAATAATATCAGCAGCTATAAAACAATGGAATTTAATAAAAATTCCATTGTTTCTCTACGTAAAAATGCTGTTTATTAACACGCATGCATGCACACACAAATATTTCCCTTACCTAAAAATATAGATTAAACTGCCCAGTAAACTTGCATTAGAAAATTTTCTCTTATTTTGTCATCAAGGAACTAAATTTGTTGCCTGCAGTGATACTCTTTTTACTTCTTTGATATTTCTTTCTTTTCAATGAATATTTGTTAGCTACTTCAGGTTTATACTCGTGGGTAAAGGTATCTGAGAGGAAACACAGAGATGTTTCATTATTATTGTGTTTCAGATTTTCATGACTGTTCCACCTTTCTCATTTCTCTCTTCTTGGTGTTTTCTTGGCCTAGACAATCCTACGCACAGCACTGAAGTGAATCTCAGATTATCAGCCCGAGACAGGTGCATTACACTGACCAGCCAAACTTTTACATAATTTTTAATGCCTTTACATTCTTTCCCTTCTCTTTTCTAAATGCTCTTTTATGCAGAAGTTTACACTGAAGACTAAATCATTAAAAGATCAAAAAATATAAAAGGAAGTTATCAGAAGCTATAGCTAGAAACCAGAACCCCCTTGGCTTCCCCTTACCCAGGAAAATATTTTTTAAAATATTTCTCCATTTTTCAATAGCTCTCAGAATCAGAGAAACGTTTTCCTGATTCTATTTTTCTAAGAATTCTTGAAAAATATTTGTAACTTATTCTAACTGTACATTTTGAAAACACATAAAATTAGCTATAGGTAGGAAAATGAACACTTACTAAGATCAAATTTGAGAAGTGAATCTATTCTCCCTGTAAAAGAATATAGCTGGGAAATTGGAAACTTATCTCATAGTTTCACATTATTTAAACAAAATTCAATTTTGAACAAAAACTTGCATAGGAAACATATTTAAAATATTAAAGATATTTTAAAATAAACTACTTAGAGTAAACCTTTCAGCTTTTTTGAACTGAAAAAGAGATAGGCACCCAAAAACTTAAATGACTTCTGAGAAGTGAAATACTGAGGAAGATAAAAGCATGACGCTTCTCTGTAGGGAACAAGGAAATGGAAAAGTTCCCTGTAACTCTACAATTCTAAATACTTTGTAAGACCAAGACCTATATTAAAAGAAAGGGGTACTGTGTGTGTTCCCAGGAGGTAACACTGCATTATGTGAATGTAAGAAATTGTTAAATAAATGGTCATGAAACAAGTAAGGAAATGAAATTTGAATCATTACTGTCTTACTGTGGAGGTAAAATTCAAGAGTAGGGGTTCTGCTACATCCTCTAAATCTAAAAATTTGGAATGAAATGCTGTGGTGGGCTCTTTCCAACAATAGTCACTTTGGTGACTTGGGAAAAATTATCTCTACCATGCCTGTCTGAATAGAGACCATCACCTTCCCTGCAGAGCACCACCTGCTCTCTTCTGCATCTCACCTTACACTTTCTGATAAACACTTTTCAGGGACCCCTAATAACTTTATGCAAAGTCTGCTACTTCTGTTACCTTCTTTTGGAGGAATTTGTGGAGCAGGAGGTTCACAGGAACCATTTTTTTAACTAATATTTTCCTTTTCTGGCTCTACGGGCCTCCAAAGCAGGGTGTCACTCTGAGGTATCTCTCCCAGACCCACTGACAGCTCTCTCCTTTGGGCCCTGGGATGATAACGGTAAAGTGGAACGCTTTTTTTACTTCTATTTCAGACCTCTGATTCTCCCTGAAGCAAAACAGGAAAGGATGCTGGCAAGCTCTCTGACGTCAAGTCGGTGAATAACTTCTGTCTCAAAGAAGAGTAAAACTGTCAACTAAAAAGCCATCATAGGGAATTCATCAGTGAAATAGTGCACCCAATTTCTTGTTGGGCTGGAAGACTTCTTTACAAAGATGCTGGTCCTTGATTAGCTTTCAACAGAGTCTGTGGAGTACTTCTATAGAAACAGCTTCAAATGAATAAGAAAACGAGCAGTCAAACAAGCACTGACTCCAGAAAAAACAGTCTTTGACTAGACAGAACCAATCATGAACAGTTTGCAGTTTTCCAAGGAAAGAGCATGTGAGGAAACACACTCCAAGAATATACAAATAATAAATGAGGAACAAACCAAAAAATAAAAACATTTTTGAGGAAATAAGCAATACAGAACGAGCTGGATTTGGCTGGGATAGAGATAATTTTCCTCCTTGTTGCTAGCATGGGACAATGTTCGGCATCTGCGCTGGAAACAGTGTTGATTACACAGGGATGTTTTTCAATCCTTGTGCAGGGCTTGCACAGGGTCAGTGATTTTTCTGCCTCTCACCTCCTCCCAGCAGCAAGGAGGATGGGTGTGCACATGTTGCTGAGATGGGGCACAGCCAGGAAAGCTGACCCCAACTGACCAGAGGGGTGTCCCATGCCATATGACACTGTGACCAGCAGGAATATCTGAAGGGAAATAGCAGAAAGGCAAGGTGGAGGGAGGACACTTTTGGAGTTATGGCATTTTATCTTCCAAAGTGACTCTCATAGATGATGGAGCCCTGTTTTCTCAGGAGGCTGAGCACATGCCTGCCCATGAGAGGTGGCAAATTAATTCCTTGTTATACTTTGTCGCACAGGTTTTTTTGGTTTTTGTTTGTTTTTTGTTTTTTTTTTTTTAACCTATTAAACTGTCTTTACCTCAGCTCAAAAGTTTTCCCAGTTCTACTCTTCTGGTTCTTTCCCCCATCCTACCAGGGACTGAGCAAAAAGCTGCGTGGGGCTTAGTTGCTGGCTGAGGTTAAGCCACAACACAGAAGTAAAGAAGGAAAGCCTAACTTCAATGGAAATAAAGATTAATTTAAAAAATAAAAATCTACAGAAATTTCAGAAGTCAAGATGAGGAGAGAGACTCAAGATATCTATGTAGAATATTTTTAAAAGGTAATGACAAGTCAAAAATAATTTTGATTTGATGATATTATGTTAAAAATTCTCAACTGCCCATGATATACTACATTTTCAATAAACTGTTTTTGCCTTTTAATCTGCCTTATATATCTGAGATGTTGATAAAATCTTTTATTTTCACTATACTAAATATTCATCTGAAATTCCTATTTCCCCCCCATGTTTATACTCTCTTTACAACTCTTTTAACTTCGGTGTGGATGCAATTAAACTAGAATTTTCAAAAATATTTTACTTTAGGAGCTCCAAATGCCTAACACTTGCCTCAGAATATTATTAAAAGTAGATTCAAAGATATTTATTTCATTTCTAACCAAAATGAAACAGTTACGTGAACATTCACTTATTTATACTTTTACCAATGTAGGGTACTTCCATTTCCTGTGAAATGCAGATATTCTTCCTGCATATTCCTGTCTAGAGAGTCATCTATTGAATAAAACCTGAATAACAAAAAACATAATAGAAACTATCAAAATGCAGTTCAATGAGCTCTTGATAAATGCAATGTTCCATTAATTATTGTTTCTTCTTCTAAAAGGATGCACTAATTAAAAGAATAGTACCATACATGCAATCTCACAGATCTCATAAAAGTAATGCAACATGAATTCTTTTTCAAAATTTTTAGTTTTCAATAATACAATGACTGACAATGCTGTGCATCTTATTCCTAGTCTTCATTTATTGATGACACGAACTTTCAAAGTTATGTTTCCCATCAAATTATTCTTCTTCAATATGATCCTCTGTATGCAGGTCTAAATTTGGTAATTAGAAGATTGGTTATAGTAGTGAAATAAAATATGCTTGATTGATGCATCTAACAATCTGTCTTTGTATTGTGCTGTATTACAAATACTTTCCATTCCCATCATTAATTAAAATACAAACAATAAAAGTCAGTACAAAAGCAACAAATCATAGTAACATCTTGAATATATATCTACAGTGACAGTGAAAATAAACAGTAGAGGTTAGACAGATATGAGTTAGCTTCAGAAAACCATAAGTTATTTTTTTTCAGGTTTTCAAACTGAGTTTCACAGAAAAAAAAATTTTACAAAGGAGGAAGAAAACTAGTTTTAATGACATTTTCATATCAGACATTCTCATTTGCCAGAACCATTGATGATTAATATCTGATCCTCCAGGATACTGAATATATTTGGTGACAATCAGCCTCTTAACTCTCAGAGAAATACAAACTGCAAGAAGAGCCACTTGCAGAGCTCATTTTGTGTTTCACAGAATCAGGGCCTAAATGAGCTTTTCAATTTATTGGTTCCACGCCAGAGCATTTTTCCATTCAATGTTTATCAAGAACAGTTATTCATATTGAAAATGGTTGCACCATAGGATGTCATGCAGCTATAGTAAATAGCAAATAGATTATTCAATTACACTGTACCAGCAGAGACAACAAAGAATAGCAAATATTAAATAAGTTCTTTGTTGCATATGCTTACTTTTCAAGACTTCAGCAGCATTCCAAATCTGTTAACCTTTCTTGTGGCTCCTTCTTTCTTCCAGAAAGGTTGTGTTTCTGACAAATTTGACATGGGCATGATAAATGAGTTGCATTTGTAGATGTTGATTATAAGGCCTGTTTAACTTGCTGTCCACCATTCCTGTCATGCTAATAGATGCCTGGTAGCATAAATAAAGACAATTCCCATAAGCAAGTAGCAAATGCTGTTAATGATAAAGTGTATCACCCAAGATGCTTTTGGTCCCTGCACCACACAACTCATGAGCTATGCATGACAAATATTCAAATATTATATGATGTTTTAAAGAATATAAAATTATATTTTCTTTAAGAAAGAAAACTTTCAAATTGATCCCAAATAACTGAATATAAATCTTCCTTTTTTTCATTGCTATAGAAAAGTTCTAGGTTAGAGCAAAATCCAAAAAGCCGTTAGTCATGTAATTTCAGTGGAGTTACTTAGTGTCTTATATTTTATTAGCTATGGCTTTCAGATCTACAGAGGTTCATGCTCCTTTGGTGGTTTTTAACAAAATATTTTGCTAATTTGTTTAGGCAGCAGAGGTTGTAGAAGCCTCCACTGGTTCTGAAAACAAATATAATATAAACTCTGTATATACAAATATAATATAAACAATGGGCTGCCAACCAGCCAGGCTCTTGTCCAAGAGACAATTAAATGAAAATTTCAAGATAAATATGCAGTAAAAATATGCTCAACGGAGATAGGTTTTTCCTCCAGAAAGTGTATTTTTGAGTAGTCAGAAAAACATCACAGATCAACTTTGAATGAATGGACCCAAAGAATGTGTTATTTTATAACAGAAATGGATTTTGATCTTAAATCTGCCATAAAGCCACGCTTTCTTTAAGACTTCCCAGGAAATAGTACTTACCATAGGGACAGAGCGAGTTATTCACAGACAGAGTATCAGTGGAGTTCACTGAATATTTACTGAAAATTCATTAACATGGGACAGGTCAACAGCTCATGGTAATCATTGAAGAAGATAGAATTTCATATATTTATAGAATACAAAGATGGAAGGGGACCTCAGTGATCTTCTGGTCCAACCTTTCTTGTCAAAAGCCCAGTCTAGGTAAAGTGGTCCAGCATCCTGTCCAGCTGAATCTTAAAAGTGTCCAGTGTCAAAGAATCCACCCCTTCCCTTGGGGAGATTGATCCAGTCTCTGATTGCTGTCATTTTGAATTTTTTTTCCTCTTGGGTCTAATTAGAATCTACCAGAAGTAACCTATACATATTGCCCTGTTTTTGACTTGTAATTCCTTGCAAACAGAGTCCTCCTCTTTGTAGCCATCCTTTAGATACTTTAACATGGTGATAAGGTCTCCCCTAAGCCTTCTTTGCTAAAGGCTGAACAAACTCAGTGCATATGACAGACTTCATAAGAGTTTGATTATCTTTGTGGATCTTCTTTGGACCCTTTCATCCTGCCCACATATGTTTTGCATAGCAGGGACCAAAATTGTACGAAGCATTCCATGTGGTACCTGACAAGCGCTGGGTAGATTGGGATACTTTATCTCTGCTAGGGTTGCCTTTTTTTATGCAACCCAGGATCCTGTTGGCTCTCTTTGCTGCAGAGAGTGACTGGTCATTCATATGGAAATTATTGTCTACCAGGTACTCCAGAACCCTTTCCACAGAGCTGCTTTCCAGATGGGTAGATCCCAGCCTGTGGTGCACTCCTGGACTATGTTTTCCCAGGTGCAGAACCTTACACAGGTCCTTGTTAAACTTCATAAGATTAGCCCACTATTCCAGCCTGTCTAGGTCTTCAAAGTGACTCTCCCAAATGCCCACTTTCCCATTTGGGTGTGTTCTGCAAGGTTCCTCAGAGTTCACCTAATGCTGTCATCCAAGTCACTTATGAAGATATTAGACAGTGTTGAAACCAGATCTTTGAAGGACCACCTTGTGACAGGTTTCCCATTTGCAAAGGAGCTATTTAGTTAGTTGGTATTGGGCTGTCCTTGTAACTTCAGGAAAGGAAAATATCTCTAGAATTCTCACCAGTCAGAAACATAGTAATCACAGCAGATATTTATGCAATTTGTTGAGTAATAATTGCATTTCTTAGCCCGAAGCACCTATAAAATAGTATCTGAAACTGAGTGGTGGAAAAGTAAGGAGTAAGAAAGGAGGAGAGGATGGGTTTGGGAATAAAGAGTGGAGATGAAGGGCTGAGAAATAAAGTGAAGATAGAATACCAGTTCAGCTATCCCTTTTCAAACTGTTTACTAGTACAGGCAGTCTTTGAAGTCAGTCCAGTCTCCTGTGTCTTTTCTCTGCTGGTGGACAGATGATAGATTTGCCACTGTGCCCTCACACCAACTGCATCCAGCTGGTTCTTTTTCCAAATGACCTCCTAGCTGTGCCTATTTGCTGTGTATTTCTAGTCCCTTGATGTTCCATTTATTTAGCCCTGTCATCTTCTCCTAATGTAAAGCTTGTGCTCTCCTGACAGGGGACGTCAGCATCAAAAATCTCTTTCTCTAAAGTATGACCAGTTGAATTTGTACTACAAATGTCCTTGCAGATACAGTAAATCCATTCTATTTGTTACCCTCATTCTTTATAATCATGTGGGATTTGAATATCATGATTAGAGCAAGACTTTATTAAGACTATTTATAGTCAACATAGTCAATAATTCTGTGAAATAAAGTGTTCTGCTGGCTCTCACCACTAAATCCGTGTAGGTAGCAAAGACAAATGCAACCCCCACTGAAATCCTTACTATTCAGGTCACAATACATTCTTATAGATCAGCTCAGACTGGATTTTCACATGCTCTTTTATGCAAGCTTCAGAGCAGGATTTTGGGATGAAGCATTTCAGACCATATTGTTTCAAAATCCTTTTTAACATACAAAGATATAGAGTTTCAGCCTGCCATTTTAGTTGAAAATCATTGTGCTACAAGATAAAGATAAAATTCAGATGAATAGAAAAATGTCTTAAATGCTGAGAAAAGCTAAACTATGGATAAATCTATACAGCTTGCAAAAAGTGTCTGATTGAACTCTTAATACGAACCATTACATTTAGTGACATTAGATGACCACAATTAAACTGAAACATTGACTAAAAGCTTTGATAAAACAATCATTGCAAGATATGATTGATACTAGACATAAGGCAAACAGGTAAGGTGGTTTGTGCAGAATATCAAAGCCAAAATGGAGCCGATGACCTTGGAGGTCTTTTGTAAGCCTAATTATTCTGGGATTCTAAGACTTTTAGATTTGTTTTCATACAGGTTTTCCAGTAGAAATATTCTATCAAATAGGCTTTACCTAATAGTCACAGCTGATCATTCCATTTGGTTTTGTGGTGAAAAGAATAGCATATATATGAATATAAAAGTGACCACAATAATTAGCCAAATATTGACCTGAGGTACATACAAAAAGATGTGATTCCATTCGTCTGAGTTTTCCTCTTCTGTCTGCAGCTGCTGCTACAGATCTGTGACAGATGTTACACAAATCTGAGAAATATTAGATGTTTTCAGTAGCGATGTGAGGAGATGTGAGGAGAAGCAGAAAGAAACTCACTAAGAGAAACAGTAGATAGATGATTGACATATTGCCCACCCAGGTCTGCACACTGACTCTTGGCTTTAAGACCTCCTGAGGAGGCTGCAGCATTCCATTGAGAGAGCAAAGAAGCAAAATCACACCACAAGCATGTCTTCTCTACATACCAAAGCCTTCAATTCACAGGAAACAGTGTTTTCTAAGTTCCTGGCATAGATAAAATACACAGTTTTGTATCACATCCTTCGAAACAGTGGGAAAAGCAAACAGTTTTCTCAGGAGAAATGAAACTATATGTACACATACCATTGCCCATTGCTTCAGAATAAAATACTACTTCACTTTTATCAGAAGTCATATGACTGAGTGAAAAAGGAAAACAAAGGTTTTACAAGAAAATGTGTCAGAGGAGCTCCATTTTTAACCAATGACCACTTTGAGTGGTCCTTTGAACCACCTTTGAAGCTGGTAGCTGCACAAGTTTTCACCAACTTTATGGTCTATCTATACAGTCCATGCCTCAACAGATTGTCAAGAAGGATGCTGTTGAAACTTCCTGTAGCTAAAATCAAGTGACTTCTACAGCCATTCCCTCATTCACTGAGCCAGTTACTTCACTATGGAAGCCAGTCAGATTGTTTAAACATGATTTATCTATGAAAAGCCACTTCAAGAAACATATAGGCAGACTTCCGGTGTTCTAAAATCACTATAAAATCCCATATATTTCACTAGTTTTATATGCAACCAAGATAAACTTTAAAATAAAATTAGTTGATAAATCCAAATATATTTAAGAAAGATGGTGTGTGCTTTGAAAATAGTTTTATGTACTACAATTAAAGACTAGTTTGTCTCTGAACCAAAAGTCTCCTGATTTTTTGAATGATTGTTGAGTCAGGTGGTATTAACTCTTGAGTTTCCATATTTAAAAATTGATATGTGTTTGATCTGAGTCTATTGGCTGAAGAAAGATGTGTTTCCTTTCTGTCTTATTTAGTAAATAAAGTCTGATTTCCCTCTAATTTCTCAGGAACCATGTTAATCTCTTTGATATTACTTTTTACTGGTATATAATAGCTGGAAAAAATATCCCTGCCACAAGTTTCCATAGAGATCTTATTCGTTTTTTTTAAAGTATTTTAGTTCTTTGCTTCTCTGTTGTTGTGAAGATGACAGTTCTCTACCTTACTATGGAAGATGAGGGCTATCACTGAAAAATAATCTGTATGATACTGAGAAGCGAAATCCAGAAAAGTTTTTAAGAATATTTACTTTTATATATGAGGGTTATTCTGAGTTTTAATATAAAAATACTATTGTGCTTCTAAGAACTTTCATAGTCATGCATGTTTCAGAAACATGAATAAAAGATAGTAATTTAATAAAATGTCTTTATATACTGCAAGCAGTAAAAACTCATGACAACTCATTTTTATTCTGTTTGAAGAGAACACTAAAACATTGCTCACAGAAATTTCAGCAGTTGTCATCCAGCCCCTCTTGCCCATTGCCCCTGTAATGTTTGCACTGCCTTCAGTTCATAGACAAGAGAGTGTGTACAGAGATTAAATATCAATAAGAATTCTTTTCTATGTTCCTCCTTTCAGTACTGTACACAGTGTCAGGATATGAGTTTCAGCTCTTTTATGGATTTTCATAGTTTCAGGGAAGGACTGAGATTAAGACAGCTAATGAACGAACATTTATGAGAATTAATTAGCAATTAAAAATCAATATCCAGCCTTTTAGCAGCCATTCCAGCTTTCAGGTGGCATCATGTCATGTAGCATAAGCATCACCATTTCTGTCCCAAAACCACTGTCCCAAACAGAGTAAGAAAGAATGGGCTAGCAGAGTAGAATATCACGGCATAATGTAGATGGCAGAGCACAGCATTGCTTAGCACGGAATGGAACAGAATAGAGGTTTTCTCCTAGTAATTTTCAGCTGCTGTTTTGCCTTGTTTCATTTTCCAGACTAAGTAGGAAAAGATCCAGTTCTGAGTTCACTAATATCAACTTCTTTATTACCGATTCCTGACAGCATCTGGAAAATATGACCCAAGTGCAAAGAGGATAAATATTAAAATAGATAAAATCATTCCCTGCAGTTATTAGCAGCAACTACCTAGGCATAAATTTTTTGCTGAGCATCCTGGAGAAAGAAATAATTAATGTTTTGTGGAGGGATAGAATGTAAGAAAATATAGTGCAGAAGGCGGTCTCACACCTAAGGAGTTGCAGCTGTACCAATCACCAAAGATTAGGAACAGGCCTGCCCTTAACAGGCCACAGCTGTGTCCAATAAGGAGATGACTGCTACAAAAGAGTGGGTTAGCTGGGTGAGGAGAGATGGAGTTTGTTGGCTGTGCTGTGAGAGGGTTGCAGTTTGTCGGTTGTACTGTGAAAAAGAAGGAGTCAGGGCTGTGAGTAGCTGCCCATGAGAAATCACCAAGAAGGTATGAGACTTTTGCAATAAGATGCCAAGAATGTTTTATTTTCTGCCTAAAGATTTTTTTTTTTCTTGCAAGAATTTAGAAAATCTGTTTAGAACTGTTATTTTAATATCTAGAGTTACAGTAACAAGTAGCAGCCCTGCTTTGATGACAGCAGCAATTCTGTTTCTTTCCGTCAAAGGTAAAATAAATGAAATGCTTTTGTAATTAAATAAATGGAAACAATTCCAATTATACTAATCTCTAATGATATGTTTATTGCTTTGGGAAAAATCTGATTTCAAGCCAAGTTAATAGGAATATTTGGATTAGTTTAAAATGTATAGGTAAGATAGGTATCCTAATTGTTATGAGAACTGCAATTACACTTCTTCTGCAAAATGAAGAGCTTTGAGTGTTTGTCTTTAAGTCTTGCAGACTTTGTTTCTAGTAGGTTATTTTCCCACTTGGTTCTGAAAACGCCATTCTGAAAAAAATATTTTAGTTCATATTTCTTTTCCTCATAGAGTGTGCCTGTGGAATTTTCCATATGGAACATAAAAGTCAAGTACTTGTTTTTCCAGATGAGAATCTTGCCAAATGTTGGGGTATTTCTTTTCCTAGAAGAATATTTTTTGACTGCTAGTTGGTGTAAGAAGATTATCACAGAACCACAGTATGGATAAGGTTGGAAGGAAGCACAGCAGATTATCTGGGCCAACCTCCCTGCTCGAGCAGGGTCATCCCAAAGCACATTGCACAGGGCTGTCCAGACAGCTCTCTAATGCCTCCATATAGGGAGACTCCACAGCCTCTCTGGGCAACCTCTTCCAGTGCACAGTCATCAGCACAGGAAAGAAGTTCTTTCTCATATTCAGGTGGCAGTCCCTGTGCATGTTTCTGCCTGTTACCTTCTGTCCTATTGCTTGGATTATGAATCATTTATTTTCTTGATGGATTAAGCAGCAAAACAGGGTTTTAGTGGGAGGTTGATTTGACCAATATTTGTCATAAACCCATCACTTTTTGCTTTTATTTATCAAAAAACACTGGGCATTGACTACTTACTAAGGACTGAACTGTGACCTAGATGAGTACAGTGTCCAAAGGTATTCAGTTAATTCATATTTGAGGTACAAATGAATTTCTTTGTGGAGAAGAATAAGATCCCTCACAGCAAAATGAGATATCTAAAAGTGCTGTCTCAACTACCTCACTAAAGAGTGTGACAAGTGCCCACAGGGACACCCCATTGCTGCTGCATGGGTTAAGCACCACAGAAGTAGGTTTGTGAACGTTGTGGGCTCACACAGCCTGATGTGAGCCTTGTACTGAAGGCTCACATGTACTCACATATGTACTGGCACATACGTGCCTTTACTGAATGGTAGTTACCCATACTGAAAAATGTGAGAAAAAAAAATCGCATCAGTGAGCAATAGCCTTTAGTTTTTAATTAGGCAGCACAGGATTGTACCATAAGTTGTATCAACATAACAAGGGTTCGCTGAATGATTTCTAAGGCTTGTTCACAAAAATATCTGTGCTTCTCATATTTAGAGATCAGCATAGATAGTATTTTCTTTTCTTGAAAGTATTATAATGATTTTTTTATACACAGAAAAGCACAGAAAAGTAGATACCTGAAAGTTTATAGACATGTATGAGTCTGAAATACTAAGTATTTAAAGAAGAAGTTTCTTCATTGAAGATAGGTAAAATCCTTCTAATTCTCACTAGGTTCATATTTGCATCATTAACTCTCTCTATACCTTTAATGTGTATTAGGGGTAAAATATTTAGGTACACCAGAAAAGTCAATGAGGTGCTCTTTGCATTTTAGAATCTAATTAGAGATAAAATATAGTACTAAATGAAGTAAAGAAAATTGCTTGAGAACTATGCAAAATTTCCCAGGTGAAGGATATCTATGTAAATGCTTTTCATGTTTTTTATTTTCCCCACATGTGAATTTTAAAATGCCTACATTTAAGAACAAAAGAAGATACACAGAGAACACTATATTAACTTAAGTCATTATGTAGTGCCAGCATCTTGCTACACCCACACTTTATAACATCAGAGTATCACACTAAGAGCTCTAGGACCGGTGGATAAGCCAATAAAAGTTTATGTAAAGAAGAAGAAATTGCAGATGAAATAAATGTTGTCTTGTGGTTTAGCAGATTCTGGTAGAGTCTAAAATCCAATGGATGTAAAGAATAGATTATATAGTTCATTACCTATAGTGAACTTTCAACTTGAGACAGTGACAGCAGAAACAGAATTTTCTGAAGCACATAAATAAGAAGTTAAAAAAAAGCTGTCTGTTGTGCTACCTCTTCTTTTCTTGGCAAGACATGGTAGCAGTCCCTCCTGCCCCGAAGAAATCATGTCCTTTTCCATACACTTCTTTCCATGAGAACATGATAAATTTAGGGATCTGCTATAGGGAGAAGCCTGCCTGTGGTTTTGTACCCACTGGGCTCTGAGTTCCAGAAAAGGCAGTTACATAGGCTGTACCTAAGAACTGGTAGGGTGGTAAGCACCCTTGGTGTGTCAGACTGTAAGAGATTTCATCATCTGTGTGTCTACCATTGCAAAATTCACACTGCTGCTGTCATACAGCACCACTTTCAATTTGCAATAACACTTTTAAAAACAATAAAAAGAAACTCCATTGGCTTTGTGATATCATAGTGTTGCAAAAGCAAAATTTTGGATTTGAAGCTCTTCATTTTGATATGTGTATATCTCATATCTCCACTCTTTATAGGTGTCCTATAACTTCTCACAATTACAATTTTTTTTTAAAGACTAATTTCAATTTATCTCACAAGATGCACACAATACTATCTTTTTGCATTGTAAGAAATTTTAAAAATTATGGTTTAAATAGATTTTTATTAAAGTCATCATAAATTGCTATAGTGTACTACTTTGTAAATCATCCTCTTACAAAATATTTTGATATGTCTCCAAAATAAGATTAAAATTTCAATATGAGAAATGAGTTTTGCATTTTATTGATTTCATAACCATGTATGGCACTATTCTAAAAGAAAAAAAGTGCATTATTCTCCTATAAAATTCTGCTTTGACACATTTGCAATAACTACTTTGTTTTCAAGATGCCAGATTTTTTGACAAGAAATTAGTATACATTTATGTTGTATATTTAACAGTATTTCTTCTGAATTTGAGTAATTTGCTGAAGATCAATATCTTGAAAGTAAACTTTATTCAAAATCCTGTCATCTCTGCCTTTCATTGTAGCAGACAGATCTTTCCTGTTACTGGAAAATTTTCATGCCAGCCTTATAATGAAGCTTTAAGTCTTCTTGGAAGCCACAGGTTTTAATCCATTTTTTCTAAGGACCTGGTCATCACAGGGATTTATCACTCAAATGAATACCAAACATGTGAAAATATTCCTGTGGCTCAAGGGATTTTTTTGTCCCAATGAAATGAATGCTGGTATGAGTATGCAGCAATTAGCACAAAAGATTTGTATTTCCAAGGAAGCCGTCTTTGGACTACAGGTGATCTTTTCAGCTCACTTTGAATCCTGGAATCTGCAATTCTGTGATTTCTAACTAGAATAGAAAACAGCCTGAAGAAGGTTGTGTGGTCAGCACCCCAAAAAAGCACAGTTTTTAAACCTGTTGAAGAGCAAATGTAAAAATATTAGGAAAAGACTTTTTAATACTTATTCAAGTTGCCCTTATCTCTTTGGGTAAAAATTTATTGTGGAAGTTTCAAATACAGAATTTATATCTCTAGTGTGACCCTGAAGGAGAATTTGCCGTCTTTTCTGTGTGCTTTTTCAGTTTATAGATAATTTTCTCAAAAGTTGATATGAAATGGGACCAAAAAGTTAGGGTGATTGCTCCAAAAGAAAGAAATAAAAAGAATGAATGGAGGAAGGAATAAGAAAAGAAGAGGAAAGTAGCTAAATCGATGTATCTTATTTTAAAGTATGAACATTGTAGGGTATAATTAAGTTTTAGTGTTCTCCCTCACATTAAGGATCCTTTTCCACTACTGGGTCCCTGCAGGTATCAAATGGGATCTGAGGTGACAATTTCTAATTTTATAGTTTTTCATGATGTTGAAATACTGTTGGTGAGAGATCATAAGGGAGAAAAGGATCTGCAAAAATTACTAGTAATATTACTGATAAGGTCAGATATTAGATGAAAAGTTCAGAAAACCCTGTGTGGTATTATGCAAATTAATTGAGAAATGACTGGACAGCATAGTTCTTGTGCAGCTATCTGCTAATGAGAGGGGGAAGAGGCAATAAGTAAGCCGAGGGATTTGAACAAGAAAATACATCTTCACAGGAAACCTATCAAAAGCAAACTCTCATGACACAAGTTTCAAGTTCTTTATGACCAACAGCCTGATTTCAATTGACTTGGAGAAAACTAGTGATATATAGTAAGCTCAAGAAAGCCATGTCATCAATATATTCACATTAGTCTGGTGAACATCTAGTTATAACATGTCAGACAGTCTTATTAGTGATGGTTCTTCAGTAAGAAAAGGTTACATCAACTCACAAGTAGGCTAAACAGCATTCTCTACACTTGCCAGCAATACATAAACAAAATGAGGAACTTGTTAATGCCACTACAGTATTGTGTGTTTACATTAAAAATCAATATTTTCTTGTGCATCGCACTGGAGGTGACATATCCTTGGCAGTTAAGTGTTTCAGTGTGGTGGATATCCTCATAAATTAACAATGTGAGAAAATAATTTTTTAAGCTTTTGGTTTTCTAAAAACACTGCTGTAGTCTTTATTAAGAGTGGAGTTATTTCTCATAAAGGCTGATCCCTTTTAGCTGTTTCCTTTATTACTGGGGAATGACATGTAGGTGAAAGCAAAACAAAGGGAACCAGCTTTCTTCTATGACCTTCTATGCTAAAATCAACATAAGCCACCAAAAAACAGCTCACCCAAACCAACAACCCCAAACTGTTGATATCCTAGGAAAGGCTGGGTTGTAAAGATAATTGCCTAAAATAATACCTATATGTACACATCATATCTATGTCCTCAAGAGCTCAAAACGTACTTTGAGAGGTTTTATTCTCATGCAACATTATGAGTGACACAAAAATACAAACATTGTTGCAAAGCTGAGATACTCTTAGATAATGCATATTTCTAGACAGATTTTATTAACTTCTGTAACATCTAAAAAACTTTTTCTCTGATCTAGAGAAGCTGATGTCGTACAACAAAGCTGAGAGATATGGTATCTTAAAATTTTTGAAGATAATATCAAAGTTGAGAGAAGAATAAGGACAGTTTGTGGAGGTGATTGTTTTACAATAATTGTTTTCTTTCTGGTTCAATTGGCAGTATGTATGCCTTAAAGAACTATTAAAATTAGGTTAAGCCAAGTAATTTCTCTTTTGTTTAGTATTTTACATATAAATACATACTTGAAAAAGAAAATATTATGAAGGTTTTTTCCTGTTACCTTTTTCAAACAGTTTAGTACTGTATGGTCTCTCTTCTTTTCCCTAACATAGTGGCAAAACCTCCTGCAGCCTTAAAAAAAAAATAATTATGCAACTTGAATCTTTTATTTTAATTTTTTGGAGTTTTTTTTTTCCTTTCTTTTATCTTGCAGCTAGTTTTCATGAAAGACTTCAGAAATAAGTATTCTGGAGATTCTATTCATTTTGTTTAGAATAACAGTTTTGAGTCTGCTTTAGTTTTTAAGAAAAAAGATAATTTAGAGAATTATGAAAGTAATGAAGAAAAAATTGATGTTTTTCTTTAAACCTGTCAGTTTCATTTGTTTAAATAAGTCTTAATGTCAGGCTAAAGGACTTAATTTGCATCAAACTGTAGGTGTTTTCTTGGTAGACCTATAGATTTCCTTTGGAAACTTTTCCAAAATGTTTCAGAAAGCATAAGCACATGCAAGATGATAAATTGATATATTTTTTTTCTTATATTGCCTGTAACTAACTTTCTCAAAATATTTGATTGGCATTCACATCTGCATTTTACAGACTCATGAACCAGAGATAATTTATTTGCATTTAATATCTCCTTTCTTGCATTACTTCTTGTTTATTCAAAATTCTTTTATCGAAGCTTCAGTTAGGAGCAAGTCTGTGCAGAGGTATTCATAGAAACACTGGTAGAAGTCACAAAAGTAAAAACTTTTGAAGAAAGTCCATACCTCTGACTTGTAGGTTGCTCAGGAAAGCACCTACAGTCATTAAATGAATATGTAAAATTGGAAGTATAGATTTCTGAATTTTGCTTCAATTAGGTCTGAATTGAGTAATTAGGTAATTTTTAGCTTAAAAAATTAATAGGGTTTTTCATTATCCTGATACAGACAATATGATACCATCTTCCTTTACAGTTTTATGTGTCATTTTACTTTATGAATATTTACTTCTCAAAAGCCTGATTCTTCACCATTTCTGATTCAGTGAATGTCAGAGAAATTATGCTTTCTCCATTGTAATCCATTGATTATGCTGCCCACATAAAAAGAATATTGCATAAATGTCAGAAATGTATTGGCTATGGAAATGCTTAGAGAGGAAAAAGCTTTGTTGAATATGCTTCTTTGTGAAGCCCTGTTATGACTTTACTGATTCTAAATAGAAATTCAGATGGCACGATAAAGAAAACAAGGTGACAGCATTTTCAGCCCTGAGCAACAGAAACCAGTGAAACAAATTGCTCATCCACTGTTGGGTAACCATTTGTGAAACAGGTAATTGATTATTTAAAAGAAAAACAGTATCATAATGTCAGTACATGAGAGAAGGAAAAATCAAGGACTTTTGACAAAAGGACAAAAAAATCACACAATCAGCTAGGTTGGAAAAGACCTTTGGGATCACAGAGTCCAACCTATGACCTAACACCACCTCATCAACTAGACCAGGGCACTGAGTGCCATATCCAGATTTTTTTAAATACCTCCAGGGACTACGACTTCACCACCTCCCTTGGCAGCACTTTCCAACGCTGAATCACCCTTTCTGTGGGGAAATTCCTCCTAATGTCCAACCTAAACATCCCCTGGCTTAGCTTGTGCACTTTAGTCCTATTGAGAATTGCCTGGTTACAGCCTCCTTTCAGGTGGTTGTTGCGAGCGCCAAGACCTCCCCTGACCCTTTTATCCTCCGGGCTGAACAACCCCCTTCTACTACGTGGAAGGCACGCTTCTGAGACAGGCAGAGCTCCTCCGACTCCTGCTGAGCTCCTCTCAGGACTGGAAGGGTGCAACTCCACCCGTTTGTCTTTCATGCTCCCTAATGCTCCTTAGCCTTTCCACTCCTTCCTGGAGCTCTGCCACCGGACAGAGCAGCCCTGTCCCTGGCTCTCACTCTGCACAAGGTGTCCCCTGTGAGATGCTCGGTACTGGCAGCAGCTCAGGCACTCCCTGCAGCCAGAGGCCTGAATGTCTTAGTGCTTGGGGGGCTCTGGCTGGCTTAGCACACTCATGCTGGCAGCAGCAGCAGCAGCAATGGCTTTTGACAACTTGCAAATAATTCCTGGGTCTAGTCAAGTTGGAGGAAAAAAACCAAAAAAACAACAAAACCAAACAAAAAAGCCTCCAGCCAAAACACCACACCCTCCTAACACACACACCCCAGCAGGAGCTGCAAGGGTGGCTGTGCCCTGCCTGCACACCTGCCTGTGCACACTGTGCACCACACCCCTGCCCACTGCTTGTGCTCCCCACTCCCCTGCTCACCTGCCTCCTGCTTGTGCTCACTGCTCACCTGCCTCCTGCTTGTGCTCCTCAGGGACATTTCAATCACCTGCAAATGGCCCTGTGACCACCCCTTCCCCACGTGAATGATTGGCAAGGACCAGCAGAACAAGGATCTTTGACAGGTACAAGAAAGAGAAAAGGAAGAACGGGGAAAAACATCCCAGGAAAGGAGACCTAAGTTTTATGTTTTGGACCCTGCGGTGACAAGGGTAAAGTTCTTGTGGTCTCCCTGTTCTGTATGTTACAGAATCACACAGCCACGCATTACAGAAATGGAAATGACACTTTTAGGATTATTTGCAGTAGGTAAATGTAATGATTAATATATAATTAATCGTAATAATATTGTTCCTCATGCCAGTCAATGAGAAGAAAAAGCACCTTTGTTTGTAAATGTATCTATTATACTTACTAAAACCTGACCAAAAAAACCACCCAAGCAACAACAACAACAACAAAAAGACTAAACATATGAAATGTTAAATAGCTATGTTTATTCAATACACTATAATGCACCTCAGAGCGGTTCTGTACATTGTCTCCTTTTTGGCTTTTATAACTTTATTTTCCTGCATTTAGCTCTTGCAGAGATCCCAGTGAATCCTTTCACTTCTTTGTAATTTTCCTATTTCTCCATATAACTCTCATATTTGTACTCTCAAACTTGTCTGGAAGGTGTCACCTCATAGCTGGAACACCTTCAAAGCACTTAAGTATCCCATGTGAATAATATCCAGCTTATTATCAGAACTACTAACAAATCATTCTCACCGTTAAATGCTTTATAGAATATTTTCTTTGGGATATTACAAGCACATTAAAATACACAAGCTTTTAACATATTTTAGATGGACAAGTTTTCCATTAATACAAATATCTGCAAATCAGAGGAAAGGCGTGAAGCATGGTCGAGTGAAAAAACATGTTACTAAAGAAAATAATTTAGAACAAATCATAAAGACAAATGGCCACAAATAGTAAGCAGGGGATTGCTGTGTTGTGCCAGCATCTCTGGGGAATCTGTTACTGAAACTTCTGCTTTCAGCAATGACTCCTGTAGGACAGAGCAAGAGAGAAATGAGCTTGCCCTTTTCTGGGAGCAATCAGGTACAGGCCCTTCTTGACACATGGTAGTTAGGGCAGTCCTATTGTTTTCAATCAAAACAGTGATTGTTGTAGAAAGAGATGTTTGCGGATTAAATTTCCCTTTCTATTTAGAGCACTGTAAATTCTTCAGCATCCTAAATGGGTTAGTTACGATTTTCTTAATTTTGCCATTTCACTTCATTACACACCCTTTGCATAAATGGCTCCAATGTAGCTGCATCTCTGTCCACTCAAGTGCCTGTAACTTCTCCACTGTTCTCAAAAGAAAAACAAATCTCAGGAAATCTACAAGTTTTTCCATTAAAACAAAACTTTTTTTTAAATTTCTGAGTTCTTGTAAATAGGTATACCCAAGAAATATCAGCCTGACAAAGCCTACATATTTTCTAAATATTTTTCCCTTACTCTTCAAGATTTGAAGAAAAAGAAGAAAATGGTTCTACTATGAAATAGAGAATGCAGAATTTCAAGGACTGTTCCTTCTTTTGACAAAAGACATTATTTGAAGAATTACCAATGTAACTGATAATAGCTTCAGTTCCATTTATAATTGAAGTAGCTGCTTGAACAGCCTTCAGTATTATGCAAATGTGCTGCACTAGAAGAATTATAAAAAAGGCAAACTATGGGGTTTTATCTAATCTAAAAAAAATTAAGATTTTTCTATCATCGTGTTCACCATTTTTCTTCTGTGGTTTTACTTCTACATATGAAGGTACATGAAACCTCATAATAACAGTAATGTCTATACTTTATTGTAATACAAATACAATTAATTTTATGATAATAATTATTCTGAATGTGTATTTCATTAGTTTACCAAGTAATTACTCCGAATTTTATATATTAATTGAGATACATTCAAATTTGTCTTCAAAAAAAGGATTAAAAACCAAAAAAATTTCTAAAAAACAATTTAAATAATATAGTAAAATAATACCTACTTCTTGCCTAATGTTTTGTTCCTTTGAGTGCTTTTCTTCCCTTTTATCTTGCTTTTGCAATTAGTCTTAATATCTTTACATATAATGATCAGAAGGTAATTGTGTGTTGACTCAACAAAATGTTTGTTTTTTACAAAAAATTTCTGCAGGATAGATATTGCTCTATATATAAAAAAGGCCACAATAATGAGATTTTTTCAAAGTCTTTTTTTAGATTAATATTTACTTCATATTTCAGCTAGTTAAAACTAAGTAGCATTTGGGATAAATTTAATTTTAGTAAATTGAAGTACTAAGGTAACTATGAGTAATTTAAATGGTAAGTATATATATGTAAATATGAAGGCAAAATATTTCATATAATTGTGTTTCCAATGTAGTAGAGTTTAGTATATATGGTTTTTATTTTGGCTGTGAGCAGTTTTATTACCTGAATTGTGTACAAAATGTAAATACAAGCCAGTTTCTCTTGGCTGTATATTTTAAAATTTTAAGGTTAGAAGTTGCATGGTAAAAGCGCTAACTGAAGGGATTTTATCTGTTCTGGGTTTTTTGTTTTTTTTTTCAGTGATCTCCATAGAGTATTAATGCATGTTTTTTATTTATCTATTATGAAAATATATATTTCTGATTTTGTTGTGTGAAATACTAAAAGATGACCACTGAAAAGGCCCAGCACTTCACAAAAACTGCAAACTTGGTTTTCCATTAACATTTTCTATTTTGGCATCTTAAAAAGAGTGGGAGTTGATTTCAGCAGAACATCCTGTGGGGAAATTAGTTCATTTTGCTAAAGTATCTTAATAATTACAGTGACATCAAGGTTAATTGCTTAATCTGTATTGCCATAGTGCAGTCCTGTAGAAATCCCAACACAATCTGTTCTATAATTAGTGCCAGAATACCCATATATAGAACAGACAGTGGCCTAAAAAAATAAATAAAAAACTCTGATATGATTAATAAATAAGATTTACCAGAGTGTGTATGTTTTTGTGTGCATTTATATCTATATATACATACATACAAAGTGAAGGGATAGATTTCACAAAACAGAGGTTTTGCAAACACAGTGTATTAAACCCTTGAGGAGATATAAATAGCTGAGGTAGAAAATAACTTCAAGCAAGATGTTTTATCTCCTTATTCTTTTCTAGCTCCAGAATGTAATTGCAAGCCAACACCATCACATTTGCATCAGGTCCCATGCTTTGCTTGTTCCATGTCAGAAACTAAGTGGTCAGAGTTTAAAAAGTAATTGTGAATATCCTTCTACTTCACCTTTTGGGTTAATTTCAATAACACTGCCTATTGCTGAGCTTACAGATTTGTATTGCTTTTGCACGCTTCATTAGCACACGATCCCATGTGGATTTATTGACTGCTCAGATTCTGAAGATGTGCCATACTGAGGGACAATGTGGTGCCCCTGATAACTCAGGATGACATGATGGTTCCCTTCCTGCTCTCTTCTCATTTTTGGAAACTGTGAGACCGCTTGCACATTGCTCCTTCATATAAGTCATTAGTTCTTGCTGAATGCTTATTGCATCCGAGGCACAAGCTGTGAGTTACTCTGTGTTAGCTAATATAATTTTCAAATAACCAGACAGAAATCAGCAACTGGATCTTTAATAGTTTTCTGTGTCATTGATATATTTTCAAAATAGTTATAAGGATAATTTTTAAGGTGTTGACTAAGTATATTGCAACACACAAAAAGAATTCTGCTCCTAATGACCTTTAGGAAAAAAAAAATTCTACAGACTATATCTCTTCCATTTTTCCAGAAATTGGGATAAATAAATCACAGCCAATTCTAATCTCAAATATGCAGCTCTGAAAAATATGACAATGGAACAAAACATTTTCTATCATCCTTTATAGTGTTTTGTACATCCAAACTGAAATGTAAATTCTGTATCCTTGAAAATACACACTTACACATCTTAAGGTACACATTCCATTTTCAATGTTAGGGCCAGCACTCAAAAGTTGGCATCACTCTGATAAAGCCTGATAATAGTTTACTGCTTCAGATACTTAGACTTTTATTTTAAGGGAGTTGATGAGGCAAGCTAACTTCAATTTTAAAAAGGGGAGAAATATGTCCATACTGCTCAAGGGCATAGTCTCCAAGGAGGGATCATTAAATAAGGAAATGTTTCCAATGACAAATACTTTAAATTATGCTATGTGTAAATTTCAAAATAATATTTTCATTTGTCTTACCGGCATCTATGTGTTTATGTAACCTATTTGAGTAATTGTGAAGACATATATCTTTACATAATACAGATGTCAAAGATAAATGCAGCTATGGAAATGTTTTACATTTGTTCCTCTGAACTTGGAAAATTTTAAAATAGTCATTTTTTAAACTAAGACAATTATGTAGTGAAAAATAAAATAAAAAACCCTTTAATTTTCCTACATTTTACTTAGTCATAGACTCTTTTCCAGTGCCTAATCATCTCCAGGGAAACACAAATTAACTCTCCAACATTTTCAGCCCTTTTAATTTCAATGCTTTTTCAAACAAACACCACTTTAATTTTGAACATTCATACTACACAGTGGGAATTTAGGCAATTTACAAGGCATTTACCATAGCAGTTGAGAGACTGTTTAGAAATTTCACAAGAATCTCTTCCACCTCACCATAAATTCTGTTCTTTCCACTCCCTTTAAAAAGGCAGTAAACCTGATAAGTTTATTTTGGCAGTCAAACTGTAATTAGTAACGTGCAATACTGTCAAAGAAGAAAGCTGAAGCTTAGCACAGCAGTGACTCTGTACTTTTAGGTAATTGCAGCTTTCTTTTTCCTTTCCACACAAGTCAAAACAGTAAAAACTTACAAAAGACTGAGAGCCTAAATAATGCCCTGAGCTTTTAAGAATGTTTATTTTAAAGTGCTTGTAGCTGAATAATATTATTTAGTTCTCTGTTTTCCTCTCTTTGTCACCATAATTACTGCTGAGAAAAGTTTTATAGCTCATGAGATACCATGCTGATTGATATCAGGTAGACACAGGAAAACTGCTTCCTAGCTTTGTTGATTACTTACTGCAATTATTGAACTTTATTTTTAAAGTGCATGGGTCCATTTGGTTAGTGTTCTTTCAAAAAATTTTTTAGTTTTCTTTCTGAAATATATACAGGAGAAGCTGAAGTAAGACCTTGTTAAATAAGAATTAATTGATTTTAAAACTGCGAACAAACTGATTTTACTTTAGATTTCTAACTTTTGATTAGAAGTGCCCATCAGACACGGGTAACTGTGCCATGTTGTATGATTTCAGATTATGGTAAGAAAAAAGAATATCTTTATTCATTTGTTTTCAAATCACCAAATATTAGATAACAAAAGATTGATTATGTTTGTAAGAAATAGAAATCCACATTCATATTTAACTAATACAAAGCAAGTTTTTTGGTGGAACTTGAGTGTACTACATTAAAGAATGTGTTTACAATGTTCTTGCTGCCATTTTCACTGTGAAAGATACCTGCTGTTCAGCCTTAAAAGGTCACATAGTCTTGGCTTCCCTGACTTAATCAATATAAACTACATGTCTCTGCATCAGAATAAACAGCCACTGCTGCCTCTTCTCCTGCTTCCAGATGAAGTACTGTGCTATTCTTGATCTCCTCCTGCCTCTGAGTCAGTGTTTTCCCACACTCATAGTCAGTGCATAGGGTGACTGAAAAGACAAAGAGAACACTGGAACAATGTTAATGCAGTTGCATATGACTGATTGGACAACCTCAGCAAAAATTGATCTTCCCATCACCCCTTCGAGTCCACTAATGTCATGTTGTTTTTTCAAAGAGACTTAAGTGTACTTGATAGACTCGTTCTCAGGTATTTCATTCTAACCTCAGAGGGAGTAAAGGGTAGGGTGATAAGCAAGGTCACTGGCTATTGAACTGAAATTAATTAAATGATGAATGGCTTTTCAAGATAATTATTATTATACAAGTATTTCAGCACATTTCTGAAGGCCTCCTACTCAATGTAGGATCATATTCAGCTGGGTTTTGATTACTTCCAAGGGTGGAGATGATACAACCTCTCTCAGCAGCCTCGTTCAATATTTGACCACCATAACAACATTTTTGTTATGGTTGACTGGAATTTTCTTTAATTTATGCCCATTTATGCTTGTAATGTCACTGGATGTTACTAAGAATCTGGCTCTATCTCCTTTACTCCTACCTATCAGAAATTTGTTGACATTTTTTCTATATCTCTTTCAGTCAGCCTTGCATGGATATTGTGGGGTGTTTGAAAAGGGTTGAGGGGTTTCTTGTTTCAATGCTTAGTTGGGGTTTTTTTGTGTGTTTTCTATGTGTGTATGTGGTTTGTTGTTTTTATTTCTCATGCAGATTACTCATGTTTTAGAATGCAAGTTACTTGCAGTCAGAAAATAAATTCTGAGACTGCATTATAATTATTCTATTAGATGACAATGGAAGAGAAAGGCATTTGAAGGCAAATTTCAGATTATATTTATTTTGGTTCATTGCATTACAGCTTTAAATGATTAAAAACACTCAGTCTGTATTCCTGTTGAATTTGGGAGTGTATTTAAAAGAGACTGGCTTTTTTAGTCTGCTGGTAATTTTAGAAATTACTTTGACAGAATAGGGAACACATTTCTTTAAAATCATGATGAAAAGTGAAAACTGTAATTTAGATCTTTTCAGATCAATCTGTAGATCTATTGAGTAATACATCATGTCTTTCGGTGTAATTGTTGGGAATATGTACAAGAGCACCTGCATAAATGGAGGAACTTTGCAAATATATTTCTAAGAAGTTTCTATAGACTTCAAGTATTAAGAAAATTGAGACTGACACATACATTTTGTTTTATCACTGCTTCAACTCCTCCAAGTTAGTAATAAACTTTTTCTCAGAAAAATAGCACCTATTTTTTTGTGCAAGGCTGTTAATCACAGGTCCTTTCATCTCGAGGTGTTTTGTTAATCAGATATGTAATATAGTTTTGCAAACATTAGTAGTAGCACAAAAGTATGTTTCACAGTTCCAGGGTATGAACTGGGAAATATTTGAGGTCAAAGTTATTGTCAAAGGAAAAGGATCGTGTGTAGCATGAGATGAGCATCTTTGGGGGACCTACTAAAGCATAACTATTTGCATCCTGATTTGGTGTTGCTTCATTCTGAGGAAAAGAGGGGGTTATGGATACTGATAGATATAAATAAACCAGCTCAAATAAATGACTCATTTTCTAGTTTGTTTGTTTGCTTTTATTTTTTATTTACTTTATTTCTTCTGAGTTAATTGAGGAGTACTGGGAGTATTTGCTGCTTTGTCAGGTTTGAAATCAGGACTATTATATAAAAATAGAAAGATTTTGAATGGGTTTTTCCCCTCAAAAAATCTTTGTTTATAATAAATGAAGAGCACAAAGTGCCATAGTTATTAAAAGAAAAAGTAACAGAGAGATATTTCATGATCTGAATTATACAGAAGGTCTGACTAACCATCTAATTATTTCTATCACTACAAATTGAAATCCATTATTGCACCTGAGAAGCCAAAATACAAAACTGAGGACAGACAAATGAGACTAATGAGAGGGCTTAGAATTTTCACTAAAAGTATCTCTTTCAGGAGAAGCAGCATCCTATAGTCTGTAATCTTCCCAATGTTATTTATCTGCTGTTGAGGAATTCACCTGATCTGGGTAGCTGGGCTGGAAAGCTGCACATGGAGGTGCAGACTGGGCTTGGATGGGAGCCCGAGAGAAGAGGCTGTGAACTGTGAAACTTTGGGGTGATGAAGGGAACGAGGATTCATGGTGCCAGCCAGGTGAATGGACCCATCTTTTAGATACCAAAGGGCATGAAAAGGAGGGGCACTAGCGGTCTGGATAGAAATGGAGAGGGACAGGAGCGGGGCCCCAGGAGGAAGAGTGAGACCTGCAGACAGACTGTGAGGGTGTAAAAGTCGTGGGGCTCCTTTGTTGGGGTCCCTCCTCAGCAGCAGCAACTGGAGCTGTTCCTGTGCCTCTGCACTGTGAATAAATGGCTTTATGGAATGAGACACCTGAGACTCTGCAATGGGAACCCAGGGGTCAGAGGGGTGAGGGACCCTGGTCTGCCTGGCTGGGAATGGGGAGTGCAGGGAGTCAGGGGAGCTCCCCTCGGGCCCTGGAGCTGCTGTGCCAAGGGGCTCCAGGCCCAGCAGTGAAAGTCTCTGGCCTTGGGACTGTGGCTGCCAGAGAGGCTCCAGAATGGTCACACTGGGAAGTTTCCTTAAGAGTTCCCTGATACAGTTTCTTATTTTCCAGGTTCCAGCAAAGAGAAATAAATGTCACCTAAGTTGATTAATCACACTGAAGTCACATTAATCAGGAGATGATTCAGAGAAAGAAGTCACAATTAACTTTCCTTTAGGCTTTGCTTTTGGTTGGCTGGAGTTAAATGAAGAAAAACCCACCACCTGGTTTGGACCTCTCTGTATCTGTTAAAATTAGGTTTTGACTTCAACAGTTTGGTTTTTTTTTTAATTTTAATTTTAGAAATATATTAGACAGGTGCAAGTGAAATTAGAGGTTCACTTTAAAGGAGTTGCAATCTGTACTTGGAAGTTGGGAGTCTGGTCCTTAGACTTCTATATCACACAGTCTCAAGTCACTGCAGAAATATAAGAGTAAGAGAAGGAGGGTGTATACAGCTAAGAAATTCAGGGCTAAAAAACAAGAAGCCAATCTAAGTTTTAGAGAGATGACTGTGCTGTTTATAAAATTATAAAGGTTTGTTTAAAGAGAAAGTAAAAATGCAATCATAGAAAATAAATGACCAAATTATGAGTTCAGAATACATTATTAAGTTTCTCATAGAGCATAATTATAGTTGTGTCATTTCCTCAGTTATATTCAAGGTTGTAGCAGCACTTGTAATACAAACCCTATATTTCAAGGGTTTACAACTTGGCAGCAAGAAATTTACTTAGCAGTGGAAATTAAGATACCAAGTGTCAACCGCAGGACACAATATTCTACAGTGTCACTTATTATGCGTGGGAGTGAGTGTAAGACTAAAAAGGACAAAGGCCCTGGCTGGGCCAGAGGTCTGTTATTTTGGCACCACAGCTACAGTGCTGTGGATGCCTTCCCATCTTCCTAAAATTAGCATAAATATTCACTAGTAGGAATTTTAAAATATTACTGTCTACTATAATGCAAAGCTCCTGATTTGGAGTTTTAGGTACTGGAAAATAACAAAAGTAAATATGTTCCATATTTGCACCACCTTTGACAAGAAAGGATTATCTCTTTTTTTTTCTTCTGGTTTTGTCTCCTTATTTTTGTTGCTATTGGCTTTGAGGATCTTTTTAAAATAAACATATTTTTATACTACAAGGGATTCTCAATTCACACTGCCCTATTTTTTCACTTTTCCTCAGAAATGGACATTTTAGTTTCAGTCCAGAAGTTTTCTTTGTTATCTGATGTTTCCCCCTTGATTTTATTAATTTCTACCCACAGAAATACAAATAATATATTTATATAAAATTTAAATACAAAAATAATATTTAAAAAGAAGTGTCAGTCTTCAGTTAACAGCTCCCATTTAGTCTCTGTACAAAGCAATGCTGTAAAAATTACTCAGAAACAGAATCAGAATAATGATTTGCTTTAACATATTCTGCAAGTTTAACTGAAGTCCACAACTCAAAGAATTGCTGAGGTAGTTACTCCTGGCTTCTAATAGTGTCAGTCTACAAAGAAATTAGTTTGATGAAGACTGATAGTAATGTATGTCTATAATCAATTTTACTGTTTGAGTAGGGGTCATTTAGGTTTTCAAGTACAAAATTAATTTCTTTAGGGGAGTGCAAGTATGTTCAACATAATTGGAACCCTTAAATATTTACATAATGGAAAGAATTTATTTTATAGAACTGATGTTTCTTTTTGACATTCTGTTTGGGACTTTTTTATTTTTCTTATCATGTCTGCATTTTTTTTTTTTTTTTGAGACTATGTCATTGCTGAGATATTCATTTCTGGGACTAATTTTTAGTTATTTATGTTTTAAATATTTGTATGGCTTTTAATTACTATGAGAAATAAGTTACTATTTTATTTTAACCTGATAGCTTCTGACTTCATTATTCAATCTAGGAATTTGCCATTATTTTTATTCTCTGAACTAATTTTTTTACATATTTTAATCTCTTCATATATAGACTGCAATTATAAAAAACTCTTCAGAGAGACCTACCTTCATACAAGACTGCAGTATCTGAGTTTTATTGTTGGATATTAAAAAATCTGCTGTGCAGCACAAATAGACATGCAAATAAGCTTTTCTGTTGACTGTGCATATTATACTGGTAGCATGAAGATGTAATATAAACTCACTGAAAGTCAAAAAGCAGAGTTATTTAATCTCTGACAAAAATATCTACAAAAATCTATGACATTTTACCAGGATTTCTTTCTTAGGAGCCCCCATCTGTCCCTATTTTATTTTTAGACCACATTTCAGCTGTTGGTTTTGTGTTCAAATGTGGTATATCTCCTGCTCCCTCCACTTGCAAATGCAGTCACATATATTAGAATGCCTCACATAATGTGAACAACATTTATAGAAGCAACAAAAAAAATCTCAGAACTACTTATTTGTAGTCCTACCAATAGTTTTAAAATTTATGCAAACTAAAGTGACATTAAATAGAGATTCATAAATTATGAAGACTGGAAAGCCTATTTTGGAAGGTTTTTCTTACACAAATTGCGAAATTTAGAGCTTAGCTTTTGTGATAGTATGTGTGTGCAACCTATGAGATGGTGCTCTTCACTTTTGTTACAGACATTTTCCAAAAAAATAAAACCCACATCATGGAGTAGTTTTCTGCATAGGCCTACACTGAACCAGTAAGATAGCATCAGGGAAGGCATTGTGGCCTGTGAAACAGGTTTCTCATTAAGTCAGCTTTGCAAAGGAAGTAGCTAGGAAAATTTTAACATTAATTTCTTCTTGATGGGATGGAGCTGTATGACTTTGCAGCCTTCTTAATCATCATTTTGTCCTGGCAGCTCTTATAAGCTGCAGATATCATATTAAGGATTTTTTTTTTTTTTGTGCTGAAAATATGAAAGAGACACACTCGAATAAATAAAAAAGGAATGATCTGTTTAAATTTGTTGATCTTGGTGGCTAGTGTGATTACTGCAGGTTTTCACCTGTAGTATTTTTGATGTTTTAGAAAATAACTTACTCTTCTCACTTGTTTACACAACTGGACTGATTAGATGATTCTGCTACACTGCAAAGACATGATGAGTCCATAATTTCATTTTTAATGCTTGGGTCAGGGTATTTGAAAACTGCAGAGTGACCAGTCATAGGAAAAAATAGACCTGAGGCATCCAAGTGTGTGCTGAGTCTACATTGCCTTGTGGCAGAATGTTTAGAGTTACATGTTTCCTTGATCAGATGCTAAAAGAATATAGCCCATTCACTGCATAAAATAGTTCTATGTATTGCATGTGAATTTTCCTGCTAAATGTGATAAAATTTTCTGATGTGTAGAATTGAGCCAACCAAACACCTTTTGCTGCCTAGAAGGAAGTTATTACGTACTGGCTTAGAAGTATGATAGCTAAGGTAATTTGAAATCAGCTCATAGAAAACTATTTAAATATTTTTCCTTTGTTAAAGAACGCATATTTGATCTTCTATATCAGTTGTTTTGAGCCAGTAACAATTTTAGCCAGTCTCTCACAACCACTTGTGACCAGCTGCCAGCTGGATGTAACACCATTCACCACCATTCTCTGGGCTCGACCACTCAGCCAGTTTCTAACCCAGCAAAGAGTACATATTCTCCAGGAGAAAGCTCTAACTGAAATATGGAGGCAGTGTTCCTAAAACAGAATGAAGCAGGAACGTTCAAACAACATACAGATCACTTAATAAATATCCTATTAAAAAAAAAGAAAAAAAAAATTCGCCACCCCCAAACCTCATAATCCAGGGAAGAAAGCAAAAAAGCAAAAGAAAGTGTAAAGGGAAAAAAAACCCCAAAAACTCTGCAGGAAACCAAAATGTTCTTGGTAAATACCAGCACGAAATACTGGTGTAATCAACATTAGAAAAATGGAAGGTATAGTTATCACACACTTTGATCAGCAGCTATGTGAAGTGGCTGAGACAGTGTTGTTTTATGGATATAAGCGATCTCAAGCACAGTGTGTTTGCACTAATACACAATGTGAATTCTAAATATTTTTACTGTCTTAGGAGGCCATTCTCATTCTGTCAAGTCAGTTCCAGAAACTGGCCCAACAGTCTCTATACTGACATGAATCTATGTAGGCAAAATGCTTTGGAGGTTTGCAATGTACTAAACCTGGATTCAATCCAGAGAGCTACTGAAACTTCCTGTGGTAAACCCTCTGCAAGCAAATATGACTTCTATTTCCCATTGAACATTTGCTGGATTGCATAATTGTGCACAATGATCTTCACACCCTAAAACTGATTTTCTGCTATGCTTGTGAAGATGTGGAAATAATTTTAAAACACGATTGTATCAGCAAAACCTGAATTCTGCTAATAAAAATAACAACATTAAAGGAAAAGTCCTGTTTGAGAAAGATGTTGGCTCACATAATTGACAGTCAATCTAATAGTCGTTATATGTTATAGAAATTTTAACCATTTTAAGTGAGAGACATTTTATTCAAAGGCTTAAAATTAATTTTTATACAGTAAGGGAAACACTGAGAGATCCTGATGAGGTTAAAGGATTGTATCAGGTTTTAAAAACTGCTGCATTTGCAGCCATCCATTTCCATGAACTGAGAAATCACTTGCAATACTTGGTTTGTAAAAGAAAATTGTTCTTTTTTTTCTTATTTTATGTGTTCTTGACACCAAAGAGTGCTACTAAATATCACATGAATCTCAAAACATATGCAGGTCTTTTCCACTTTAAATGTGAATTTATAGGCTGGTCACAAGGTACTGAATTATTGACAATCTTCTATTTTTTTTAATCCTGCATTTTTATTGCAGATAAAGAAGATTCCAGGCTATGCATTTAGTCTACCTCCTTTCCTGTGCAAACACATTATTTTGAATATAAGTAAGAACATTTGATGCTCTCTGTGCAAGGGAAGTTCTCTAAAAGGTACTCTAAATAGCAATGTCTGAGACCTATTAGAATTTCTTTAAGAGCTGCTTTTAGCAAGTCCATGTCAAGTCAGCATTGGCATTTTACCCTGCTGTGTTACTTTAATAATCTGCAACTCCAATATAACTAATCTGCATTTCTACTGCAAAGACAATCTGAACTAGTAGAAGTGTCTCAGCAGGTTCAGTGTGCATCAAATGTGTCTTACTCTGGAAACTGAAAACTATAATTTCTTTTTATATAAGACCAGTTTACAATTGAAATAAACTATCGTTTTCGTTTTTAAGCAATATTATTGCTTTGCAAAAGAAATATGTAACTTCCTACAAATTACTATAGTTATAGAAGAGATTTCACAAGAAATGTCATCTCAATGACAATACATTTTGCTCAGGTTCTACAGGATTGCACAGTGTGATGTGAGAGAGTTAAAATATTTTTATGGATGACTTATATGTGTGCAGATAATGGGGTTGATTAAATGAGTCTGGTATATGAAATCATGTAGATCATGCAAGTCAAAACAGGTGTTCTTCAGTTTTGAAGTCCTTGTGAATATGTTTTGTAGGCTGCAGATGGAGCAAATGTAACTTTGCTGTAGTCAGTTGGAAAATTACTTTTGTCTTCACCAATGAGCTTTCTTTCTGAACAGCAACCTTTCAGCAAAGCATTCACTGAAAAAAATATTTTTGTAAAAAAATATGTAAAGTATCTCCATCTGTCTTTCAGGTACATTGATATCCTATTCTTTCTTAATGACCCTTTAGTTAAAAAAAAATACTTTTCATTAGTCTTCATTGATATGTTTTACATTTCTGTGTAAATAACAGATAATGGATAAATGCCTTCTGGTTTGTATTCTGGCTATTCTTGACTGACAGCCCAGTAAATAAGTATCTACAGGACAGAGAGTCGTAGAATATCTCAAGCTGAAAGGGACCCATAAGAATCATTGAGTCCAACTCCTTGTTCCTCTAAGGACTGCTAAGCTATGATTAAGACCATTGTTCTGATGCTCCTTTGACTCTGACAGGCTTGGTGTCATGACCCTTCTCTGGAGAGCCTGTTCCACCCTCTCAGCAAAAAGTTTTTCCTAATGTCCAACCTGGACTTCTCCTGATGCAGCTTCACCCTATTTCTTTGTGTCCTACCACAGAGGGAGAGATCAGCATCTCCCTCTGTGCTGCCAACCTTCAGGAAGTCATAGATTGAAATGAGGTCACCACTCAGCCTTATCCATGCTGAATAAGCCAAGTGACCTCAGCTGCTCCTTGCAAGTCTTGCCCTCAAGGCCTTTCAGCATTTTGGTCACTTTCCTCTGGACATACTGTGCACATGTCCACTGTGTAAAGTCATGCTTACTAAAGCATCTTAGAAACAGTTCATCATTCCTTGCAAATGTTGAAATCGTGGTGATGAGGTGAATGGATTTAGAGATTATCGACAGAATTTTCCCACTCTTCTTCATGCTGTAAAAAGTTGAGTTATTGTTATGATCATTGTAAAAGCCCCACTGCCTGTGCTAGAAGGCAGCTCTGTCGTGCCACTGAGAGCCATGTGCAGAGAGAATTTCATCACTTTTCCTCTTTACCTATGAAAAGCATCAAGATGCCTTTTGGGCTTTTGCCAATTGTGTGTGCATGTCATTTATCCAAGGAAACATTTGCTTTTCCTTTTACTCTATACTAAGATGTTACAGCGATTATGAATACCCAAAATCTGTAGTGAAATGCTGATTTATATAAATCCCTTTTAGTAAACAGTACAAAAAAGTAATATGCTCAGAATTTATTGCTCTTACCACTGCTTACCGTATATCCTAGATATAAATATATAAATGAGCAAGGATGTGAAGAAGTTGAACAGGTTCACTCTGAAAATTATATGATCTTTCACATGAAGTTGGGAATCAAAACATTTCAGAGTTTAATGTGTATTTGAAATCAAATGGCTTCAAAATATGAAGATGTTGAATACGTCAAGTATTAAGTATTTTTTTTTAAAGTAATGTAAATCCTTAAGTCCTCAGCAGCCCATGCTCAGGCATAAATTATATTTGCAATTAAATTACAACTTCATCCACAACTCACAACCATTCAACTTTTGACTATCAATGAAGAATTGGGTCACATGTGGAAGATGTTAAAAATGTTTATTCATCATCTTCTTTCTCTGTTATTGAACTCAATGTCACAGTGATATTTATTCACTCCCTCGTTGGTTTATGACTTTCACCAGAGGATTAGTGTGTTGCATGATTTCGTAGCTGGATTCCAGGTGAATGTACAATGGCCATGATGTCTAAATGTACACGTCCTCTAAGTGGGAAGAATGCTATTTTAATATTATCTCAGGAAGGAAAGGTTATCTGTTTCAACAGAAGGCCAGACTTCTAACTATAAATGAGAAAAAAGTTGAAAAAATGCAATTATTTATTCTCTTTTAAACATGATTTAAACTATTTGAAACAGAACAAATAACGAGCAAGAAGATGTTTTGTGCCTAAAAAGACAATGCCATAATAAATGATATTTATTGTCTCAAGTTGTTTATTTCTTCTTTCTTGATTTTAATATCAATAATTTAGTCTTCACACAGTACAAATGCTTGTGTTAATATGGCATTGCTTGCAGGCTAATGTTTCATGTATGAATTATAAAATGTTCATGCTCTGGTGGAGCTAAACTTGATATAAAAATCGTATGAATTTTAAATAACAAAGTTACTGGAAAAGGAGATTATATAGCCCAATTAAAAAAATGCCCTCCAAAATAAAGGGTCATGCTTTCTTTTTGTCAGAAGCTTCTGATTCTAAATATTATTATTAGAACTTGAAATTAAAAATGTTACTGTGTATTAATACAATTTTAAGGTACAACATTCTAATTATATTTATTATTGCTCTGTTAATTATTTTACCATTATTTTAATAATTAGTATAAAAGTAAGAGCCAGATAGTTTTAAAGAATATATTATTTTAAAGAAACTGCTATATTGTATAATGGCAACATTTTTATGAGATATTACTTATTATACTACAGTTGTTCCAGTGAAGTAGGCACCATGTAAACATCATATGAAATAGGAATTATTTGCTCCAATGATGTCAAAGATTAAAAGACCACCCCAAAATCAGCATTTTTTCAAAAAAATATGCTCTTCAAGATGTTTCAAATTACTTATTTCAAAATGAAGTCATACAGTTTCTTAACTTTTTAAATTCAACTCACCCTCAATAGATTTTTAGTCTTTTTTGATAAATTATGTGGTGGTAGTTGTGAACTAAAACTGTTCTTGCAAATCTTTTTGGTTTTTTCTATATTTACTTTTTTGATATTTTAATAAGTAGATTTTGTCTTTATATCAGCTATATATCTTTATATCAAATTCAGTATTTCTGATTCAAATTTCAACATTAAGTATTTAATGAATTACAGGGATAGAAGTTTAATGAGTTAGAAAATTATTATATAGCCTAGAATTTCACCTCCACTACATTAGCTCAAGTCACTCTTCCCAAAGTCCCAATTTCCCTATTAGAAACAAGGAGGTAATTATATTTACTTACAATAAATAGAGCAGTGAGGCTTTGTGCTGTTTTGTGAGGAGCTTTAATTTCATCAGGTGGAAGGAATTAGGGAAACAAACAGAAATTCTCTTGCAATCTATAAATACAATTGAGGAAAAAAGGAATAAGTTGCTTCTGCTAAGAGGTGCTGAAGCACAGATATGGCCAGTTTTGTGGTGTAGCTCTGTGCTGCATATTCCCAGACAATTCTGCCTGGTTCTTGGCCATTTGTGTCCCTGTTTCCTTGTCAATGGTCAGGACTTGGGCTTTTTGGTGCTGTTGGTGGTGTATCTTCTTTCCATGAGTTAGGTGTATGTGTCTGTGTTTGTGAGAAGCTTTCTGCTGCATTTCATCCTGTCCAGTCACCCACTGTAAAAAGGCCATGCATGGTACCAGGGATAATATTACAGGAAATGGGTGAAAGGCAAGGTAGCCTGTTACACACAGCTTTCACTCTTCTGGTTCTGTGCCAGTGGCTGTGCACAGTAAGTCAGGCCTGCCCTCCCAAAAGTGCTGTGATAATCATGTGCCACAATTCCTTGATGTCCAGACCATAGGACTCTATTAGGGCTCTGCTGTCTGAAAAGAATGAGTCAACAGAACAACCCAGAACATGCTGTTTTAAATTTAATTACTGAATGAGGAGCACTAAAAACCGTTTTAAGATCATTTTAAAAGGTTAAGACAAGACTCAAAAGACAGATATCTATCTGAACAAACTCAACATCATTTAGGAACTTGTATTTTAGCAAGTATAATTTAGAAATGCTGTTGCTTTATTATTCTAATTCTTCATTAAACTCCCCATTTTATTGTGTAGAGATCGTCATATGCTAACAGCTGTTTGAACCTCTATGAAAACATCCCAGCAATATTCTTATCCCGTATAGTCCTGCATAATAGTTAGTGAGGATGAAATTATTCTCAGAATTTTCATGATTATGGCTTTTCCAGTCTCCCAAGCACACTTTAGGGAAGCACAGTTTATTACCAAGCAAGACTTTTTGTCTTGCCAGTGGAGAAGATTAACCCCTATGGACAAATGCATATCTTCAAAGCAGATACTGAGGAGTGTAATGCAATTTAGTCACCTTCTTTCTTTTTGTGTGCTTTTCATAAACATATACTAAATAATATCCTACTGAACAATATGTTTATAAACATGTTGGGAAAAAAATCAACTGCTTTGAATTTGACTACTATTTTTTAAAGTTTGTTGTTCCAATAAATTTTGTTGAGAGATAATAAATTTTTACAGATAGAAAAATAATTGAAGTAATTACAGGATCAGCTCAGAAGCTCACAAACGAAAAGTCAGAGCTTGAAGCAAAACATTATTGATGAGGATCCTGGTCTTGAATAAGTTTGTAAACAAGGTATTTTTTACTTCCTTTTGGTGGGATAGCTAAAAATTAAACATTCTATGGTACACCACAGTTTTTACAGCTTTGTTACTTAACTCTTTTAAATATCATATTTAGTACTAACATAATTTTCATTATATTGTAAGATGGTAATATTTCAGTATACCAGTGCCATTTTGCTAAAGACAGATAATTTCATTTCAAAAAAATTTCAATTTGTTTTGGTTGGTAAGACTTTTTTAACACAGTGCTTAGTGCTAGTCTAGTGCCAAAATGTTTCTACGTAGAAATGAAATTAAAATCACACTGTGGAAAGTTTCAAAATTTTATTTTGAATCTGTTCTCTGGTTCTTTCATAAAAAACCTAAAAATATTATAATTTAGTGTATGATATGGTGGCAGTATTTCAAAATAGTACTATATGAAGGAAGATATTACATTGGAATATGCTTGCACAAGGGAAAGAGAAAAAGAGAGACCTTTTGTGAAATTAAAGAATCATAAGATATTAAGAGAAAGTAAAGGAGGACCATACACTTGAAAGCAAAGATATGTAAAAATTTTTATGCCATATTAGAAGACAGATATAAATGGGAAGTCTACTAAAAGTAGCAAAAGGCTATTGTATGAGATGGATGGTTTAGACAAAAATACTGGCTCAGGAGATAATGAAGGAGAAGTATGCAGAAAAGACAACAAAATGCAAGTTCACTATGAAAAGGTTTTGCTGAGAAATATGTGTTAGGATTACATTTTTCTTCCCTTCCCTCCACCCCAAGTCTCAGTTTCTATAGCACTATATTTACCTCCATTTAACTTTTTTAAAATAGAACTTCACTTGAGAGAAAGAAATCTATGCAAATATGTTTAAAAGCAGACCTCAATTCCATTCAAAAATTTCAAAGGCATATGACAAATGCAAGGAATATTTTTTTGAAAAATAATTAGAATTCTCTTTTTAAAGTCATTATTTTTCCAAATAGCTATTCTTGAATAGTTGGTTGGAAATAGATTTATCTGTAATGAATGTCTGTAATGATGATTTGCTTACCAAAATTAACCAAAAAATGTTTTATTTAGCTTCACTTCATTTCTATAAAACCATATGATGATCATTTGTGTAAACTGAAGTTGAGAAAAAAAGTTCTGCACATTAATGGAAGTGACAAAAACAAATTTGGGAAGGGCATGTGGAAAGAGGTAGGTTTTTCTGGTGTATTATAACTTTTTTCTTCACTGTGAGTACATTTATGTCGCCTCAGACCAAATTTTGGAAATAATATGATAAAGTTCCCATACAGCTCAACAGCTCTAATTACCACAATTCCTTTTCTTTTTCTTTTTTTTTTTTTGGAGACCATAACAAAGCACAGGACTGAAAGATATATTTTCCATTGCTACTGCTGGAGTATTTATGTAAGACATCAGTCTTCATGTGCACTGTGTTGCCAATAAGGCAAGTGAACACATTATCTTAGTTGTGGGTAGAAGATAGGAAGCAGAGGAGTAGTAAGAATGAATACATTAATCAATCAAAACAGAGAAAAAGATGCAAATGATCTTGAATATTTTTGCATAGTTTGTAAAAGAAAGTCTAGAAACATTTTTCTCCCCTACTCCCAGATTTAATTCTCAAAGCTGCCCCAACTTAAGTTTTGTTCTCCCAATCCTCTATGAAATCTTAATTCTGGATGGATTTTATAGTACGGACCGAGAAAGAAAAATTACATCTGAGAATCACAGAAGCCAAAGAGGTAACTTCACCCTGCAGGGTTCTGGAAGTTCTTAATTTAAACTATGAATCAATTTTGCCACAACTGAAAGGCAGAAACTCTTAAAGTGGCATCCTTTGGGGGTAGATCTGCCTTTAGTTCTGCACTATATAATTCAGACATTTGGAATGAGTTAAGCATGTGAATCTCTGATGGTGGCCACTGCACTTAATACAATTGCTGGTTATCCTGGCAGGCTAAAGGAAACATGCTTTCCTACCCTAAAGTCTTCATTTTAATGGTAAGTCCCCTTTAAAAGTAGTGAAAACTGATGCCAAAAATTACCAATCTGGATTTGACTGGGTTTGTTCTTTCTCTTCTTTTCCACTTCTGTTTGCAAAGGTGAATACAGAGACAGTGTTGGGAGTACAAATTCCAAGTGACTTTGGAAAGAGTAGTTTATGTTTTTTAGATTACTAGATCTGCTTAATAAAATGAGTTTTATGCTTTTCTCTCGTGCTTCAAAGATAAAAAATGTAAATTGTAGTATCTATGCATTCTTATGTATGGTTGATAATATCAGGTAGATGATTGGTAATAATAATTTACATAAGGCCAATGCAGAGGGTGATTGAGAGCAAACCTCAAATTGTACCATCCTTCAGTAGGAGACTAATGCCTCTCAGAATGTTCAAAGGCAGCTACATCAGTGCTTGCCAAATAATGTAATTCAGGCTCTCTTGGAGTAGATATGTATTGGGATTCAGTCTTCGATTTGTGTCACACCTAAAGTCTGGTCTTAAACAGAATCAGGACTACAGATAGCATGAAGATTTAATATCCAAAGCTTTGTTTTGTTAGCCTTTCTTTAAAAGTAAAATTAATTATCGTTAAATTAATTTTTAATTTCCAATTTTAATTTTTATAAATACCTAACTAAATAGAGTTTAATTTAAAAATCAAATTATCTGAATCTACATGTCAGTGTGTGTTCATCAAAACTCCAAAATCCTTCTATATCCCTGAAGGACATAATCTAAATATATCTTCCCTTAAGGTAGTGATTAAAAGCTAGTGGCAAGAAAGAAAGTTTAGATGTGTGGGCAGATCCTACATGAGAATAAAATCAGTGGAAAAGAGATCTGCTTCGTTTAACTGCCTTTTTCTATAAGGTCAGAGAACACTTTCTCCAGTTGTTTTTGATATACTTTTAATTATGTGAACATTTTAATTTCACCCCCCTCCAAAAAAAAAGACATATAATCAATCATATTAGGAAATTCAAAATTCCAAAACCCACACAAACAAAAAAGAAATTTAATGAATAAAAAAATCTTCTAACAGTACTTAAACATATCTTTTTCCTTAGGAAACTTAAGTTAAAGGCAATAATGTTTTCCTCCTGAATTCTCGTCCCCATTAAAAATATATTACTAGATATATAGTTTGTCCATTAAGGTAATATGTGCAGACTGCAGATTTTACAAATTAGCTTTTCTTTTTCTGAATGCAGAAAGAAGTTTTTTTTACTATTTTTCCATGAGCATCATTGCAGCTGTAAGAGTATTTCTGTTTTCTGTATATCTAATTACAGTCATTGCCAAAATAACACAAAATGGCATGCCAAAGTCTTTACTAGGCATTGACTTATGAAAATGTTATTATTTTTTTAAAAATAATAAATAGCCCCATCAAAAAAACCTGTTGACTAACAGTTTCATTAGACTAATAAAATATTTGTAAGCGGTTTATGAAAAGCTCTCTAATGTAAGTTTTTATGTCTTAAAGATTTTACATTTTTTGAAAGAAATTTCTTGACAGAGCTGTTTTGAATTTTAATTATTTCTTCTTTAATAATTCAAAATTATTAAATTTTGAAACTTAATTATTTAATGATGAAAACACATATCAAGAAAATGTTTCCCATAATAAACAGTTTCCTCTTTCATACATGCAAGAAAATTACTTCCCATGATTAATTCATTTATTCAATTAATTTAAATAGAAATTCCTTTGGAAATATAAACACCAGTTTTCAAAAATAATATGTATTTTCATTTTACATCAGGTATTTTGTAAGGTGTCATGAAGTGACAGATAAAATTAGATAAGTTCTTAGCAAAGATATCTATCAAGAAGCTAGTCATATGTGAAGACTAAAAAATAAGACTTGAAAAGCATTCAACTCTTAAAAAAAATATAATTCCCATTTCTTATTTCAGTACCTCTGTCTGGAGCCCTCTTGAAGAAAAATTTTTCAATGCAAAAATTGTCTGTTTTCTTTTACCTGAACATAATTATGTAAATAACTAAAATATTTGTGATAATGCAACTTGTCTCCCTTATGGAATTAACTGTCTTATAAACTGACACCAGACTTGCATAATGGTTGAGGTTAGAAGGGCCTCTGATTATCCAGCCCAGGTCTCCTGCAATCCTGTCTTTTCTCTAGACCTACCCACACATCTCGGGGGCCTGAGACTTCTGGAAGAAAACCTTAACAGTAAGGCCAAGGCGAAGGAACAAGCTGAGATATTCCATGAGTCCAATTCCTCTGGCACCATCTCCCCTGCCCCATACAACCTGGGGCTCACATTTGCCAAAGTTTCTTTTACTGCTGATTTACCTGTAGAAGCCCTTCCCACTGCCCTTCACAACCTTTGTCAGATTCAATATCATTTAGCCTCTTAAATCTCATACCCACATGCTCAGACAGTGTCACTATATTCCTCCTGCTTCCACATCTTTTAACTTATGTTTGAGTTGAGGATGACTTTTTTCATCCATGCAGGTCTCCTGCCACCTTTTCTTGGTAACTCAGTGATCACAACGGACCATCCTTGATCCTGAAGGTGGATCTATACACGAGAGCAAACCCTCCATAAAACCCATACAATAAACCAGCATTCTTGACCCCTCCTTCACTCTGGCACCATCTGCTGTTGAACTCTTACCAGCAGGTTTCTGAAGAGAGGCTGAAGTCTTCTCTCTAAAGCCCAGAGCTCTGATTGTTTTATTTATCTTTTTCCTTCCTCTCAGAAAGGAAAAAGGCTCTTGTGGTGTTTTAGAGAAGGTCCAGTCAATCTCTGTAACACCAGGGATGAGACAATTCATTGCTCTCCAACTTCTTTATTCTCAGCAAAAGAAGTCCACCAGTCTGCCCATCTCCTGCAGACAAGAAATATTCTTCCTTGCCACAGACATTCCTTACAACTCTCGTTCTGAGCTGTGTCCTCCCCCAGAAATTTGGTCTGGGCCAAGTCTCTGATGTTGCAGGCACAGCTCCTGCAGTGGCTGCTCTGCAGTGCCTGATCCCCTGCCCCTGTCCTGAGCAGAGGTCCTGACCCCTCTCTGCACAGAAGGCTACATCTGTTAGGTGCTTCTGTGAGCCATGCTCAAAAACCAGCTCTTATATGGCTCCCTCCCTTGCACCTGCTGCAAGGATGCCTGACCATTCCTCACCAGCAGTCCCCTATTGCCAAGGGCAGCTCACAGAGCTTGCTAGAAGCTGCTGGGGGCTGGTACGCATGGCACCCCAAGGTAATACTTCTCTGTCAGCAGCAGGCACTCTGATATTTCTCAGAGAGTTCCCACAAATTTTACAGTGATCTTGGACAAAGTTCCCAGAGGACCTAGAAGATTGCAAAGCAGAGCCCAGGAACTGCTCCACAAACTGCTCTGTCTGTTGGCTTTTAAAGTCCTAATTGCCTTAAACATAGGATGAGGATAGATAATGACCACTGAGTTCAGATATGATTCCTGGAATGGACTGCAAATAAGTGTCATTAGTTTTAGAATAGCTGATGATTTACATGCTTTATTAGATGTTTTTGGTGTTTTATCTTGTAGAGTGAAACATAATTAGAAAATAACAAATATTGTTGTTCTCATTGTTGCTGCTACATGCAAGTACACAACAGAAGAAAATAGTATGACATGATGATGATTAGTCTGGGAAATTCTAATGAAATTGTTATTCAAATAAGGGTCAGATTTCTTATCCATTTCCTTCATGTAGATGAGAAATGTCAGGTTAAACAATTAGCTATTTATATAGTATACAGCTTGGATCATAATCACTAAATGGTGTTTGGAGCCAACACTCAATACTATTAACCTCTAATGAGATGACACCTTAAAGCTCAAATCACATTGTACAGTTGGTGAAAAACATGGATGCACACGCACATACACCCATGCTAGAAAATCAGCCAGGGGAATTGCTTTTCTAAAAAATTCTGAGAGACATAGGTACACCATTTATCATTGTACACTCCAATAAAGAACCACCCTCAGTTTAGCTGGATAAAAATTCTGCATTTTAAGATATTTTGAAAATTTTTGCATTATATGTGCAAAGAAAGTAACAGAAATCAGGCAGGATGTAATTACAGAATTAAAATAAAATAAGTATACTAACTGTAGATCTAACAGGTGTCCTGCAATACTGCATAACTTAGGCAGGAAAAATTAAACATCCTTTGAAATATATTATGTTTATATAGGAAAAGATTATATAGAAACTATGCATTCAAGATAAAATGTTGTATGGAAAAGAAACTGCTAGGATCTGGAACAATATATTTAAAATAAAAAATCTAATGATTGTTAAAATAATCACAAAATACATTTGAAACCACTGCCACATCCTCTCTGGACATTATTTCAATGACTTCAAATGAAGCTAGGCCAGCAGAGAATTTGCTTCTTAACAGTTTTTTAAACAAAGGTGATAATTAATTCCTGCAGTGCTGTTACCAGACAGATCAATTTTTCAGCTTGTATATGCCTTAAGAAAACACATCCCTAAAGAGTAAAAGAAAGCTACTAAACAAACTGACATAATATGTAATATGTAACTTTTCATTTCTAGATGTAATTCAATTGAAAGTTGAAGTACAATTAGCTAGTGGCTTTAATAGCATTATATCAATGTATTTTTATCTCTGTTTAGGATACTTTTTCTGGGCATTTCTCAATAGACTGTATGTAGTAATTTAAATGTCATTTGATAAGTTTTTGGTTGGTTTTACAGCTATGGCATGAAACTTCATTTTCTCCTTTTTCAGTACCTATGCAGAATTTTTATGGCAAAACGTTAAATAGTCCTACAGCTTAGATACAAAAATAGCTAAGTCCCCATAAAGTACATTTCTTAGTGCAAGCCCACCAACTCTGGAAAGGCAAATTATTCTATATGGAAAGCATTGGTGTAAATATGATCTCAATAAATTAAAAATAGTGGCTCCTGATGCAGATATTCAAAGTCAATAGGCTTTCCCTGATCAGCCCTGCTGCTACCTAGATTAGACTTCTGATAGACCTGTAGTTTCCCTACCTGCCTCCTGACAGAATTTTTTCTGACTCACTGAGGCAGGGACATCCTTCTAAACCTTCAGGAGTCCTTTCTGACAGCTATTGTTTAAAATCTAGAGAAGTTATCAGAATATTGATTTCTCTGAAATAGAGCTGACATGTTGGGCTTAATCTGGTTATATAAATATAGCAACTAGTGGCACGTGAGATCCCCTTGGTTGTCTTATCTGCCCTCTAGTTGTCCTAACAGGCTACAGATCTCCTGAAGGTTGTGAAATACGATGAAAAACTACTGTACTATGAGATATCTCTGATAATCTATTGCATCTCAAATAATGTATCTCTTTGTTAACAACTAAATCACACTCATTGTAACATCATAGCTCATGTACCTTCACATGTAAGTAAATCTTTGGCTCTAGGTCTGCCTGCCTTGGTTTACTAGCTCTTGCTACCTTATCTTAAAAGCATGCTGGTAGACAATGAGATCTCACAAATATGTGTGCTTCCCATGTTCTTTTGCTGAATTAAAATCACATCAAAGAAAATCTCTGCACCCCTAATAATTAAAATTGGTATAAAATTATGCAAGTATTAATTTCTGATCTCTGAAAAAGTCATGCACTTCATGTCAAATCATTGTTATTTGAAAAACTAAAATTTCCAGAATTACCCATTTGCCATGATAACTCATTTGTTCTTTTTTGGGGAACAAAAACTCATGAACTTCCAGTCAAGTCACATCTCATCCTCCTCTGCCTTCTGCATTTGATATCCACAGAATCTATACTGCAGTCTTTGCCCCAGGATGAAGACACTTTTAATTTTCATTTTTTGATTGTGGGAGAATCTCTGCTTTGGTGCCTGGAGCACATTCTCGCCCTCCCTCTTCACTGATGTCTGCAGCACTGTTGAGAGAAACATATTTTCACTCCTGTCCCCAGCTGTTGTTGCACAGCAGTATTTCCCCCTTCTTAAATGCATTACCCCAGAGGCACCACCGCCTTTACTCATGGGCTCAGTCCTGGCAGGCGGCATTCCCTCTTGGAGCCAGCTGGCATTGAATCCACTGGACACTGGGGAAGATTCTACTCAGCTGCTCAGTAAACATGTGAGGATGTAACAGTAAATGCTTTACTCCAGGGAAATTTCTATCCTTTCTTAAAATCAATGGAGTCTTTCTTCCCTGAGTCCTTACTGAGGTACTGTATTCACAGAATATTATGCTTGTTTCCTGTATAGAATTTTGTTTGGGAAAGATCTCAATACGTGGCTACTTCCAAGCTTCCTTGGGGCTTCAGAAAAGATGAAGTCTACTTTTTTAAAATTACAGGGGGTTGGAGTAGCAGATTTGCTGATTACAGAAAATAGAGCAATAGCACTACTGAGAAATTCTGTAAAAATTATAGCAAAGTAGCTTATAATAAGAATGCATGCCATTTACACATTATTTATAGCTTTAATAAGAACATCCAATGCTTTAGGATTCAGTTAAATAAATTTTCTCTATTGGAGGGCAAGCGAGCAATGCTAAATCTCTTAATTAAATTCGTATGGAGTTTCTGTTTGTTTGGTTTTGGGTATCCCATGTTCTGCCCCCAGTTTATTTATTTTGCCACTTATGTTAAAAGAGACACTGAGACTTATAACTACTGAATATTCCCTGGCTGCAGGAAAATAGTTACACCCTTGAGGTTTGTTCATTGGAAGCAGAATTCTGCATTGAATTATTGTGTCTGACAAAGATATTTTTTTCTGTCTCATTTTCAGTTTTTTGTGTTAGTACTGCTGTTTTACTGTCATCAAATAGTTTAATATTTTCATTACTTAAGGTGTTAGATGCTACTGGTTTGTAGTAACAACACCAAACCCCAGATTTCCCTGTTATCTTCAATTATTTTATGTGAATATACACTTTTCACTACCTAGCAATTTTACTTGCATATTGTTCACTTACTCCCTCAAAATAAACAAGCAAACAAAACCCACCCCCATTTATTTTGGCAAGTGAAAATCTAATTTAGAGAAAAAACAGTACTTTTTTGCCTGGAGGATGTTTATATTCCAGCTGTGAAATAATGTGCAGTCTGTTTCCATGACCACAATTTCAATAGTATTCATTCTGTCATGCCTTATGAAGGTATAAAGTAAGATAATTACTTTAAAATGTTATATTAATCATACAGAGAAAAAAGGAACACTTTTTTTTCTTTTTTCCTGAAGAATTTTAAATCTGAGTACTTTTCTTTATAGGAAAGTTAGTGATGTATGCTTTTTCACTTGGCCACACATTTTTCAGTATAAAATTTTGCTACTGATTGTGTAGGGAAGTGTTACTGTCTGGGTAAAAGAATGTCATGCAACTCAGGTAGCTAGAGAGCCACTCAAAATGTTGGATTTTCATGATGACTTGTTAATATGTCTCTGTTCAGAGCATTTCATAAGCATTGCTACCCATAAGTACAGCTTCTGAAGTAAATCCGAACTGTGTAATAAGCAGTCAAAACTAGGGCTCATGCCAGGTCTACTTGAACATCTCAGTGAAAATATGAATTGCTGTCAAATGTGGCTACAGGAAAAATGTCTTTCTCTCTCTCCCTTTCTCTCTGTAATTTTTTCCTGATAAAACACTTAGGATATTCTGATTTTTAAAACAAGGTCTATCAGCGTTAAGCTATGAATTACAGGAAACAGTATAACTTATTCCCTCCTATGTATTTCTGACCTTCATAAAATCACTGTAATGCTCTTCCAATGAAATAATGAGAGGATACTGAAACATAAGTAGATCGATAAATAGATAGATCAATAAATGACAGATAAATAGAATATAATAATAGAATATCCTGGTTTGGAGAGGACCAAGGCACAAGGATCATTGAGTCCAACTCCTGAATAGTTTAGATATTTGATATTTTAGATTTCTTCCTTGGGCAGAGCTCCTTGAAATAAAAGGAAGTTTCTTACTTGGAAAGTGTTTTCATAATTACTTTTTTGCTTCTTTAGTAGTCACTATGTTTAATCGACTGTAGATAAAGAGACAGTAGGAGCTAGATGGAAAAAAGTCCTGGTGTCTTTAATGGAATTTCCTGTAGAGGTACCTAGGTCCAAAAATTCTGAATGAAAGTGCTTTAGTTATTCAGTTTCTGCTCTTCCTGAGATCAGTTACCTCAAAAACCTGATGACAGAAACACTGAAAGACCATGCAAAATACTTAAGATGGTCATATCCTCTAAAAAATAAAGTTGAGATCCCTGATATTAGAAAAGTCTATATAATAGTGTACCTTGCTTCTTCATGCCTGGAGTTCTAGAAGAGAAAAAGTGAAAGTCTCTGCAATGATTTGCATTCTCATAATCATGAGGTGACTGTTTCAAGTAAGGATCTGTTATTGAAGGACTCTTTCTGAAAGCCTTGCCATGTTCAGGGAAGGGAACAAGGCTCTTGGAAGCAGAAAAGGTTCCAACCTGAAGCCCTGTGACTCAGGGTGCAGCTGAATTCTTGATTCAGTTCTAGAAGAATGCCTGAAAGTTAGGCTATAGGCTAAGTATACTTCACTTAGTATAAAAATAGTCCTATAGTGTAATTATTTAGGTGTATATGAACAAATATATATTTGTCATCAATTAAATTAACAGAATATTTAGAAAGCCCCTTTTGTTTACATTCTATTGACTAAATAAATTCTATTTAATTGGCTATAGAGCAGAGACCTTTGAAGGAATTTCATGTGAGGCAGGTTGAGAAAATTTTTAGAGTAAAATACACATGCTATTTCTGGCTTTTCTCTCCTGAAATTATTCACATCAAAATACTTCACAATTCTTTTGAAGAAACACTACCTTCTAAAGGTCTTATATTTTAACATGTATTGGCAAGTCTCCTCTCATTCAAAAATGTCATTTCTCCTTATGATCTCTAGCAAAGACTAACACAGCTGAAAGGGGGAGTTCACAACTAATTCAGAGAACATTGCTCTGATGAGATTTTAACAGTGTTTACGCTACATTTAAGGTACAGAAAATCAAAGCAGTATAGCTGTCATGTGTGAGTGCATCCATAAATAGTATCCTATTCTGGTAGAACTAATTGGTACAAAGGTTGGCGTGTTACAACAGCTAGTACAACATATTCATAATCACCTAGGATTATGGAACTCAAGCATAAGAAATCATATTCCACATCCAAAAAGAAAGGAAAGAAAGAAATGTAATTTGCTTTTCACAGTTTCTGTCAAGATATGAATACTGAATACGATGTAGCCTAGATGGTATTAACTAGTTTTTTTACACTTTTCTTTTTTTCATTTGTTGGTGTCTCTACAGGTTGATTTTTAGATCCTGGCCTGAAATTCCTCTTTCTGGGTGAAATTCTCAAGTCAAAGTTAGCTACATAGAATTTATATGCCATGGTGGTATAGAGTCATGTGGGTAAGGTCCCAACATCCAGATATTTTCTGCTGCAGATTAACCACCAAGAAATGCAAAAAAAAATTGTTTTCCAAAATTCTGCCTTTCTTCAGAGCCCTTTGGTGTCATGTTTACCCTGTGGTAGATTTCTACAGCCTAAAAAGTAAAGAATTGTTTAAAATCATAAGGATTAGATAGACATTGACAAACACAAACTCACATGTTTGACAGGTAACAGTTTTCTACTAAATGGCCATAATTGCATGTGGCAATAATTGCTCCTTTGCCTCTGTGAAAAGAAAAAAATCAAACAAAATAATTTTCCATTTAAAAAAAAGCCAGGTTTCAAACTATAAATTCTAATCTTATGCTCAGTCTTACATTCATGACTAATATAGAAGAAACACAAACTCTGGAGATAATTTGAGCAATTGTTTTTCCTAACTTAAAAAAAATTATTTATGATTTAGTCCTCCTTCCTGCTAGGACCTGGCTGCTAGGACCTACATTAGTGCTTACTTTTTTTTTTTTTTTTTTGCTCTGTGGTTCTCAGCAAGTAGAGATCTTAGCCATGATTTTTAAGTTAAAAAAGTAGTACAAACCCATGCTTTCCTTTCCAGGTTATCTGTAATTACATGCAAGTTAATAACTAAAGGAGCAACAGGTTTCAATTTTTTCTCTATTATCTGTGACTTTCGGAAAGTATTCATCTTCTATATAAATCTTGGAGATAAACATAACCAATGAATATTTTTTAAAATAAAATGAATATGTTCAGCTAGGTTTTTCTTTCCTTCTTTAGTAACTTATACACTATTAGTTCAAGTGGTGTGTGCACAACATCTAAGGAAATGTCAGCTCATCATCATCATTGGTATCAGACCATTATGTCTAAAACTATCATTTTGATCGGCTTAAAAATATAATTATATGGGTATTGCTAGATATGAAGATTATTAACTATATTATTAGTGATAAATGAATGAATTATACCTCTCTTCTATGTATGAATAAAAGGTCTAATTTAGGTCATCAATAAAATATTCATACATTTATCTTATTGAGAGGTTTTAACTTGCAGAAAAAAGCAGTTCACTTTGGTAACAAGGAAATGCATAACATAGCCACAAGAAAATATAGCTAAATTATAAGCATTCTTTTAGTTGAACACAAACATAATTAAAAAAAAAATTACCTGTTCTTTTAGCATCTCACTTTCTTTGCTCTACTTGCACAATTCTTCAATGGTTTCAGTCGTCATCTCTATTTAGGTGGAAAAAATAGTATGGCTATTGGTTATATACAGTGTACTGTAGCAGTCTGCATTGCTTTATTTACACAATGAAAATTCTTTTTTAGATAAAATATTTTGGGGAGATTTAGCTCAATTGTCTGCAATATTTCATGCATAATAGAATTAAGAGAAAACAGATTTGGCCATGGAATGTATATAGCATGAATTTCATGTGAATCTGTTATGGTTCATTAGCTAAGTTATCTTTTGAATAAAAAAAAAACCTGAGTTTAGGACATTGTTGCCAAAAATGTTGTTAGAGAATAAATGATAACAAAAAAGATTAACAGGACTTCAGAACTGATTCCTCCTTCAGTCCATTAATTTAGTTAATTCAAATCCAATATAAACTCACCCTTGAAATGTATCCATTTTATGAGAATGATCAGTAATGAGAAGAGACATTATTTTTTGACTATATACAGAGGCCTCTGTTAATATAGTGCAGCTTCAAAGTAATACTTATTGTTTCCATACATACATTACAGAAAGGTACTCCTCAGAGTGGCTTCCCTATCTCCCCTTACATGTACATTCAGATGTCTTGATGACATGTCAGAACAATCACATATGATGACATGTCAGAACAATGGGTGAAGTTCATTGATATCCATGTATATTTCACGTTTCACATGTGAAATATACATGGATATCAATGAACTTCACCCATTCTGAAAAATGTAAAAAAAATACCAAACCA
>JAWWMS010000059.1:17486618-17520948 GCA_035048045.1 Chlorospingus semifuscus | reverse complement strand
TCACGTTTCATATGTGAAATAAACATGGATATCAATGAACTTCACCCATTCTGAAAAATGTAAAAAAAAATACCAAACCAAGCCACAACAAAAACCCAAACAAAAAAAACAAAACAAAAGACCCTACCAAATAAAATCAAACAAACAAACAAACAAAAAACCCAAAAAACAAAACAACAAAAAACCAACCAACCAATCAAACAAGGGGGAAAAAAAAGCCAAAACAGAAAAATAAGTCTCAGATCTTGAACCTCTTCATAAAAAATCAATCCTTTTACTTCCAGAAGGCTTACCTCTATTAGTAAAACTTACTCTAAGGAAAAATTCCAATTTTCTCTCTCCGCTCTCAAAGCTTGCATTGCTCCTGAGCAAAATATGAGCAAAAAATTCTAAAGTAAAAAACCCTTTAAATGAGTCTTTGCTCCAAATATTTGCTAGATTCTACTGCTTGAATTACAGAAAGAAGAATCTCTTACCAGGTAAGACCTCATTCTGTTTTAGCACAGCGCCAGGAAACCAACCAACCAACTAACCAACCAACCAACCATATCTAGATACCGAAAGTTGTTGGTCAAAAAGGAATTTCCTGTCCCCTCTGCAGCCTGAGTGAACTGAAGATGTATAACCTTTTTCCCACCAAGGTGATTAGTCATAAGGGCTTGTTTAACCTTCCTGGTGACTGACACCAGCGAGCCTGCTGAGAAATCTGTTATTGAGATCACTAGAGTCACTATGGCATTTGCAATTTGGAGGGCTTTGGCAGCTTAAAATTTACCAGGAGAAAAATGATCATATGTGTGACAATTTTTGCATGCACCTGGTGTTCAAATAAAGTCCTTCTGATCATCAAAATTGTGAGTAATGCAGTTAATAAGTAAATTGGTTTTAAATGAAATGTTTTTAAAATCGGCTTATCTCTGACTGTGGTAAACGTTAAAATGAAGTTAGTGCAGCTTAAGCATCTATTAGAAATCATTCTGAATAATATCCAATTCACCAGACACTTACTTACAGGTTAATGTTTATTCAGAATTAATCACTGGAGTAACACAAGGTCATGCACTGAATGAGGTAGTTAAAACGAACAACTAGGATGCTAATCCCAGGTACTCAGCAAGTCTTTGGATGTTGCAAGTCCCTTCAGCAGGTTAATGCTGCCATCTATTATGTGCTATACTCTATACTACTTTCTCTTTCATGGCATACTTCATTATAAAATTAATTTTCTGTCTATGATTTTACATTAACCTTAACTGTATCTGTGAAACTGTCAGCATTCAAAAGAATTACCTTTTTGTGCTGTCCTAAAGATTAGTTAGCAATTGTAATTGGTTGGTATTTTGACCAGATTATCCCAATGAGATTTATCAACCAACAAATATTGTTAGGCAAAATGGAATTTTACCAGTAATAGTTTAGTGACTGTTGTGATGAATTATTCATTTGATTCTCATAATTTCAGCATTGTCCTTAATGAATAATGTGGAAAAACCAAAAAATAATTATATTGTCCACTTTGTAAAACTTCTGATCAACGAAATCTTTATCAGTTGTGCTTTAAGGATAATGAAGCCTCAGGAAGTATATAGAGAGTTATTTAGGATTTAGGACCTAGGCCAGAACCAGGCATAGTTGGTTTTTTTTCTGTGTTTCTGTGTTGTAGCAGTATCCAGCTCCATGAGGACAGCTTTTACGTGTCAGATCGGTACCATTGATGAAGTAACAGTAATAAGAATATAGCATTTTATATCTGTTCAATGAACCTCCTTTCTCACCCCCACATTATTTTACAAATAATTTACTATTTTTTCTTCTACCATAAAAAAGCCCAAGTTTTTAAACTGTCTTTGAAAAGTAGACCAGAGTTGACATGACCCAGCATCTTGATTTTCAGATGTCATAATTAGGCTATTAATGTACCAGAGTATAAGGGCAGTACATACTGAACCACACCATTTCTGTGAGGTTTATTTGGTACTGGAAACTTATTATTTACTAGCCTACTCATGGGAAATTTACTTCAACAGCTATCTCATTCAGAAAATTTGGGATGTGCATATCTCATGTAAAGAAAATGGACAAAAAATGAAATACAAAAATTTAAAGGTCCATATTCTGGTATCCGAAAGTGAGACTTCATTGAAAGAGATTATAGACACAGGGATGGAAAAAGCAATATAAAAACACAATGGTTTTAAATTTATATTTACACTTCTTACATCTCCTCCTTTATTTTTCTATTTTTCCCCAACAGTCAGTATTCCTTTGTTTGTTGATGGAGAATCTCTCAGCCTTTTTTTTTTTTCTGTTCTCCTTTGGTTTAGATTTGTATCTTCTTTATTAGTAGAGTCATTAGGTGATTTAAAAGTGATGTATTTGATTTTTAGGTATCTTTTTATAGACAAATAAGAAAGAAAAAATCAAAACTCTTAAGAGAGAATAAAAGATTTAACACTTTGTGCAAGTTTTTATATATATATATATATAAGTTTGGAGGATTTATCTTGCTTAATTTTGTGTCAAAAAGCCTGATAGGAAAATCCTGAGATTCATAGTCACAGACATTTAGGCAGTATCTGAGATTGACATTGTCTCCGTGATGCATGAAGAGTCACTAGGGAAAAATCTGTTTGGGTTTTTATTCCCCTTTCTTCTAAAGGGAAAAAATTCTTCTACATTTTTCTTTTAAAAAATCTGCTTTTTGTTGTCTTATTTTCAAATATAATAGACCACTCACCATAAATGCATAAAGACATCTGATTAAATATTTGGACTTAACAGGTCCCATCATAGCTGATAAATAAAAAATGTGATATCATGTTTTAAAACATACAAATAGAGATGGACTTCATCCATCCATAAAGATGGACTTTAGAAACTTATGCTACTAAAATGTCACTTCGACCTAGCTGAACAATTAAAGCACAACAAGTTTCAAGCTGTGGTAGCATGCTGCTCCTGCTATATTGTTCACTTTTATGGTTAGAGGACATCAAAACTGTAATTGAGAAAACACCTCATCCTAATTTTAATGAGGAAGTCACCAGATTGGGTAAACAGAGTGTGGATATCAGATGAATGCACACACACAGAGAGCAGAAAATTATTGTGGTGAATATACTGTTTACATATCTTTGATTAAAATGCTATCTTTGCAAGACAAATGCTGTACATAATCCTGGGATTATGTGCTATTGATTCTTAGATTAATTTCTTAATGAATTTCCTGTATTTATTAAAGACAAATGTTGATCTATTACTTTGTGACCTAGCATTAACTTACTTCGGTCCGATTTTTTCCTTCTCCAGAATACTAAAAAATAAAAAACAACTTATTTTCTGTCTTGAAGAGTTTAAGATACAGACATAATATATTTTGAAAGACAAAATCTTTGTGATTTTTTCTTATTAGACATTTCCATACAGAGAGAACTACAAACCAGTGTAGATGTATGGTTCAATAGGAAGAGATGGTTCAATAGGAAGAGATGTACAATTACTGTAAACCTCTATTTGAAGTGTAACCCACAGTTTATATATTTACTGATATATTGACTTATTCCTTTCACAGAATGATCGGCTGCACTAAAAAAAAATTATGGTCCTAAATTTCTAATTTTATGGGTAATAAGTGGTCTCCATTCCGTAGCTAATTAGAGCAGATATTGTACATGGTTAGAAAAATTTACTTGTAATGGCAATGCTACCTGCATCTGGGCTAGCTTAATGCAACATTGAAATTTTAATCTCTTCAATAAAATTCACATTCTGGGTTAAAGGCGAAAATTACATGAACTGCAACCAACTTTATAGTTACATCAAGGACCTCAGTAAGGATATATTTTCTCAAAGATAAATACAAATAACAAGGTACAAAAATGTATTGACCCTTGAGCTTTCAAATCTTCAGAGATAATACAGTCTTGATGAATTGTTATTATAGCAGAGAACTGAACTTTTCCACAAAAACTGAAGTTAGAACAAATATAAGTAAAAAGTAGTATCTCTTCAAGCTAAGAAGTAAATGTTTTGATTTCAGTAAACTTATCAGTTGTATAATAAATACTTCAAATAAAAATTAAATGTTTGTATGTTTAATCATTAGCATAAAATATTTTTGAATGTAATGCTATCAGGTTTTTTTTTTGTACCATAAGTAATACATAGGTAAACTGTTTTATTTTCCACCTTTAATAACAAACCATATCTCATTAAAATATCAGTTCCTACTGAATAAGCACAGTATTTTTTCTCTCCTTACATTAAGTTCAGCAGATGTTATTGAATTTATTCTATTTTTTAAATAAGATGATGACAATACAATTAAGATTTTTTTCAAATCTGTAATTGTAAAATTGACCTTATTAAAATTCCACTTGCTCCATAATTAAAAAAAAACTAATTACTTGTAGTAATTGGACCAGAAATGACATTTTCAGTTCATTAATATTCAACAAATTGTTTTTGAAGGTGTTCTTGCATGGTTAGTAGTCTGTCTTCAACATTTCTGTTCATTTCTTATTTAAAAGTCATCTGGAATAATAGTTTGCATCTTAATAAGACAAGTTTCTATGAACTGATTTTATTTATAAGGTTTTTAATTGCTAATTAATGTGTGAAAATGTCTGTCTCCTGTAATATTTGTAACACATGAAGTGAAAGGTGAATGTAGTAGAACAACAATTTGCACTTTGCTGGATCGCTCTAAATAAGCATGAAAGATACCATATTTCCCATCCACAAATTCTCACTATTCTTTCTAGAAATGTCAAAACCAGCTTTAATATGTCACGGTACTGTGCACCTGAATAAAGAAGTCAATTTATCTAACATTAGAAAGTAGAGGCAAATCAAAATAATGAAGCATGAACAATTTTATTAACCGGCAAAATACAACTGAGATCATTTCAAGGTGTACACTGTTTATATTATTTTATGTAATGACATTTCAATTGATATCATATATGCACTCTCATTCTCTTTATACACTTTTTAATATATGTGTCTGTACTTATAACCTTGAAGTACAATTCCTCTGATGTCCCTGAAACAGTCAGAGCTCAGTTAGGGCTCAGTCACAGCTATGAAGAGATTTCCCTTCTGATAAGCTCGATCCATGAGCTGGAGCGATCACTTTTGAGGGTAAGTGTCAAATTGCCAATAAAAACTGTCAGGTGAAGTGAAATGTGAAGCAATTTTGAGTGACATGTCTGCATCAGAAGTTGAACTGAAATGATTTTTCTCTTTTCTTTTGTCAGGCAGAGTCTTCATGTGATTTTGGGGTTTACATTTTCATAAGTAGACAAAATTTTGAATAACCCTGCTTCTGTTTGTTAAACTTTGATATCTTCAGATATTTAACCTGAATGTAAGACTGAGAAACTGCAGGTGCTTCAGGAATTATGGGAGCTTCCAAAATTAGATTGCATCTGAAAAAGGATGTTGAGAATGACAATATTCACTGAAGGTAATTTTTAAAAATGCATCTTTCAGAATCAACTTCAAACCTCATTTTTCACATACTTTTTTTTTCCCTGGGGAGCTTTCTTTACTCTTACAATCCTTCAGTCAGGGCTTTTCACTTCCAGATTAAAAAACCCGATAAATTTACTAGATAATAGAAAAAAAAAATTTAATCTGTGGGAACCCATGTTGCATAGAACCTACTACTTTAATTAAAACATCACCAACAGCTAAATTTCTGACCAATTTCTAGTTTATCCTGTAGTAGCTAATAGCAGCTGTGACAAAAGAAAATTGACAGCACTCAGGACTAATCAACAGATATTGAAAGGGACATCTTGGTTCAATTGAAAGGGACATCTTGGTTCTTTTCAAAAGAGAACATTTATCAGAACTCCAAGTGTGGTGATGTCCAGAGTACATACACACCTTGCTAGCAGCACCTCAATCAGCTTTCAAACCCCCTGTGCTTTCCAGGAGGAATATCATAGTTCCTGTACTTGCAAATCCAATCCCAATATTTTGGTACATTTGAAACATTTTGAAACATTGCAGATAATTAAGTTCCCAGTTTACAAAGTTTGTACAGCAGGTTCATCTGTTAGTATACAAACAATAGAAAAGCATCAATTTAAAACCGAAAAAGTAGTACCAAATCAAACTTTTCCAGTTTCTGCAGTTTCATTGCAGCTTCTGAAAAGAGACAGGCAAAAGATTTATGTCTGCTAATCAAGGGCAGTAGTGTTCCACAGGATATCAGAGAATGAGATGCAAACATTACCCTTCCAACTTTGAGATTAACATCCTTCGAAACGGAGAAGTGTCAGCTCATGCAACCAGTGTCCCCTTGTTTACATAAAGGCTCATATTCAACTACTGCAACTGAAGGTTTCACTTCATGACACTCACATTTTGAATGAGAAAGAAAGACCTAGATAGGAGCTAGACACATGGTATATCTCCTTACATATAATTTCCTGACTGCAATTAATGCTCATGGTAGTTCAAAAGAGCTGGTAAGCAAATAGAGGTAATGACTGCATTTCAATGGTTTCTTTTGTTTGTAATATGCTGAAAATTGATTTTTTTCATACTTGTGGTGTATGTGGAAGTCTTGCTTCTTTAGAAGCATACCAATATTGTCAGCCCAGACTTCTTTTGTGAGTGAAATATCATGGGATTATTTATTAGAATATTCAAATTGATTTGTAGGCAGGTATATTAACTCTGGGGGAAAGTAAAATAGGAAAAAAAAACACAAAAGGAAATGATAGCTTTCTTAGGTCTACAGTCCCATAATGGGTCTAAAATGCTAATTCTAGCATGCAACAAAAGAATTATTTTTACCACAGTTTTGAAATAATAATGATTTTTCTCACACAGTTAATTTCCGCAGCAGTCAATTACATTACTCATTCTGTAGTTTATGTGTAAGGCATATAGTTAAAATTGGAAGGGCATGCCATTTGAAAAATATTATGATGTAGCTGATATATATTGCCTGCACCACTTTTGATGCTTAGAAAAAAAATAAAATTAATTTGCTGTGGTCTTCATACTCAATCCGGAAAAAGTTGTTAGATTTTGTAGGCTTCATACTCTAATATTTGTATGACATTCAGAACCACATTTAAAACAGAAACCTAAGATGGGTGATTTGGAAAAGAAGTCTTATAATAATAATATAAAATCATTTGGAAAAACAACCAAACAAATACACACTCTATCTTAGAACCACTGTTTTGTGCAATGAGTATTTTGAAACTGGGGTAATTATGCTCCATCTTCTTTAATCTAAAGGTAGACAGGTGGACTAAATTTTTGAAGGCTTTGAAGGCATATTAGGAAGTCATAGTTCATCATTTTTACGAAATAATATTGATTTTATTGAAATCAGATGTTGCTCAATTTTCTGATCGTATTAATATTTGTAAATATAATATTTAATATCCAGAGGGCTGGCATGACTTTCAGCCCCTGTGGCTTTAAACTGCCTGAGAAGATGTTACTATGTTTACAAAAGTTTAAAATAATTTTTTAATAATAATAACGATGAAAGTAATGGTATGTCTGAAGAAGCCAGAATGGAAGCTACCCTGAGCAAGCAATGTGCTAAGCAAGAATCCAATTGCCCTTCATGACTGAAAATGTGCAGCTCACTGTTGCAGAGCTCAGAACTGTTGCATTTTTACCATTGTGCTCACCAGTGCTTCCTTTTGTGTGACTGTCACAACCCATCGCTAGAGGCCACGTTTGTTATAAATTTTTGTCAAGCTAAACATAGACGCAAGACCATTTACCAGGGAACTTGTGATTTTATTGTACAGTTGCCATAATTCTGGCAACCAGCCCACTGTTTAGACTCAAAAGATGTTGGCTAACAAGCCATTAACTTCATTCAGTACACTTTTACAAGCGGAAGTTAAGCCTTAATTTTTATACAGTAAACTTCAATAAGCTCTCAATGATGCCTCATGAAGGCTGACCTAGAACAGAGGCTAGACAGAATTAAAGAATAAAGTAAGTATTTATTAGAAGGCTTCAATGGATCCACTTGGGCAGCACAAGAGCCCAGCCAGGACTACAACCCAGGTGAACAAAAAATGATCACAAAATGGACGAGCGGTCTAGGGGTCTTGCATTTTATAAATTTTGGTCCATTAACATATTGGAGCTAATTGTCCCCTTACAGCTTCAGCTCATGAAGTCCCATCCTTCTTGTGTTTCTCTGTTCAGTCCACTGTTGTTTATGCTCTTGGGCTTGAGATCTGGATCTGTTGTCCCCGGGTCCCCAGCTAGAGAAGGAATTGTTTTGTCGACCTACTCTGTGAAAAGAGAGTACTATCCCCTAATATGAAGCCAAGACACACGCACTGAAGCAGCACAGAATCTGGAATATATAAAAGCTAAAACCTGAGGCATCATCAGCTCCTCACAAGGAACTTCTCAAAGGTGCTGGCTACCAAGACCCAAAATGCTTTCACAAGCTCCCCACTCCAACAACACAGTTCAGCTCGAAGTATACAAGGTAGAATATGATAGCTATGCTTTGCCCAGGAAAAGCAAAGAGGGAGACAAAGAATGACAGTAAAGGGAGAGAGAGAACAGAAACAACCATTCCATCCTTAGATCCCATGTTTGTTCTGCTGCGTGGATGATCCACAGCTGGGGTAAACAATGGGAGCAAAAGAGAAGAAAAAAGAATGAGGGGGGCTGATTTGCTTCCTTTTCTAGTTAATCTGGTGTACAGCTCCTATGTAAACTAAATTTTCTTGTATGCATAAAGGAAGGGAGTCACAGGGCAGCTGAGCCCAAATGACAAGATGGAGCAGGAAGTTGGCTCAGAACAACACTGTCCCACCTCCACAGGACCCTCGCTTTTCATCATACCTTTATCTTAACAATCAGAATGTTTAGGACAAAATCACTTACAACTGGTAATTATTCTTACAGCTGGTAAATATTCAAATTATTCTTTGAATCCCTTTCAAAGGACTTAGTAAATGGGCTTAGTCCATTAGCTCAGTTTCATTCCATACTTTTCCTAACTAATATTTTGATTTGTCAAATGCAGTCACAAGCAGATTTTATCCTAGTAAGTAGATTTATTTTACACTGCAGCCTAGTTGCAGCTCTACATTAGAATTTGTTTCTGTTTTGTCATGTGTTATTTACTCTTTCCAAATACCATTTTAATTTTGCAACACCTAGGCCCAGCTCCGTGTAGATTTTTTTTTTGGTAATACCAGATAATCCCTTTGCTTCTTCTTGTGGATGTTTCAATTAGCTAAGATTGCTGACTAGAAACTTTCACCTGGCAGCACCCCACTAACTTGTACAGTGGTGTTCTCTCTCCGCACAGCTTTGGAAACAGAGCATGCACCCCTCTGTGCTGATATTTACTACTCTGCCAGGGTGAGGGTATCTTTTACTAATCCATCCTTTGTGTCGACAGCTGATCTTCAGAACCACCAGGTAGTCCAGGATGATTGTCTGAAATAAAACCTCAAATCACTGTAGCAAATATTTTCCACTACTTGTAGCAAGCTGACCTGCTTCTCAAAGTCAGGGAAGTTAAGTACAGCATATATTTGATTTAAGAGATTACAGCATATATAGTGGTTTTCTTCGCTGCAGTATAATTACAGTTACTGTATAAATTAATATTTTTCAGGTCTTGAATTATTCAAGTTTTTTTTTCCATTTCTGTTATATTTTCCCCTGAATGCCACTGTAACTGCTCATGGTACAGTACTGTGATGTGCACAAACATACCCACTTTAATAGCTTTCTTCACTTAGGAGGTCAATAGAAATAGCACACAGTGACCCATAATTGAATGCAAGAGATTTGCTGAAACTGATTAAACTTTCAGAGTCACGCACAGGCAGCTACGCTCATACATCTCAACCAGGCTGTAAGTGCACATCTTCCCTCATACTGACTTGCAGATTTAAGAGTCATGTCCTAGGTCAAAGAATATACTCATGATAGAGGAACCTGAAAGTGCCTGGATGAATAATAATAATTGCAATTAATAAAATACTTTGCACAAGGGACGGTTGATGGCACTGCCAATCCTTCAAAATATGTTGTGGTTGATAACAGCTGCTTAGGTCTGCAAATCTTCTCTTCTTCATAATTTAAAATAATACTTTAACTTAATTTAAAATGCAAGTCAAACACAAATCATGAAGCCAGATCCCAGACTCACGCAAACTATTATAAACTGAGTGACTTTACTACTTAGTAGGGAGCCCAATTACTGCATTAAATCTTCAACTTTTATATAAATACACAAATGAATGAGAAAAGAAGCTTTGACTTTTTTTACAATGGGTGGTTTTTTTTTTTTTTAACAAGGAAAACATAAATCACAGAATATATGTAAATGTAAAACAAACAACAGTTAAAATATTTGTAGAGGAAAAAAATTCTATTATTTTTTTATTTTGAAATGTCATCTTTTAAAAAATCAGAAATATATCTGTCCTGATTTAGGTAGACTGGAAAATAATTACCCTTTAACACCATTTAGGCAGTTGGGGTAGAATGAGATTTTTATAAACCATAACAAATTTTAATGACCAATGTATTTCAGATATGGAGATCCTAGTTTTCCTTAAATTAAAATTTGTACTTCCTGTTCCTTTGTGTTTAGCCTGTTTATTTGCTTTAAGCAATTAGATTTAGATATCTAAAATTATGATGTCTACATATGAAGTAGTGGTTTTTTGTAGTTGTTACACTTGTTAGTGGAAGAAAATTACCATTATTCATCACACTGATTATCTGACCAGTTTTTAATGTACCCTTCAAAGTAAGAGAGATTATTTTTTTTTATGAACTTTAAAATTTCAAGTGCTTGTTTTTTGCCTAGCCATACTGAGATAACCAGTACATATATTAAGAAAAAATTATGAGACCTTCTGAACCTTCTTTCACTGAGATCTTGCTGTGCCAACACACTGTACTGAGTTAGACTCAGAGTAGAATATAGAATAAATAGAATAGAACTCATGCCCTAGCTACAGAGTGGCAGAAGGTTTGTTACCATTCTCTGCTTTACTGAAGGCATCAGAATGAGTTGTCATTGAATGTAAATGAAGACATTCCATGATCTTCCAGCACCTTCATGCCTTCATGGACCATCAGTGAACTCTCTAAGGTTAACATATCAATTGTCATTGCTGGGTTTTTTCAAATTGCTCAGTGCAATAGCTACAGATTTAGGAACATTAAAATACCAGTAGCAAACCTATTACTGGCTACTTACAGAACTTTTGTTTGACACATTTATGAGGGGCTCCTTTTCAAAAAGTTCTGAACCTCTGGTCTCAGCTTCAAAGGGGTCATATCAGTCATGTCAGAACCAGAATAAAAGGTCCATCGTTATTATCCAGAATAAAATACCCACTTTTTTCTTTTCCTGGTAAGTAACATATAACATTTTCAAAGATAGCTTATTTTTCACTCTGACCTGTACTCCTTATGCTTTTGCTCTTCCAGTTCTCTTTCCCCATGCCACTGGCAGGGAGTGAGCAAAAGGCTGAGTGGTGCTTAGTTGCGGGCTGATGTTAAACCGTGACATTCTGATAACCCTTTCAGTAATAGCTTGTTTTTCACTCTGAACTGTGCCTGCAATTGGCAATTATAGGCAGACCCAGAACTTGAAATACATGTAGTTAGGTTTGAACGAAATAGATACAATATAACAATGTTTGAGTCAAGTGTATTATGTTTTTTTCAAAAATAAGGAGCAGAACTTTTGAGGATCTTTTTTCTTACCCTTTGGTAAGTTAATCCTATTATTCATGCAAAAATACAAGAAAAAAAATAAAAAAGGCACTCAAGTGTTTGATGCTTAAAAGAGTGGTCTAAATCCTTGTTTATAGGGAGATTTTCATAATTTCTATCTGTCTTTAGTTCAAGCTCTTGATCTCCTTGTATAGAGAGTTCAAGGTTGTGTTTCAGGGCAACTTAGTTCTGAAACACTTCCTAGAGGAATCTATGTGAGTAAAAACAGGCTGCAGAGTGATTACATAGCACAGGGTATTTTCTTTAGAGAAATTAGAGACTAAAAGTACCCTTGTGAATATTTTTCAACTGTTCACTTCTTTCCAACATTTGAAAATAGAAAATGACTTTTAATCACTGAGTGAAAACATTTGTATACATATGTAAAACATGATATGATTTTTCCAATGTTAGTTTTAATACTTGTCATGAATGGATTCATGAGTTTTCTATTTTTGCTCATGACTTTATGCCTTACTCTCCATCTGATGATAGAATTCTCCATTTGAAGAAACATAATAATGCATCCTGGAGATAACTGTGATGTCACAAATTCAGGATTATTATTTTCAAGTGGGAGAAAAATAGAAAGAGTGTATCAGCTGCAAAGGAACAAAGATCCTATATTCTTGCAAAATTTTTCAGCAAGAAAGTAAAACTGCAACAAACAAGAAGTTTCAAAAATATATAGTCAAAGTTTGTGAAAACATCTCACAAAACATTAATATGTCTTATTAAAGAAGGTAACAGTTTTTTTAAGTATGGTGAAATATACTTTGGATCTTTATGTTCCTACAGAATGGATTGCAAACAATGGTATTGTGCAAGAATCCTGAAAGACTAAAACAAATATTTTCCTAAAGAGGAGAGACAGTCTCCTTTGAATGCCCTCTGGAGTACAGGAATCTCTTTTTACTGGACTAAATTAGTCCAATAGGAGATTATTATATATGCTCACTGTACACCAAAAGCCAATGATAGGCTCCGTTTGGTTGGGCCTTGTACAAACTTGGGTCTTCTTGGGACTTCTTTATGTCTGTCATGAATAAGCGGTTTGGATGCTGTGGTCTTTTACTAGAAATGTCAAAGATCACATTTACTGGGTTATGTAAATACAGAAACAATTCCCTTGTATGCATGTGGCACTAAGCACAAAGTTTTTAATTTTACATTGCATACATGTTTCAAGCCAATCTTTCCACACAGTATAGTTCTAATCCTGTAGCCATTTCTTTTTAATGGTGTAGTTGCCTTCTTTTTTGGGTAATAGGCAGACTGCCCTGCTGTCTTGGAAACAGGCCCCGGCCCAATCTTTGGTTAACATGAAACCTTTTACAATCACATAACATGATGCATATATATTTAGTATCTAAGTTTCAGTGTTGCACACACCTCTTTTAGTTTACTGAAGGTCGAAAATAATCCTCAAGAGTGATTAACAGTATTTGCCATATAAAGAAAGTATAGCATAATTGTAAAGAGGATGTTGGTTGTCCTTGCAGCAAGCTCTTTGTTCACATGGAAGTCATTTATTCCAGTCTTTCGCCATCATTATGATTACATCCTACACCCTGCAATGTCAGGCAGTTATTACTTATTTTCTTTAAGTGTGAAGTTGTAAGGGGAAAATAATATTTAAAAAAACAATTAATTTGCAAACACAAGATATTAAAATTTCTGTACTAGGTCATCCATTTGGTGGGTTAGTGTTTAAACCTCCGTGCAGTCACATGACAGGTATCTATTTCACTGTTTTGAGAGACATTAATGCTGCCCCTTTGTTAGCAAAACTGAATGATAATCATAACATGACAGCATGTATCTTAGACTTTAGATCCATTTGTATCAACCCGCAGTTCCTAGCATATATGATACCTCCCTCTTTACCTTTGCCCTCTGCCTTATGCTACTTCTAGTCTTACCGAGCCTTTCCCTTAGTGGTTTGAACATATAAAATAGCCAGCAACATAGAGATCTAGTTGTATGCAAACATATATTTTTACCAAATTTGTGTGACAAATCAGCTCATAACAGGATTTTATGAGTTCCAGAGACAACTCAAAGAAGGTGAAGAAAAATGTGTAAGGGGAAAGAGAAAGCAAATTAGAGAGGAATTATTTTGTCTTGCCTTGTCTGCAGACTTACGCAGCATTTTGCCTAGGTTTTGAAGTTCAAGGTAGAAGAAACGGAATGCAGTTTATATTTTCTTTTTCCTCTTCTCCCTCTTTTTTTCTTGACTGAAAATTTTTGTGGGATTTATAAAGTCCTGTATGCATGAATGGCTGTTCGGATTCTAAAAGCCCTTTAGTTCAGTGTTTATTTTTGACCCTTTTTATTTTATATTGACAAAAAGAATGAGGGTGTTATTTGCCTGATCATAAATATCAGAGAGAGCAGTCCTTAAGGATGATCCGTATGGAAGTGTGAAGATCTGTTAACAAAACAAACCAGTTGCTCTTTCTTGCTTGTTATTTGTCATTCACCAATGTCCTGAAGCCTTCAGTCAATATTTCAAAGAGCAGAAATGCCATGTCACAAAAAATGTCATGACAAGTCTAAGTGCCTTGAAAGACTGAGTCTTCACTGAGGCATCCAAAAGCTGGATTTTTTTCTGGCTACACTGATTGAACAAAGATGCTTGTCAAATACATTTATACAAATCAAAGCCTATTTGTGAACAGAAATAAATAATGCAGTAACTGCAATAAATAATTCAACCAATCCCAACTGAGTGAAATAAAACCCCTCCTTTAGAAGCAGTCCCACCACACCAGTACTCAGGCACAATGATTAAATCAATTTCAGCAGCTTTCCCTGGTGTTGCTCCTGAGCTATCTGATCTGCTGCAGGAAGCAGGTTTGAAATCTTTAAGACAGTTAACAACTTTCATGAGATCTAAAATACACTTTATCTAAAATGTTGCTATTATTAATATTAATTTGGGTAGCTGTGGAGGCCAAATTTTACTCTCTATTTCAATGATGCTATACCCTAACTTTAAGGCTTTATAGATAGAAGTGAGGGCAGAATCTTTTTTGACTAAAACTTTTTTCATTCACGTATGTGAGCTTGCCACTCCCTACTAAGAATAAAAATTATAATTAGTTAAATTTTGTTTGAGTGACCTTTTCTTTAGAACAAAGAGGAGAACTATGACCTATTCAAATCTCTTTCAGAAAATGCTTTTTTATATACATATATGTATACATATATATGTATATGTGCATTTTTCTTACAACATGTTTATATCACATCAATTGTCCTCAAAAACTACATGTAACCCATTGTTACCCCCATAATGCTCTTATGGGTGAAAGGAGTATATTACATGTGCTATGTTTTTTCTGTAAGTGTAATCAACATTATAAGAGTCTAGTCATCCAAATGTTCCCGTTAATACAAGAAAACTTCCTTCATACTCTTTAAATTGTTATAAAAGTGCAACCTTTCCAGTACCTACTCCTGTACCCTGGTATTATCTTCATCTATCCATGTCCCTTTGAGTCTTGGTCAACAATTGTTCTCAAGAGAGGAATTGAGAAGGTTTTTGACATCCTGAGATCTGTTCTGTAGGTGTATGTTCATGGTGGTATTTTTTTCCTCATTAGACTAGTGGTCAACTTTGTTGTATCATTGAATGTTTCTTCACCTCTGTCTGCTCCCAGCTGAGGTGTGAGTGTAAAATATTAGATTTAGAAGATGACAAGATTTACTCTGTTTGCAAAGCAGTCTTTGGTGAGACAGCTTCTAAAGTTGTATGCTTTTGTTGTCCATTCCATGCTTTACCATGATGAATCCTTGTGAGATTAAAAATAGGACTTAAATAGGTAAAGAAGAAAAAATAAAGAAAAAGAAAAATTGAGGAATACCTTGAGCCCACTACTTTACAGAATTATCAAAAGACAAACAGTATGGATTAAGTTAAAAATCTGCACAATTCTGAAAGAAAAATGTCATATATGTAATAAGTTCTGCAAGAGCAATATGGATCTGGGTCACTGCACACACTGCAATTTCTTTTTAAGCCCCTATGTCAGTGGAGCTGTAGGCTTTGTGGTTCTTTGAACCCTCACCTCAACCCTAATATTGGCTTGGCGCTGACCACCACAACGGGTCAGCTGAAATATGTGTAGAAGGAGCAATGTGGGTGCAGTGCCGTGCTCTTCTTGGAATGCCTTTTGCAGCTCCACTGTGCCTGGAGCTGTAGGCTTTGTGATTTTCCAAACCCTAACCCCAATAACGGCTTGGGGCTGAAGATCAGATCCCCAGGAGAAGGAGTGGTCTAAGTTTCAAAAGTGTGGAAGGAGCAACATTGGTGCAGTGCTCTGGTCCCCTTGGCATGCCTTATCCAGTCCCAGTGTCCCTAGAGATTTGTGGTTGTCTGAATCCTAACTCTGACTTGAAAACAAATGAATGCTCAAATTTGAGGTGAAAAGCAAACACTCCAAAGGGAGCATGGCATGGCATCAGTGTTGCTCCTTCCACATCTTTCTGGACCACCCATGGTGCTGGTAACCTCAGGCTCAGATTCTACTGTTCATTTGTGTCATAATTGTGGTAAGAGATCTTGGAATCCTTTTGTCTTTAAAGAGGTGGAATAGTGTCAGCAGCTATGTATAGGGGTAGTAGCTAAAAAGCATATTATGGGTTTTTTAAAAATCTTTTTCTCACAAGGTCCACCTTGAAACTGTTAATGAGCTGCTGTGAGAGTCTAAATCAGGATAGCAAGGGAACACTTGTGTCAGGTCTACAGGGAGCACAAAGAATAACATGGAACAAGAGTTAAATCATCCAAAGACCCAGGTTTCACCCTGCTTCTGCTCATTCTACCTTCGCCAACACCACCTCCTTCCCACATGAATATTGCCCCAGGGTAATTGCAAATTTAGGGCCCATTTAGCAAATTTAGTATGGTTACAGAAAGATATTGAATTGCTGCAAGAATGCATCAAAGCCTCTGTAGACATACCCAATATCCTTTGCATTTCTCTTCATATAACAGCTAGGCATTCACATCTGTTTGAATGCAACAGATATTACATTCAAAACTGACCACTGTTTTCAGGTTTATAAGATGTTTGTCATCAAATGACAGTTATAGTATTATATTTATTATTAATTATAATTATAAAATTATCTGGACTAAGAGGTAGATAAACCAAATATAAAAAGCCTTGCAGATATAAACACAGGAGTTATATGTTTAATATGGTAGACAAATATATTTGATTTGGAAAAAGAATCTGTTCTAGGCTTATACTCTTGCTGGCACTTGATTATTATTATTTAATTTTCAGATTATTTGCTCTGCTTTTGAGCTAGTTTAAATGCTGATATAAATTCACCTAAAGAGGATATCATAATGTTGACATTAAAAAAGCTGATTGATAAGGTTAATATGAACAGAATTTTTATACCAATGGTGATTACTAACTCTAGCCAATTATAGTCACAAGGGTGAGAGGGAGAGCTAAGCAAAAACACCTTGAATGACCCATTCAGTTAAAAGAATCCAACCTGAAGAAAAAAAATATGTAAAATTATGTATATGACCTCAATGATAATTTTTGCCTTATTTTTGCATTTAACTGCATATGTTGGATCAGTTTCATTTAATTGATGCATAGTCCTAAACCAAGACAGGGGTTTGTAAAGTTCCCATTTTATTGTTTATCTCTTTGTTTCTCACCAGCCAAATCTATTCAAATGGGAAAATAATAATATTTTTCCCGAGTTCAATCCATTTTGCCAACACTTTTAATAGGTAAGCAATCTCCATGCCTTTATCTCAGCCTATGAAAATTCTCATTACTGCTTTTTTTCCTATTTTCTCTCCCTTCCTGCGGAATGGAGGTGAGTGAGTGAGTGACTGGGTGAGAGTCTGGTTGTTAGCCACTGCTGGCCCAACAAGGCCATTCCAATTGTAGACTAAGACTGTAAAACCTGATGCACATACAAAATATATTCACTGTCTCTAGAAGTTTGAAATCTGAAGGAGGAAAATCAGTTTTAAAAAAGACACTAGAACTTCAGGGAGTATATTCTCAATTTCCTGATCATGAGCAACAGAGTCTAAATCTGTATAAATTTAAAATATAAGCTTAAGATATTCAACTTCTTCAGACCATCAATATTAACAGTTGATTTTATGTCAGTAAATAATTTTGGGTCCTTTGTTCACTGCTTCTTTTTTATTCTTACAACACATGAAATATGTGTTTTGTTAAAACTAATTTTAACTTATTACTATAAAAATTATATGCATAAGCACACCAATTTAGGAACTCTCTTTGGAAAGTAAGAGGTTTTGATCTAAAGAGACCTACTTGGGTTATCAATAAACAAAAAGATATATTTTAGAAAGTGAAGACCTGGATGAAACTCATATAAATATATTTTAAAAAGTATTTTCTCTGTTTTATAAACTAATTTATTCATTCTCTGTGAGTGTGGTTTTCAAAGATATTCTGTGGGGACCTCTACTGTGTTTGTCTGGGTGAAAACTGGTATGTGTGACAATTCCTTTTCATTTTCATTTCAGAGTTAATTAGGAAGTATTAAGTATGGAGGAGGGCAGGGGGTAAAGAATGTTATGAGACATATGCCAAACAGTTACTCTAATTAGATTTAACTTCCAGAGGCATATAGAAAAGAGCCATCACAGGGAGGTTATTAGAAGAACCATGATAAACAATTTACAGTCATTTGGAAGCCAAAGAAATAAAATGCGTATTCCAGGGAGATTTATTAAAAAAAATAACAGGACTGTGTTTTATTTTATTTCTAAAATATCATTTTATATTATATCATATTATATCTAAAATTTAATTTTATTTCTAAAGAAAAGTTGACCAAATACTTGTTAAGAGTGAATAGAGGTTGCCAACTTTATTTTTAGGAGACAAAATCTAGGAGACTAAGAAATGCTTAATGTCTAGTAGTGGGTGTATTCCTAATTCCAAGCTGTCTTGGACAAAGTGTCTGGAAATTAACACCTGGTTGGCACTGCAAAGAGTAAGCAGAAAAGGATAACTTAACCCAAACTCTCTACAGTGTCTTAAAGACTGCAGAGACTCAGCTAGACTTGACCAGTAGCAGCACTTGGTCCAATGTATCTGATCTGTTTTTCAGAAGTACCGTATGAGTCACCTGCCAATTTAGTCTTCTCTTATAGCAACCTTAAGAATAGTAGGGACTTGATGAAGATTGGCAGAAGTATTATTATTTTTTTTCCAAATGCAACCAAGTGAAAGCAATTTTATATATGTTTATCAAAAACCAAGATAATTTTGAGATACCACCTGTCCTGGCAGCAGGGAGAGAGAGAAGAAAACAGCTGCTTTGAGTTATTGCCAGCTATCTCTCCATTTAAATGCTCAGATCCAGAGTCCAATGACTGTGCAGAGCCCTCGTGGACTTAGCAGAGCAGCCTGGTTAGGACAGATTGCTCCCATGGTAACTCTTGACTCACCTTAAGACTTTCTCTTAGCAATCACTTTATGGGCCATAACAGTTGTAAGGAATGAAACCTCGTTAAACTCTGAACATCCTATGGAGCTGATATGGCAGACACAATTACACCTGGAGCTGTAACTGAGACAGTAAGACAAAAAAGACTCAAAGCCATGGCCAGGGAAAAGCAAGATAAGGCAAGCCAAGGGAAGAGCATATGTATCAAAAGTGTATAAAAGATGGGAGAGGGTAAGGGTAATTTGAATTACCATAATTCCTTCAGAGGCAAATTTAGATAGCTACACCAATTCCAGCTTTTATTTTTTCAGGCTATGCTTGTGTTGTGGTTTCATTCTACAAGTAAATTCATAGGACAAGACAATCTCTTATCTCATGTCATAGTTGTGACTTCTAAGACATCAAGGTCTGTAAATAATAGCTAAGAAAAATATAATGAAAAAACAATGAAAATTATACTAAATTTTGTATTACAAGTTCTGATTCCCCTTTTTATTTTCTCTTGTGATGACTAAAGCATAAAGAACAATAAGTTAAGACTATATGAATTGGTCAAAGGCCTTCTATCAGATATGAGACTCTGGCAGGTACTTGTGAAAAACAGACAGCTAAAAGAGAGGTATAACCCCTCAGCTATCAAAAAACCCCTTTTATGCCATTATTTTTTTGAATAATGGCATATTCAAAAAATCTTCTTTTTTGAAGATTTTTGAGCTTCTTTATGTTTTCAATTAGTCCCAAAGATTTTTATGTTTTGTATAAAAATATACTAACTAAACCTCCTGCCTAATCCTGTACTCATCTGCTTCAGTTCTCTAGAAAAATTCGGTAATAAACCTGTGGAGCTCTTCTTTTAAATACCCTATGTGACTTTAGAAACTCAAATCTTACTGTTTTTTACTTTTCTCTTTGACATGGAGAAGAGTTATAGTTGTTTAATCAGTCCTCACACAATAACCTTTTAACATATTTTGTCATTTTCTTTGCTCTACTTTCTTTCTATTTGTATTTTATTCCAGAAATCTTGAAATAGAAGGATGAGAACTGCATGGAGTCTTACAGGCAGTGGAAGAATAAAGGGTTTCCACATAATGGAATAATACATAATGAAATTTTCTGGTTTACTCTTTATTTCTTTCTTAATGATTTGTGATGGCCAGTTTAACCATTTGAGAAATGATGCTCGCTTAACTAATTCAATTCAATTTCAGAAATAAATCTGCCATGATTCCAAGGTCTTCAGACCCACCACAGTTTTTAGATAAGCAGAATTTCCTTTCCTATCTGAACAACAGGTATTGCATTTTATTTGGCATTTTACTGTCCTTTCCCTTTTCTCTGGAGCCTTCACTAAACTCAAAGTACAAATAAAAATACAAATAAACAACTTGTATGTACACAGGACTTGTGCTTTTGTATTCTTCTTAAATTCTTTATTGGTTTTCACTCTTCAGTAGGTCAGCCTAAAGGCAACCTTTTGTGTCTCTCCAACAGTGCTCCTCCTGAGATTTTTTTGTAGTCAATGTCTACACCTGTAGTGGATTTCCTGCTCTCAGCTGTACTCCATTTTCTCTCACTAATGAACACGTTGTCTGTGTGTTCACCACAGAGCAATCTCTCAGGGCATACTCTGAGCCTTTGCCCTTCCTGAGTTCAAAAAGTCAGAAGATTAATATCAGCTATGCCCTCACTGATCAACAGCAATATGGTCCATTCTAAAATGGAATTTCAGGTGGCAGGTTTACAGTTTATATGCTTCCAGCTTGGGCTTCCCCTGACCTGATGTATCACTTCAGCATTATGTGGTAGAGCGAACAGAACTTTCTGCTTCAATTTATCTCCTGGACTCCAGTAGAGTCTGCATAGTGTAAACCAAGACAGTTCTTGCTGGAATTCTGCAAGGAACAAAATACCAGAACAACAAAGATGAAACTATTAGTCCTGGCTTGCTGACTTGAGAGTTGTGAAGATCACTATGATTCTGCTAAAACTGTTCTCTCCCAAGCTGCCATTCCTTCGAAGTACCTGTGTGTTGCAGTACAGGTAAAATTTAAGATTCATAGCAGAGTTTGAAAAGTTTATTCTTTGTGGACAAGTCAATTTCTCATTTGTCTAAGAGAACCAGGAAAACACTGCTGTGCTTATATTTAGTAGATGCATTACACTACGCATAGACATTGCAAGGGAATGAAGAACAGTTTCACTTACGTTTGTCTTAGGTTTGAGCATTGCTATACCCAAATGTCAAGGAGTGGAACCATATTTTCTGTCAGCAGCATCTATCTCCTTGGCAAATTCCTCAGACAATTATATTGGCAGCTTTGGAGTAGCCTCTAGCTCTGTCATGTAGCTACCCTTGCCCTTGAAACACTGTTTTATAGTGATTCAGTTTGTTTCTGAATAATGTCTGCAATTTTTATGCAATTACACTGCTACACAAATCACTTATGGGATCTCTAAACCAATCTTTTTATGGAAATATGTAGTACTTATTAACAATTGACATCCTCCCTACCATTATTTATTATAATATATAAGAATTACAACACAAATTATTACTTTGCCAGCCTGGAAATATTCCAGCCTTTACACTGATTTAATCCTTTTTCGGTATTCCTGGTTTCTACTTAGAGTTATACAGACATTTTTCAGACTGTTGCTCTCAAGTTTAAGCCATGACAGTTTTATCTATTACCAGTTAATCTACGCAATTAAAACCCCTTGTAATTTGCTTAATGTTGTGTCTTACCAGATGACTTTGTATAACTGGTTATATAATAATTTGCTTTATATCCAGCATCAACTTATTCTTGGAAATTAACTATTGAAAATTGGTAAAAGCTTTGCAACCCAGATTAAAACCATAACCCTCACTGTTAATAAATATGTAGGACTTAATTTTGCATCCATTAAGCCCAATTATAAGTTATTTCCTTCAGTTTGCATAGACCAATACATTTATTAAACAAAATATAGATTTATGAATTAATATAGTCTTACACAAAGATTTCTTGACAAATCCAGAGCTCTAGAAACCACAGGCCTAAAATAACTTTAAAAACCTTTCTTCTAGTGCTCCAAACTGTGCTCCCAATTTAAAACTTTTTATTCCTTTAGGAAATAAATTTTGAAATAATAAGAATATTTTCTGAGAAATACTGAAATATATTTTTTTATAAATGTTCCTCTATGAGAATAGAAGGAACCCTTTTGCAACTTCAAATAATTCAGCATCTCATCAAAATTCTTACTGATTTTGTGGAGAATTAGGTACTTTATTACTTTAGAAATCATAGCAAAAGACTCTTGCCAATTATATACCTTAAAACTTATAAATTACAAAAGATTCTAAAGAGTTTTGAATCCCAAATATTGTGTTAAGAAAAAAAATTAGTAAAAAAATTTTGGCATATTAAGAAATCATTTTAATCATCAAAAGTGCTAATGAAATTACATCTTATTGAAACACCGGTTATTTATTTTCATACATTAAAACACTTATTTAAGTAAAGACTATCCACTTTTCCTGCATTATTTTCTCTTATATTGAGGCCCTTAGAAACAATAGCTATGTATCATGTATAAAAAGATATAAATAATTGTAAAAAAATATAATTAAAAGAATGATGATAACAACTTCATAAGACCTCAAGTGTAATTTTGTAATGTTAAAACTGTATATTTATCTTATTTGACTGATTAGTTTGAATGGTTTATGGAGCAAAAAATAAGCATATTTTAGCTTAAAAATATATAAAATGCTTAGAATTTTGTTTTGACGGATTATTGAAATACTCATATAAAATCAAAGTAAGATTATGCTATCAAATAATAGATAAAGCATAAAACCCATATCATATAGAATACATCACAGAATTATAGAATCATTTGGGTTGGAAGGGACTTTTAAGATTATCTAGTTCCAACCCCACTGCCATGGGCAGGGACACTTTCCTCTACACCAGGTTGCTCAGAGCCTCATCCCACCTGACCTTGAACACGTGAATACATCTTGAAACTTAAATACATCCTGAGTAATGTTCACAAGCATTTAGCTTGTAAGGTATTCTCTGGGGATATGCACATGTAAAATGTCACTATTTCCACAAGGTGTTTGATACAAGATATTTGCTACCTACTAAGGGTTGGAATTTATGATAATAAATGCCAATATCTTTTAAGTTGTCATTATATGCAATTGATTTTCACAATAAAACATGTTTATTTTTATTATTTTTACTTTTTGAGCACTCAAACACTTTTTAATAAGTGATCAAAAGTATCGGAGAAAAAAAAATCTAATTTTCATAATCAATTTGTCACCAATGGCCTGCAGACTGTATTTTACAACATTAAAGTTTTGGTGCCCCAAACTCAGTTTCTCAGAACAGAATTTAAAAGCTGTCTTTTACAATTGATCAGTGGTTGTAGATCGACTCATTTTTCAGTAAATCAATTGCTGCATTGATTTGTGCCTGCAATACGTAACCCTAAAGTATTTAAAAATTAACCACTTAATGTCAATGCATTCATAAGGGTCAAATGCTGACTTTGATCTCACTTGAACTGTTGTTACCACTTTATCCTATTGCAGCTTCTTTCTTTCACCAGTCCCACTCCATCCTAGGAGAACGCTCTGCACGACTGTGTTGCTGTGGCATCGGAGTCCCCAAGAAGGTGCACTCCAGGTGTCATGAGCTGCACCCTTGCCTCACCCACATGCTTGTCATCCTCTCCCACTCAGCAAAACAGCACTTTTCACCTCATGGGCTTTAGGTGTTAAAGTACTGAAAACAAATATTTTAGATAACAGCAGGTGCCATATCTCTGGGCTATTCAGATATTACAACAAAATCCAGCATGACTCAGCTGGAGTGTTAAACAGGTGGATAAGAATTTCACATATGCTTGCTGTTTGTTATTTGGTTAGGTTGTCTTTCACATAGTTCAGATTACTCTGTAAACACTGCAAAAATAAATGTCTAATTTTAAAAATATTTAACAGAAAGAAATTATTATCTGCTTTGTTGGTTAGAGATAAAATTTTTATTTTATTAAATTATATTCCTTCCCTTCCCTGCCCAAAAGCCATGTCTGCAAGCTAACAATGTGCTTGACCCAGTTTATCAAACTTCTCCTAGATACAGAATTTCTCTGCCACAAATGAGAACAGTTTTCAGTAGTGAGAGATCAGGTCATTATTATTTTTGAGGTTATGCTTAGGTTGTGAAGACCAAAAGGGTAACAGCTTGTAAGACTGTTTGAAAACATTGCTTGCAGATGGCAGCTCTTGCAAATTGCCATTCTATCAGTATGTAATACTTCAAAAGTTCTCAACATTTAAGTTTTTTAAAATAGGTTTGCTGTGATTAATCAAACCGATCAAATAAAAGTGCAGTTAAAAAAAAATTGGACTACACATCAAAAAGTGAAAACTGAACAAAATTAGTTCACAGGCATATGTCTGTGTAAGTACAGCAAAAAATCTTCATATAGTATGAGGGAGGGAAGAGAAGGGGAAGAGAAAGAAAAAAACTTGAGAAATTATCTTTCAAACATTCCATAATTTCATGAATATATATGGGTACCAGAAAGCAACCAATAGCCCAAGAATTTTTCTTTTAAGTGACTAGGAACGTATCCTTCCCAATTCCTCTTTGCTTGTTAATGTGAAAAAAAATGGTTCTGCTACACACTTTAACTGTGAAAAATGTCTTTTTTGTTGTTGTTTGTAGAGCACTTTTTATTTGAGAAAAAAACATAATATGTTTTTCTGTTTCTAGTTCATCATTTGTATTTCTGACTTCAGATTTGATTTGCTAAGGAAGATTTGTGTATGTTGGATATGATTTTGCTATAGTTTGCTCATACATTTGATAAAAGAAAAGAAGAATTACATAGATGCTTACCAGAATATAAATGAAGCAGAAGAAAGAGTATATAGAATTTAAATGTGGGGATAAGAAACCAGCCTTTGTGTGCTCATACTCCTGGTAATCGCATTAGTGCAGCTTGAATTTAGAAAGTGCTTTATGTAAAAATGTATAAAGGAGCACCTTTGTAATGCACTCACTAAGAATAAACAAAGTGAAGGACTGTAGAGAATTGCCATGGCATGCATTAGGTCAGTCTCTTCTCCCAAACAGGGATTTAATATCTCTTTTCCACCCAGAAGCAATAAATACAATTCAGTGTTCAATCAGACATCCTTTCACTTACATAAGTGTTTTTCTTTGATTTTGTAGACTGTCACAGTTAGTACCTCTGGACTGGGAAATGGATATTGGGTAGCACTCCTTTCTTTTTTTCATAATTTATAATATCTATGTACTTCCCCAAAGTAAATGTCCAAAGCATTTAAATACAATGTTTTTGAAATTGAAAGTCTAAAGAAAAATACCCAACCTCAAACCCCAAGACAAAACCAAAAAAACCCAAAACAACAAAACTGAAAACTAACCAACTAAAATAATTCTAAAATTTTTATATTCTTGTTTCTATTTCCACAGCTGAGGCACTAAGGTCACAGGCCACAAAAGTATTTGAATACCTTTGACAATATTTTCGTCTACAGAAACAGAACCAGAAATGAAAGCACATGTTATTAGTCTGAAACTTTCACTCAAATATTGTTCCATACAATCCATAACCCAAATGTAAGATTTTTATTTTTTACCACAGGAGATAAAACTTATTGATGATGACTGCTTCCCCTGAAAGTGAGAAAGTGAAATCTTTACATATGTCATATGTACATATATGAACATATGTCAGTTTGTCCCTTTTCCAACCCACTTTGTTCTGACTTCCCTGCAGTTACAACGCCTGTAACACATGGCCTGGGACAGGTCTGCAGGTCACCCAAAGCACACAAATATGAGCTCCTTGTGTATAGTAATTCATCATTACAGAGAATGTAGTGTAATCTAGGCTTACAGGCTTACTTTCTGTAACCTTATAGCTATTTTTAACTGTAGATATATGTTTAAACCCATGTTTTTTCCCTAATTCACTGCTCAGAATCACAGAAGAATGTTAGCTGGAAGGAATTCCTGAAGATAAAGTAGATTCTTCATACTAGTTACTGCCCTACATTTGAGCAGAGACTCATCACAGTTTATAAACTCTTTGGTTTAGGGCAGGAACTACTTGGAAAAGGACAGTGGAAATAAAGAATTTATATGGCATAAGCAGATGAGAGGTGCTGGTACTGCCATGCACTTCCTTAGCCACGTACCAGCTGTGGACCTTAGAGTATATCTGTTGACTGGCAATTTTGGCAGTATCAGAGCCTGTCTTAAAAAAATAAAAAAAAAAAAAAAATTCTCTCCTGATCCAGTGGTTCAGATCTACTTCAGGTATCACTAAAGGAGTGTGGTAGAGTACAAAGGACAGGAGCCAGCTTTACTGTCAGAGCCACAGATGTCAATTGCCAGTCTCATATGTGAGAGAGTGTAGTGCAAGTTCTCACCCAGAGTAAAACACATGCTATCTGTCATTTAAACTGACCTACTTCCCTTTGCATTGCAACACACTGCTGGAGAAGTATGACACACTTTATTGGATTCATATGGGAAGAAATTAAAAGTCAAACCCAGTGTCTGTGCTTTGTTCTTTAGGTGCAAGGGTGCCAAACTAAAGACCAGAGCTCAAGTGGTCTCTCATAACCAAATATAAGTGACTTGGAGTATTGGATTCTTTGCTCTTCTGAAATGATTGTTCCAAATTTAATTAGAATCCAAGACACTGGGTTGCATGAGGAGGAATGTTGTCAGAGATCAAGGAGGTGATCCTTCTGCTCTACTCAGTTCTGGTAAGGCCAAATGTGGGGAACACTGTGTCCAGTTCTAGGCTTCACATGATGAAAGAGACAGATGGAGCTACTGGAGAGAACCCAAAGAAGGGCCACTAAGATTATGAAAGAGCTAGAACATCTCTCATATGAAAAAAGGCTGAGAAAGCTGGGATTGTTTAGCCTGGAGAAGAGAATATTCAGGGTATATTACCTAAATGTATCGATTATATCTCGAGGGAGAATGTAAAAAAGATGGAGACATGCTCTTTTCAATGGTGCCTAGTAACAGGACCAGAGGCAATGATCATAAACCAAAACACAGAAGGAACAATCTGAGCATAAGGAACCACTTCTTTTGTTGTGAGAATTACTGACAGCTGGTATGTTGTCTTATCCCAGGATGGCTGTGAAATCTCCCTCCTCGGAGATATTCAGAAGTTCTCTGGCCATAGGCAGGAGTAACTAGCTGTAGGTGTGCATGCTTGAGATGTGGGGCAGGACATGACCTCCTGAGGTCCTTGCCAACCTCAATCATCCTGTGATTCTGTGATATAAGAATAAAATCTGTGTCTTTGCTGTATTTGAGAAAACCCAGATAATCTTCAAAACTCATCGTTAACTTACCAAATTGCCTGCAGGCTCATTCACTCTGTACTCCTTCCCATCAAAATCCTCATGTCTGCATGCAATATGCATATTGATAGTCTAGGCTTAACTGCTATATCATTGAAATTTTGACAGCTCAAAATTTTGCTTCAGGACTCTTCATCTTTTACATCACAAAAGGTGAAAAACCCTTTTTTGAATTTGAAAAACCAGTGTCATCATATACAGGAGCACCTCTGCTATGAAGAGGCTCAGGGAGTTGTGCATGTTTAGTGCAGAGAAGAGAAGGTTCTGGGGAGACCTTTTAGCAGCCTTCCAGTACCTAAAGGGGACTAAAAGAAAGGGAAGGAGGGACTTTTTGTTATGGCATATGGTTGTAGGAATTTAGAACAAAGTAAAATTTAGATAAAATTTTCAGAATAAATTCTTTACTGTTAGGATAGCAAGACTGGGAACAGGCTGCCCAGAGAGGTTGTGGATGGTCTCTGGCCATAGGAGGGATGGGGCTTTGAGTAACACAATCTAGTGGAAGGTGCCTCTGCTCATGCCAAGGGGTTGGAACTAGAGGATATTTAAGGTTCCTTCCAACCAAAATCATTCTATTACTCTAGAAGACATTGAGAAGAAAAGAATTTTACAAATAAGGAAATAATAAACTTGATAAGATTGAGTTTTATAAGATTAAAACAGTACTTATAGGAAGGTGAGGTTCATTGTAATAATCCTCTTCCCAACCAAATCAAAACTGATGAAACAGTGAAGTCTCAAAAGACAGTTCTGACTTCAGTTTGGATTTTTAGGCATGACAGAAATCAGTTTAACTGATAACTTAAGAAAATCAGAAGAAATTATATGAGATGAGAGGCATCCACTGCCAAAATATATCAAAATCAGCTCTTGTCACCAGTACCTCATTGGTACACACTGTGTTGTTAATGACATATCAGCTATGCACAAAGAATGACCTACCCAAAGAAATAAAAAATATTTTTGAGGAGCATAAATAAATATGTGATCTGCCCTTAGATGTTAGCAATTTATTTTTAAAAGTATTTTTGACAAAAAATGTTCACGGTTTTCAAAATGTAAGGAGTACAGAAAGTAGCTATCAACTTCATATTATATCACATTCCTATTATCCTTTCTTAGAGTAACAATTATTCTGAATTCCCTGTAGACTGCCATACAAAGACCTCCTTTGCAAGATGTTTAATAGTTTCAGTTGTGAACAGCTGTTCCACTATTTCTCAAAAAATTTTCAAAACCAGTCACTGGGCTGATCTATCATTCAGTTTTTCATTGACTTGTTGGCTAGTTTGCTCAGCTTTGCCCCTTAATATATTTTGCCTTCTACATTTTCACCTTTACAATAAAGTGGATATAGTCAACCAACTATTGCCAGGCTTTTAAACACATTTTAAAATAACTTTAAATAAAAATGCATTTAACACCTAATCTCTTTTGTCAGCCTTCACTTTTCTATTATGGATAAAGAAAATAAGCAATTCCTCTCTAATTTTTATACCTAAGTTAAGACAGAGTTTTGGAGCTTCATTTTGCTCTCCCTCAAATGTAAGGATTAAGATCCTAAACTATTTTGCATGATTTAAACCTTCCTAACGCTTTTTCATTTTATTGAAAGAATGAGATACACCAATTTTTTTACAATTGAAGTTGCTAGCTTTTTAATGTTTTGTGTGAAACAGAATATTCTTTTGGCTGGAACTTAGAGAAAATTCAGCATAAATTTCTTTGTATTTCAAACACAATGGAATCATTATGTTCTCAGCATAAAAATATGGACTGCAGTGCAATAAATGTGGCAACTGGGAAACTGGCATAAAACTGTTATGAGCGAAATGTTCCAAATTCCCTACCTTTTTCCACCACAGTCTATACTAATGGAGGAGTAACCCAACTTTTTAAAGTGATACTTATAAAAAGACCAGTTGTGGTGAGAAAGACCTCTAATTTTATATACCAGTTTGAACAACAGTTATTTCAATCAGCCTCATTAGGAAAATTCTGTGAAAGTGGGAAAATAATCTCCACTAATGGAAAGATATATTTTGACTGCTTTTAAGTTGCTGATGTTTAAGTTTATATTGTCATTAGTACCAAAATAGCCCAGGTGATGCACTAGAGATGCACTGCATTAAAAAATAATGAAAAAATAAAAATATTTTTAAACTGCCTACTAAACATATATATATACTCACTCCTGTTAATGCAAACCTAATGATAATTTCAAAACACAGTTAATTATTATGCTGATTTCTTTTACTGTGCTGAAACAAAATATTAATGTACACAGCACATCATCAAAACAGTAACAAACATTAATCAGAGAGAACGAATTCCCTACAGTATCTTAGAGAGGCTGGATTTTTTTAACTGCATCTTTAGTGGTGAGATTATTCTCTGTATGACTTTCTAGAACAATTAAAAAATAATTATCAGGTGTGCCATGCATATTACGAGTGACTCAAAGTAATTGAATGATACTTTTGTCATTTTAATTTTGTGTTAACCATACACATTGCACCTGTGATCATTGCATGGAAAATGTGATAGGTTTTCTTTTCCCAATGATGTTTTGTAAACTGCAAAAGTAAGACATTACATTGGTTATAGGTAACATCTTTGAAATGCCTTTGTTGTGAAGGTATTTCAGCTTGATTTAGTTTTTAAATCCAGGATGAAAGTGTAGTTTCTTGGTCTCGCTATATCTGTTCCTTGAACTGGTGCCAGGGATGTTACATTCAGGTGTATTTCTTTAGTTTGTCTAGTTTTATTAAGCTATGATGCTTTGCCCAGGAGATACAGTAAAAAAACTGATGGTATACCACAGTGTCTGGGTCAAAATAGAGCTAAAGCACACAATCTATTCTACAGTTTCTTTGAACACTCAGTCCTAGAAATACACATAAAAACTACATGAACAGCAGACCAAATATTACATACAGATTGAAAAAAAAAAGTCTTTCTGCTCTTATTTCTTTCCTAATTAGTTTCAGTCCCAAAGCAACCAATTAATTATATCCTTTGAAAATGAACTTTTCCCCTCCTAAATTTTTTCACGCCTATTCTTTCCTCAGTCTTCAGGCTCTGGATTTTCCATTTCAAATTTTAAATCACTTGTAAACACTACAAATAAGAAAATTCCTTATATTTTTAATATTTATTAATGCTTTATTCCTTATATTTTAAAACAAACAGAAAAATAGTCTTTTGAGTTTTCCTTCCAAAAATGCTCATTCTATCTAGCAAAATAAATGTAGATATCTGCCTCATAAAAAAGCAAATTACAGAGAAGTTTGAAGTTGAAAGGAAAACATAAGAAAGGCTTTTTTCCAAAACCACATACTTATGTTGTTTTAAAACTCCTCTTATAAAAAGAAAAAGTTAAAATATTTTGAATTCTTTTCATTCTAATTCTTTGGTAACTCTTGGAACATTTAGATAATTAACTTTTATAACACTGAGGGAAATTCCTCATAGTTTTACTTGAAAATTTCAAAGACAAAAAAGTTGAGCCATAGAATATCCCTATAAATCTGATTTCCCACTGATTGTAACTCAAACTTCAGTGATGCATTATGAGAAATCTTGTTATGTTTAAAAACAGAATAGACCAAAACCTGCATTATAGAAAAAAAAACCCCTTTTTTGTTTTCCATAATCTGCTATCAGTACGTAATATGCAATATAAGTAATAAATCACTTTGGTAACCTTCTGTTTCAATTTTTTATTCTAGCAGAGGTGCTTTAGCTAAGTATGGGTTCATTTTAGTGTGTCAATGAGGATTTTGGTGTAGCAAAGTACTCAAGCTTGTCTTTATGGACACAAAAATGATTAGTCCCATTCAGGAGGGAATTGGTAGGAATTAGTAACATCCAGTATGAAAAAAACCCATACAATTTATATTGGAGTGTCTTTACCAGAGTCTTATTGCATTAAAATGTAGCTGAATGTATGAAATATATGAACTCTCATGAAAATCATCGGAAATCAAGAATTTAATTAACACTTGATATAGAGAAAACTGTAAAGGCTAATACTATACTCAACAAGTTTAATTTGATGCATCATGACCTGTTTTAAGACAGAGAAAACCTCTCCCAACCTATGTGTGCAATCTGTGTTATAGACGTTAAGCAGAATGCCTTCTCTTTTCCAGGTTTCAGATTTCCAGTTAATTTATTTTTCTACTGATCTGAACACCTTGCCATACTTCTGATACCATACCTTTCCTTGCTTCCATACCTTCTTGACGACAAAGAACAAGGTCTAAAAAACCATAAAACAAAGGTGCCTGGAGGATGTCTGTAGTGTCATAATGTTGTTTTCCATTCTACTATCAGTTTCCCAAAGACTCCTACTTGATTTAAAAAGTAGAAAAGAGAACATGAAATTTCAAGGAGATCTGATCTGAACACAAGAAAGATCCCAAAATGTAATTTCCCACATCAAAATATAATTGGAAGCTAAAATGACAGTGTAAAAGAGAATGTTACTGATATTAAAAAAAAAGATTGAATTATGTCTATATTTATTTGTCTTTTGTTAGTACTAAAGAAGTTGATACCAATAAAGATATTTATGAGTCAACGAGTGTAATGGAGACATTTTTGACCGTGAGAAAGAAAATCCCTTCTTAATTTTAGTCTTAAATATAGGCAGAAAAATGTAATTCATTTTTTTTTTTACAGAAGCAAAATGATATAGATCACATGGACATTAATTAAGTTTATATCAGTTCTATTTTCAAACAAGGAAAGAAGTTGTGTGTTACCTTTGCTCTCTGGTACCTAATTGAGATGTGGGAAACATCTAGAATACCACCTACACTCCAGCTCTAATTTACATAGAGAGATGTGAACCTAAGGAGATGTTCTATTGATTTCATATTTGAAAATACACTCTGAATTAGAAAAGCAAGGGCTCTTCATGAAGTAACAATCTCAAATTCTGTCCTCTCCATATAAAATTCTTTTTTTCTTTTTAATTTTTAGATTGTTCTTTAGATAAAAAAAATCAATTTGCCTGACCAGAGATTTATTATCTTGAGTAACGAGGATACCTTAAAATTGCACAATGAAAGAATGATCTGCAAAAGCTCTTACTGGAAGGAAGAACAGCAAGGGGAGAAGAGGAAAGAGACTGAATGAAACAGATCATATTGCTGTAACCAGCATTTGTGAAGTCAAGGTTGTTGGCTTTTTCCTGTCCTCACCCCCCCTATAATCAAACATACATGAAAAATGACACAGAAACTTTCAGACCCAGGATTTAAATAACTTGGTTGAGATCAGGAACTGCTGCTATTCAGTATTTACACACAGCTCTGCAACTTGCTTTGTTAAGAAAAGTGACTGCAATTGTTCTGAAAAGACAGTAAATGCCTGAAATTTCTTGCAGATTGCCCACAGGATCTAGCTGTCAGTTTTCAGATGAACTGATTGCATACATAGTGGAGAGTTACATTCTGCCAAATAATCCCAAACCTACACAGTTGATTTTTTAACATAAAAAAATAATACTTTTCCCCTTGAGATAATGTCATCAAATACCATCTGTGCTGGCTGCAATTTTAGTCATAAATCCTTGTTGTATTTATCAGAGATTCGTTTTTCAAAACAGCTAATTTTCATCTCAGATTCAGACACACACTAATTTCTTTGCTTCTTTCTTGCTAAGAAGTCTGATATAACAGTCTCTCACTGAAAGGATTTGGCATTTGCCCAAAACAAAATAGGCTCATCGCCTTGCATGGAATTAGTTTGCTTAATAGGTCTAGGACTTAGAATCATTAAATGCAATAAAAAAACATTCCCTTCATGTAACAGAAATTATTGAAAGGCCTGTGGGAGGTAACATGACGATGTTCACAATGAAATTAATATTGAAACTAATAAAACTCTGAGGGAAAAATCATCATGCAGGTAGGAAAAAATCAAGACATGGATATATGAAAATGGAAGGAACATGGCAACAATATTAAGTTTGAGCATAATTCGGGGCTTTATTTTCCAATTTCTGTTGAAGGTACCAGATCAAATTAGTGAGTCTGTATGACAGAAGATATATATGGGTTAACTGTCATTTAGAGTATTTGCTATGTATGAAAAATTTCATACATAATTTTGTTGTAACTGAGGTATTTAGAGACCCCTCAGGAGAAACTGGTACATTGTGATGATAAATAGCAAAAAAGTATTTTCTCCCCAAAAGCATTTTTTTTGTTATTGTAAAAAAAAAATTTTACAACATAACAAAGGAAATGTACATTCAAAACAATCACTCATTTAACCCATATTTCATCTGTTCATCTAGGAGAATGATATGAGAGACATTGTGGAAAGCCTTGCTGAAGTCAGGATTAACAGCACTGCACCTTCCTCCTCTGATGAGCTACTTCATAGAACCAGTATTGGGTCTGCAGGGCCTGGGTTTTGGCAGCAGGGGGGACTAGAGGGGTGGATTCTGTGACAAGTTGCTGGAAACTTCCTCCACATGTGGCAGAGACAATCCCTGGTGGGTCCAAAGATGGACATGCTGCTGGTCAAAACCGGGCCAATTAGAGATGATGGTAATGCCTCTGATAACAGATGAAAGAAGGAAAGAAAAAGAAAGAAAGAAAGAAAGAAAGAAAGAAAGAAAGAAAGAAAGAAAGAAAGAAAGAAAGAAAGAAAGAA
>JAWWMS010000059.1:17471384-17486518 GCA_035048045.1 Chlorospingus semifuscus | reverse complement strand
AAGAAAGAAAGAAAGAAAGAAAGAAAGAAAGAAAGAAAGAAAGAAAGAAAGAAAGAAAGAAAGAAAGAAAGAAAGTTATTTTGAGTTACTTGGTGATTGTGTGTTGGAGACAGACACACAATACAACACAGAGATCATCATCAGCCAACAGCCATGAGTTTATTATGGGGCTTTGATAGCTGATTGGAGGGGACCTCTCTCTGCCTAGCTCTGGCCAGTGGTGTATCTTCATCTCAGGTGGAACACGGTTGGCTGCAGTCTCAGTTACCTCTTTTCTAGAATGAGCAAAGTCGGCTGAATTGGATTTGTTATGGCCAGATTTATCTTGCTCAGGTACAGACTAACTGTACTGACAAAATTTTGCAGTTGTAATTGCGGCCAGAGAAGAGTGAAATGGGAACTTGTAACAGGAACAACTCTTCAGACACCAATGTCTGTGAAAAAGGAGCGGGAGGAGGTGCTGCAGGCACTGGGGCCAAGATTCCCCTGCAGCCCTTGGTGCAGACTATGATGAAGTGGCTGTGCCCCTGCAGCCCATGGGGATCCATGGGGATGCAGGGATCCACCCTCAGCCCATGGAGAGCACCATGCTGGGGCAGATGGATGTCTGAGAGGAGGCCCTGACCCTACAGAAGGCCCATGGAGAGTGAACCCCATTCTGGAGCAGCCTGTCTGCGAAGGACTGCACCCCATGGAAGAGTGGCCCACACTGCAGCAGTTTGAGGGGTACTGTAGCCTATGGGATGGTCTCCTGTTGCCGCAGTTGGCAGGGAACTGTTGTTCTCATCTTGGAGAAGTTCATAGAGAACTGTCTTCTGTGGCAGGGATCCCACAGTGCAGTGAGGGAACGACTGCTTACCCTGAGCTGTGAACCGACCATGACCCCCATTCCCTGTCTCCTTGTGCCTCTGGGGTAGGTGGTAGAGCTGGGGTGCTATAATTTGGAGTAAGCGGTCCTTGAAAGTCAGACAGCTTCCCAGGGTCATCTCCCATGGGATTATTGGAAGTACAGTCCTGAGTGGGGCAAATTATGCTCCCTTAAATCCAAGGCTATGATCCTTCAATTTTCTGGTTTTATCCCTGAAATCCACTATTTTACATTCACTGCAGCCAAGACTGTTACCAGATTTCACATCTAAGGCCAGTTCCTCCTTGTTTGTAAGTATCAGGTCCAGAAGAGCATTTTGTATTTTTTGCTCCTTGGTCAGCCATGTCAGGAAGCTATCAGCAGTGCTCCTGGAGCATAAAATTAATTCAATCTTCTTTCTGAATGGATTTTGTCTTGTAGTCGATTTTGAGGAGCAATGAAATTTCATTTTGCTTCAACACTTATAACTGTGGATGCTCAGAGATGGGATTCAGTTCAAGATAAGGACAGCCAAGTGAGCTTGTTGCCTGTCCTTTAGGCATCTAACTTGGTAATAAGTGTATTGTTTTTCATATATAATTTAATGTATGAAGTATGTTTGTTTGGGCTATTACAACACATTTAGAATATAGGAAGATTTCCATATGTAAGTATCTACATCTAGACATCCTAATTTCAAACTCATGTCAGACCAGATATGAACTCCCACTATGTCTTTTTCCTCAATTGACATAACACAGGATACTAGTTTATATTTTAGATCTTCTGTTGAATACAGCTGGGAAAAACAAAACAAGGCAAAACAAAACAAAAACCAAAAACAAACCCACAACAAAAAAAAAAGTCAAAAGTCATTACTTAAAAAGTAATGAAAGGAACAGATACATTTAAATGTATTAAAGGACAGAATGATCAAAAAACCTTTGCATTAGAAAACTAACTTAATGATTTTATGAAATTATTTTATTTCTTAAGTAAAATATGAATGCTTAAATCAGATAGGAAAGAATGAAGATAATTCAGATTAGGCAATAAAACAAAATAAAAATGTGATAAAAGAAAAAAATACAGAAAAACCTAAATAATTTTTGCTTTGTTAATCATGCACAGAAAAGCATGACAGCAGTTTCCTAGATGTAGCAGAAAACTGGAAAAAGTAATGATCATAAGAGTCATGAAAAATTATGTACAAGAAGTCTTCGATGTGACCTACATGCAGACTTGCAGTGTCCAAAGAGAGCCTGCAAGAAAGCTGAAGAGGGACTTTTTGCAAGTGTAAATAAGGAGTCTGGATCTATGTGAAAATACTGTAAGATCAGAATATAGCACAAGTTTAGCAAAGTGCAGAACAAGCAGTGAACAACAGTACACTGAAAATCAACAACTCTGAAAAAAACAATAAATTATTCATTGCAAATATCACATAGCATAGCAAAAGTTACTATTTTTTTTCCTCATTACTGCACATGATTTGAACTTTTTGAAAGCAGACTCCAAATCAGACAGCTGTTCATAACATGTGGAGAGGGAACAAGTGGTTCCAGTAGGGATCTTATGAAAGCTCTCGATGCATCTTTCTGAAGTAATGAACACTTCATTGCAGAGGAAAAAGCATTACCTCGTTGTATGAACAGCAAATAGACAGGTGCATATTATCAATTTCACTGTCCTGGTAAATGGAAAAGTCTTGAAAAGACATGAAGGAAAGTCCTTATTGTATTAAAGGCTGTGTGTTGATGGCTGAGTCTATGCAGATTTGTTGCATCTATATGCAGACAATGCTTCAGATTCTTAAACAGACAACAAAAAAGTTGTAATTTGGATGGTTTACAGCCTAAATTCAGTTTTCCTTGCATGAGAGGCTGAGGATAACAGAGAAATTGAGACTAAATATATTGCCTATTATTTCCTTCTCCATCATAATCCTTTTTTCTCGGTCTCATTATGCTGCATTATCTTTATTTTGGATCCTTTATGTGCATTTATTATGATAAATCTTCTGTCATTTTGTTCTACTATTAGTCAATTTAACCATCAATCTGTGCAGTCATTTTTTCAGATTAAAGCTGTGTTTTAACCTACATTTCAGATTTATTGGAGCTGAAACATTTTAGCATGAATTATGCCTAAATAATATATATATAGATATTGTCTGCACATAAAATCTGCTGTCGCTTTCAGAATCAAGGTGGAAGACAGTTATTGAGAGATAATTGTTGCTATTTATGGGAAATGGGTTCTCATTAAAAATCAAGGTTAAATGAAGAAGTTAGTTCTTTCCTGGGAATGAAATTCACATTTTTTTTTTAAAGTGACAGCTTTCAATAGCAATAAAATCTATATTCAAATTTGCTGTATAATAGACCTCCTTCCTTATTAAATTTTTTTTGGACTTAATAAAACAAACTTCTTAAAGTTTACTTCTGCTCATGCTTGGCTTCCTTCCTAAAGCAAATGTTTCTGGAACCTTAGAAGAAAATCCCTTTAGCCATTTCATAATTATAACATTATGAAATATATATTCCCATATAAATGCTAAATTCTGAATACCAATTTCTTGGTGGAGTAGATCATTGAAAACCAAATTTTTTAACTTCCAGTTAGGATATGTAAATAGTCTAAGGGTGAAAATAAAATAATCTAAAGACCTCACAAATGTGTGAAAAAGGTAAAGAAGGAATCTTTCCGCAGTAAATATTCCCTAAATTATTTTTTTCTTCAGCTCAGACCTTGAGGCAAAAAATTATGATGGTCAGATACTTTTATAAGGAAAAGGATTAAAATAGAAATTGTAATGAGTCCAGATGATTTTGTGACAGTACCACTACTGAGAAAAGTTTCAGTTCCTCAGTGGCAGAGCAAATTCACATCTACCTGAAAGAGAATGGTAGCCATTCAGAATGACAGGCTATATATTAAACAAAACAAAACAAAACAAAACAAAACAAAACAAAACAAAACAAAACAAAACAAAACAAACCCACCAAACCAAAAACCACAAAAAACCAAACAAAATTCTAGGTAAAATTTAGTATCGCTAGAGTTGCTAACTTTAAATTGGAGTATTCTTGAAAGAAATAACACATGAAGTTGTTGATACAGATATTCAGAAGGAAGCACTTTTATGACTATTATCTTGGAAAATGCTAAAAGAGATATTTCTGCTCTAATGCATTTTCTGGTTTAAATATAATTGTCAGCTGATGCTATATTTGAGACACTTTTCTTTGATGATAATTTCAAATTGTGTGTTCTAGATCAAACTGAGGTCAAATGTGCAAAGACAATAGCTAAGGAGACAATCTTCATGCAGTTCCAAATGTCAATTCTATATTGACAATTCTTGATACACGGAATATAGAAACTTTTTAAAGAACTATAATGTGGTAAGAAATAACCATTCATGAAAAAGTCCTGTGGTAAAACATATTCTTTTGCTGAAGCTCTTGTTTTGAAAGTGGTAGGAGAGCTAGAAATACAAGAACTGCATTAAAAGTCTTGAAGAAAGATAATGATTAAACTTTCCCATTTTCCATTCTTGGAGTATTAAAGAAGTATTTTTGATCAAATTAATTTGATTTTCTCTAAATATTGAACTCTTGATGAAACATTCTATTTGGATATTTCTAGACTGTTTTAATTTACTTTTTAGAAAAATAGAAAAAAATGAAATGGCTATAAAAAATATCCATGACTAATGGCTTACAAATTGTTGACAGCAGGTTATTTAAGATAATTGTGCAGAAATAACTGAGGCAAGAAAGAATAAAACTCTTCAAACTACAGCAAAGCCAGTGTGAGATCTACCTAGAGAGCAAATCTTCTAAACCCAGCAATTCATTCTCTTCTATTTTTCTCAGTGCATGTGTTGCCTTCAAAACAATTCTACCCAAGAGAGACACAATCGCTGTTTTAATTACAACTCACAAAAGAGAAAGCAACAGATGTATAAACATATTTTAAGTATTTATTAAATATCTGCTGAATTGTTATAGTCCTGTTGGCTCATTAGTAAAATCTCCATGGATTAGATACTGATTCCCAACACCTTCATCTACAAAGACGTAGGGAAGATTTGCATTCTCACCTTATGTACACTCATTATAATTTCTTTTATATGTTGCTAATTATAAGACCTTATATTTCCTCACTCTTTTCTTCTTCGTAAGGTCTCACAGAATTGCTGACTATAAAAAAATCTATAAAAGGATCTATAAAAGAATCCACTGAATAAATATACCAAACTATTGAGTTCTATTTCAAACTGATCAAGGTTAAGAAGCATTGACTAAAAAATAAAGCAAAAACAAAGAAAAAAGGGGGTGAAGGAGCTGGAAAAAAAGGCCTCAGTTCTTGGAAAATTAAGTCTGCGAGGATTTTTCTAATAATGCCAAGGATAATTGTGATCCCACACCACAGAGGTTTAGAATTTCCTGGAAGAATATTCTTCTTTTGTATTATATCTCTGAATATTATTCAAGACTGACAAACATTTAGACGTGACAATTTCTTAATATGGATAATCAGGAATAACTACCATACATTTTCTATAATAGTATGCAAACTTTTCAGAGGGCACATTGCAAATTTCACCTTCTGGACCCATGAGGTATTGTGTTAAAAGTGCATGCCCCACTGAAGGGGAAGACAGAGCTTTTTCCCACTTATTTTCCCCACCATCCCACAGAATGACCAAAGGTAAAAAAAGAATTTAATCCATATAATATTAATCTCTCACAGTGCTTCACATCAAGAGAAATTAGTAGCTTCCTCCTGTAGCTTTCACCCAAATGTGACGACTATCCAATATTCCTTTTGTTTTCCTTGTCTGTTTAAGCATTCCATAGGTTTGTAGTACTTGAACCATAATGCAAGGATATGTCTATCCTGAAAAATATCCTTAACAGGAATGACTGAGATAAATTGAACAAGGAACGATATTCATTGTGTTAAGAAGCAGCTATACACCAGGATTATTTTGCATTTGAATTTTTCATTTGTGAGATAAATTTTTGTATTAAGTAAACATACTGGGCATGAGTCAGTTTCCTAAATATAATAATTCAATTTAATTTAGGTGCTGGAAAAGTATTTTCTCTGGTCTTCACTGGCTGCTGAAGAATGAAAATATATCTTGGTCATCTGAGTTCAATGCAGATGCCTAATACAGGGGAAAGACATTTCAAATGGTACTAGTTGGCTTTATCCAAGTAAAAGAAACAAGTCTCAAGGGTGGGATCACTTTTGAGATTAGGATTATTACACCTAAATTTGTATATGTAGATATTCACATGTGCTTGGGAGTCTAAACTTCACTGGAAATCTAACGTGTACAGATGATGTAAAGAAAAATACACATTGCCAGGCTCCAGTTTTCTACCCAAAACATGAGTGGAAACATCCTCTAGACTACAAGTCTCTGCCAACCAATTTACAGTATTTTTTATTTTTATTGTGGGTATGGATATTTTGCTTATAAGTAAATGCAGAAGTACTGTATTTTTTTTTAAGAGAATTAAGGTAGCAGAAGAGACATTTTTAAAACTATGGGGAAAATATTAAAGTAGTTACATTTCTGGAATACACAGGAACTGTCAGAAGACATGTAGAGGAACTTGTGATGGGTCATAGAAACAGTTTTTTATTGAATCCATGATTTTCAGAACAAAGTGTAATCATGGATTACAATTTCCAGGCTCATCAAGTTAAGTTATTTTGCTGAGCTCATTCGAGGATGGAGAGATATAGGCAGCAGTATTTTTTTATGAAAAATATTCTTTTCATGATAACTGGATATTTCTGCCCATTGCTTGACTGAGTTCCTTCTTGAGGACTTTCCTGAGGGCTCCATAGAACTTCCAGCAGTGAATTAAAAGTGAATAACTGAGGCTGTTATATCTCCGATATTTCAGTATGCTTACACTGAGCATACAATGGGCTGAAAACTGCTGCAGGTTTTGAACTGATTCAGGAGTGATCAAACTAGTTTTATCTTAGATAATAATAAAAATTATCTTAGACAGTAATAACAGTGTCTAGTGTTTTGTAGTGTAGGTGTTTTGGTTTAAACCCAGTCAGCAACCCAGCACCACACAGCCAGTCACTTAATCCCTCACCAGTAGGGTCAGGGAGAAAATTGGAATGGTAAAAGCTAGAAAAACACTTGAGTTGAGATAAAGACACTTAAATAGGGAAGGCAAAAGCCACAAACATAAGGAAAGAAAACCAAGGAATGAATTCATTTCTTCCCATGGGCAGGCAGGTGTTCAGCCATCTTCAGGAGAGCAGGGCCCCCTCTCATGTAACAGTGACCTGGGAAGACAAATGTAATCACTTCAAATTTTCTCTCCTCCCTCCTTCTACCCCCAACTTTATACACTGACCATGATGCCACATGGTCTGGAATATCCTTTTGGTCAGTTGGGCTCTTTTGTCCCAGCTGCGTCCTATCCCAAATCCTCGTGCCTCCCCAGCCTCCTCACTGATTAGATGGAGTGAGTAGCAGAAAAGGCCTTGACTTTCTTTAAGCACTGCTCAGCAATAACAAATCATGTTTTTGCTATCCACACTATTTCTAGTACAAATCCAAAACACAGATCCATATTACTTACTGTGGAAAAAAATAACTCTACACCAGCCAAAACCAACACAAAAACCCAGACATATATCTATAAGAAAATAAAAGAAACCTAGGACCTACTCCTGAAGTCAGACTCTGGTGCGTTGACCCTGGCTGGATGCCTGGTGTCCACCAAAGTCCCTCTGTCACACCCCTTGACAGCTGGAAAGTAGAGAGAAGATAGAGAAGATATTATGAAAAGATTGAGATAAGGACAGGGAGAGACCATTCACCAATCACCACCATGGGCAAGGCAGACTTGCATTGGGGAAATTAATTTAATTTTCTACCAATCAAATCAGAGTAGAATAAGATGAAATAAAAACAAGTTTTAAAATACCTTCCCATCACCCTCTCTTCTTCCTGGATTCCACTCGTGATTTCTCAGTGGCATGGGGGGAAGGGAATGGGAGCTGCAGTCAGTTCATCCAATGTTGTCTCTGCCTCTTCTTCCTCCTCACAATCATCCTCTGCTCCATTGTGAGGTCCCTCACACAGGTTGCAGATCTTCATGAGCTGTTCCAGTAAGAATCCTTTACATGGAAACAAATTGCTCCACCGTGGGTCCTGCGGGGTCACAAGTCCTGCCACTCAAACTGCTGCATCCTGGGCTCCTCTCCTTCCCAGGGTCACAGGTCCTGCCAGGCACCTGTTTGAGCATGGGCTTCCCATGGGGTCGTGGTCCCTTTCAGGCATTTACCTGCTCCAGCATGGAGTCCTCTGCAGGCTGGAGAGGAATCTCTGCCTGGAACATCCCCTCTCCCTTCTTCACTGACCGTGGTTTCTACAAGGCTGTTTCTCTCACACATTCACTCCTCTCCCTGGCTCCTGCTTTCCAGTAATTTGTTTTCCCCTCCTTAAACAGGCCATCCCAGAGGCACTGCCACAGCCACTGGAGGCCTTAGCCCAGGAATAAGTCTGTCTTTGCTCTGTCTCTCTGCCTTAGATGGTATTGGCTGTATTGAACTCAGGGAAAACTTCTGGTCACTTTTCGTGGAAATCATCCCTGTAGCTGAACTGTTGCCAAAATCTTGGATTGCAAGCACTGCATACAGACTTGTATTGGATCACATTTCTTTGGTGTCAACAAAAATTCTACTAGAATGAAATTTCCCAATTGTACCTAAAGATCACATTCATACCTTGATGTCTGCGATACCTCTACCTATTGATTGGTTTGGGTGTCACAACCAGAATTTTAGAGCATTTCTGTACAGGTAGATGATCAGTAAGACAATATACCTTCTGAGGTAGTAGCTTTGCCAACTACTAAAAAATCACCAAGCCATTGCTGGTTTTTTTCTAAAGCAATATATCCAGTATACCAGCAGTAACATTCATAGTATCAGTATACCAGCAGTAACATTCATAGAATTCAGAATCTTTCCCTTTAAGGGGGACCTACTGTTTCATTCCAGTCATCTCTGTGGTAACACATTTCATTGTGCTCCATTACTGAGCAGCAGAACCTGTAGCAGCCGTGTGGGTGCTCTGATAGGGCAGGATACACTGGCTCCCAGCTGCTATGACTGGTGGAATACTCAGGTAGACTAGGTGTGAGGGACTAAGCAATTAAAAATGCTCAACTTCCTTTAGCTTGGTAAATTAAATTAATAAGGGAAGATGGGAAGAAGTTCAGGATTCCAAACACATTTTTATCACAACTCATTTTTGCTGTCCACCACATGGGATGATGCATCATTCTTTCATCAATATTCAGCAAAATTGGCAGGAAGCTCACAGTCATTTTATCACCAGAATTACTGATTCATTTTCTACAAAGCAGCAATCCCAGATCTGTTGTTTACTACAGGAATTTCTTTGGGGAATAATTTTAATAATGGCATGACTTGTGGTTAGGGGACTAATATAACTAGTTAGGCAGAAAGAAAAATCGTACTCAAAAGTGCAAAACAATTGTGACTAATGAATGGTAAATGTAAGCAAAAATGGGCCTGATACTCCATTGTTTAGTATGCGGCAATGCAAGCATAAAAATTCTTCCCAGACTGGCATGTTTTAAATTTCCAGAGGTTAGAAACTGCACAAAACAAGAAAGAGCTATGGAATATTGCCTTCTAACACAGAGAACTCGAGAATGCGTACTAATTTGAATGAATGGCTATGCATTTTGACTAAAGAATGCTTGAGGATGAATAATCTGCTGACTTTTTGCACATCTTCAAACATATCCCAAAAAAGGAGTTTGGGGGAAAAAAATAAAAAAAAACTTCAAAATAAGTGTCCTAAATAACTGTATATTTTTTTTTCCAAACAGATGTTCTATGAGGAGTTTGCAATGAAATCTTACAAAAAACTCAGGTGACAATTTAGATATAAAACATTCTTTCAAACAAGTCGAAGCCACAACAGAGAAGCAAAATGTCCTTTTTTTTCCATCAGTGTTCACTGTGGAAAATCAGGGAGGTTCTTTCACTGGAACTCTTTTTTATTGGAGACTCAGCAGTTGTGCCTGAAATTGGCTGTAAAAGGGGTTATGAAGCAGACTGACAAAATAAGCAGTAACAAATTGGAAGGACTACATGGCATTCACTCAAGTGTTCTAAGATAACTCAAGGATGAAATAGCTAAATTACTAATGGTAGTGTGTAACTTCTCTCTTCAAAACTGCTGTTGCATCTTAGGACTGGGAAATGATAAATGTGATGCCAGAGGAGATCTGAAAAATTTCTCTCTGTGGAAGGTTGTGGCATAGTTGACAGCTAAGTGACCAACAGGCCTCTCTATCATTCCTCCTTCTCAACAGAACAGGGGGTAAAATAACAAACTAAACACTTGTGGCTTGACATAAGTATAGGGAGACCCCTCAGCAATTATCTCCATGAGCAAAACAGACTTGGTGAAATTTAATTTATTACCAATTAAAGAGGCTAGGATAAAGAGATATAGATTTTCATACGACTCACTCCCAGTTTCTGCGCAGCATTTTTACCCTTTTTTCAACAGGTTTTCACAGAGGCACAGGCGACATCATTGCTGAGCTCAGCTTTGGCCAGAGGTGAGACTGTCTTGGAGCTGGCTGGAACTGACTCTGTTCAACATGAGGGCAGCTTCTGACATCTTCTGATATCTTCTCACAGTAACCAGCACCTGGGCACACACACTAATTACACCTGAATATGCAAACAAATAAATAATTAGAAAGAGGAGGCAAAATTAAGCAGCCTTCTCTTGCAGAGCATTGAGATTATAATGGATTTGTGTTGGCAGAATATTTTTTTACACTCATTTGTAAATAACCTAAGAAAAGAGATCAACAGTCAAGTGACAAAGTCTTTCCAAGTATGAAGTCATTCAGTGCAGGGTGGAGAGAGTTCAGCTTTGAAAACTTTGATGAAGCCAGTAAGAATTTGAATGACTATGTTAAAAAAATGTGAGATGGAATAAATTATGATAAACGTAAAGTAATCTACATGGGGAAACCAATAAAAGGCACTGAGCTGGCCATATTACCTGAGGGAAGATTTTGGTTTTGCGACAGTGATAGTGGAGCCCTGGAAAAAGTTAAAGATACTAAAATGTTAAGCTTCGTGTTTTCCCAGATGAACTGCACCTGCATAAGCAGTATGATAAATTATATAATTGTTAGCTGTGATGATTGTTTAGTAATTAAATATAATTATTATATAACCATAAGAAGAATAATGAGAAAGTATGTTGGAAATTCAGAGGGGGGCTAAATCTATGTATACAATAGAACAATATAATTTTAATAATTAACATGAAAGTTATATAACAATAGAGTATAAAAACATGATCATTTCGGATGTATGGTTGGAGCCAGATTTGGGTTGAATATACCCCTGGCACCCAGAGCTCTTAATAAAAAGCACCGCATATAATCCCTCCGTGATTATGTGTTTTTGAATGCTAACAACAGTCATTTCTAATGCTCAGCAAATGTGAGAAGAGATCAGTTGTTAGAAAGTAATAAAGAAATACAGAATGAAACAGAAAATCTCATTATTCCATTGTATAATTTCATGTTTCTGGTAAGTTTTGAATACTATACAACCTTAGTCTCCACACCTCAAAATGATATAATAGAATTAGAAAAAGTTCAGGAAGGAGCAAAACCTCTGGTTAAAAATGTGTAAACATTTCCATATAAGTAATGATTTAACAAGGCAGAGCCAAACAGGAACCTGCATGGAATGTGGGAAATAGTAAAGATAAGAAGATTTCTAGAAAGCAGTAAAAGCAGGCCTAAGAAACAGAAAGAACTGAAAACTTAGAGCTAGGCTGCAGCTGCAAAGTCTGGAAGTAGAAAAAGTTACAATAGTACAGCAAGCAAGTACATGAAACAGTAGCTTGAGTTTTAGGCTGGGCTAAGATAGACCTTAAGACTGCAGAAAAATGTGCTTAGCAAGATAGAAGGTTTTAGGCTTAATAATGAAGTATTGTGCATTGTTAATAGAAAGCATACAAGCAAGCATTCTGTGAAGCAAGCGTAGACGTGCTTTTAGGGATTGGATAGAACACTTGTCTGTAAGTTTTAGGAATATGCTATTGGCTAGAAAGTTTTTAAAATGCTCTATAAACAAAGAGATCTTTAGCTGCTGCGGATGTCAGGACGTGAGCTGTTGCCATCTTTTTATTGTCTCAACTCATAATGAGGCTGATGCTGCAATAAAGCTCAAGGAACATGTGCCAGCACCCCCGTCCCATTCGTGAAAGACCACCAACACATGGCAGAAATTAGGTGGTGGATTTAAAAAACATCCACAAAATCACAAGTGCCATAGACAGTTTAATAGAGATCAATCATTTCTGTTTTCTTCCTATCTACTATCAAATAAACCTGAGGAGAATTAGGTTCAGAATAAAGGGTGAACCTTTAGGGTTTTTGAGTTTTTCTTCCTCCGTATAATATGTAGTGGAATAATGAAACTCTTTGTCAAAGAATGCTGTAGACTGTAAAAATGTAAATAGGTCCAAGGGCATATTAGATACTTCTGTGAAAGAAAAGTTTATTAAGCATTACTGAATAGGCAGAACACATCTGATCCAAGATATTTCCCAAGCTGAAAAATAAAATTAAACACTAAAAGGCAGTGAAGTAATTCAGGAAATTTCATATATGCTTGCACCATTCTTCCTTCTGCAGTGTCTGCTTATTCCTGCTCCTAGGAAAAAGTTGCTGGGTGTGTACTTTTAATCTGATTTAATGCCAGCAGTGTCATAGTCTTTTATTTAATTTCTTGTCCAGGGTTAGACGTACCTTGATTTGGTCAATATTCCATTCTTGCTATCAGATCTGTGCGGTGTATAAATTCTGCATGAAGCTCCCTGAGGAGGGGAGGTGGAGAGGGAGGTGCTGAGCTTGTGGTATTTGCTGGGGTCCCCAGGACGAAGGAGGAATCGAGAATCTTGACTCCATGTTCTTACAAGGCTAATTTATTATTTTCTGGTGTTATATTATAAAAAAGAATACTATACTAAAACTATACTAAAGAATAGAGAAAGGATGCAAACAGAAGGCCTAATAAGATACTAATTAAAAGCTCATGACCGAATCCTCAGAGTCCCAACACAGATGGACGGTGTTTGGTCATTAAGTAAAAACAATTCACGTGTTGGATAAACAATCTCCAACCACATTCCAAAGCAGCAAAACACAGGAGAAGCAAAGGAGATAATATTGTGATGCTTCTCAGCTTCCCAGGAGAAGAAATCCTGGTGAAAGGATTTTTCAGAAAATATGACAGTGACATGATCTCCCTGATATCCAGCAACAGGATGTGGGGAAATGGCTTAAAACTGCATCAGGAGACATTCACATGTGACAACAAGAAACATTTCTTTATTGAGTGAGTGCTCAAAAACTGTAACAGGCTTGCTAGAGAGGTGGCTGCTGCCCCAGGCCTCTCTGTGTTTGAGAAGCATTTAGGCAATGTCCTTAAAATATGCTCTAACTACTTATCAGCCCTGGTAAAAGAGTAGATGGTCATTGTAGAACCCCCCTATTCTTGGTGAACTATTCTTATCTATTTAAAATTATATAAAATTATAAACCTTGTGGAAGTATTCTTATTTTAAAAAAACCTGTAAAATATTTACTGTCTTTTTAATTATCACTTGTGTAAAAAAAACCCAACCCTACTCCTAATGTGGGAAACATTTCAGTGCCACATGAAAAAGCAACAACAGTAATTCATTTCATACCCATGTAACTTTCATGTGATTTGGAGATCTTAGAGAAGAAAATGAAACACAAATCAATGACATTTGACTAGTGATTGCACTCCCACTCACTTCTAGTTTGAGAAAAAAATAAAACTTTTAGACTGCAGCAGCTACATCTCACTTTAACTCAAGTGTTCCTAACAGCAAATATTGAAACAAATAATGAAATTCACAAAAAAAGCTATACTTTTCTTCAGATCCTGGAGCTTTATGTAACACACAAACAGGTTTTCCTAGACTTTTTATGTGTGTTTCAGAACTTCTTGGAAGAATGGCTGAAGAATTATCTCAACTTACAACAATCAAAACCTAGTAGGTAAAGCTAAGCATGATGAGACTCTTTCTAATAGTAGCTATATTAGGATAAATCTAGACTAGCCACCTTGATTTTTTTTACTATTGTACCTCTAAATGTGCCTCAGTATGTTAATTTTATTTTGAAAAAGATTAAAAAAAAAAGATAAAATCATCTTTCTCTTTCAGCTCTTTTCTCATTAAATCTAGTCTGAGTATCTTTTGTCTCTTCCATTAGAGTCAGACATAATCATACCCAAAAGACCAACATATCCATCGCTGTTCAGCTGCTGTAGTGCTCTTCACTCTGCAGGAAGCAAGACTACTTTATCAGCAGGAGGTTTTCTTATAAATCCATTGAAAAGTTGATATCCTTGAGGAATATTTTATATAATTATACAGAAGAATCAACAGAGGCAGGTGTCAGCAGAGCCAGCAGCATTATACAGGGTTACAAATAGAAGAACATGGATCCTACTGAAGGGTTGTCAGTCTCAAGGAGCTCTGAAAGAGTTTAATGTTTTAGTCAAAGAACTGTTTTTTGTATTTCACAGATCCTCTTGGTTTATTTTTAAATTGTTTTCCTGCTAATTTGGCTAGAGATAAATTATATGCAGCTAGGTGACTTACTTGGACATCTTTTGATTTGCGTTCTGTAAATAAAGGATATCAACTTCAATATAAAGAATATATTTTTTTCTATTTTCCAGTCCTATACTTCTCCCCCCAGTGATTCTTATGATGAAAACAAGCCCCATCAACTCTTATAAGCCTCACACATCCTTAATTTAGTCTAGGCATTCTTTTCATAAAGTTGTTCCTCAATTCTATGTCAAAAGCAGACCCAACCTTGACAAAGTTTTCTAAATAAACAAAATGTTTTGTATTTTAGTAGATATATCTGGCTCTGGTAGGTGGAGCTTATTGTCAGTGCTAGAGAGATTAAGGCAAATCCATCTCTGTATGTCTGTGACCAATATTCAGCATTGCTCAGTTTAGGATTTCAGTAAGATGAATGTTAAAAAAGTCCTGAAATTATTGAGTGAAATATTGTTGGTTTTGGTCGGGTTTGGTGTCCCGTTCTCGGCTGTTGTCTCTGCCTGGTTAGGCTTGGGGTGGCCTCGAGGCAGCCCGCGCTCCAAAGGA
>JAWWMS010000059.1:17377571-17471284 GCA_035048045.1 Chlorospingus semifuscus | reverse complement strand
AGGATCAAAATCTAACCACCAGACACTTCTGGCAATGTTCCAGGACCTCCGAGCCCCCCAAGGGTTGTCTCGGTGACCCTGCACATCAGGAATGATGTGCTGAGATCCCACAGTTTGGTTTTTTTAAGTAGCAGACAACATGCCAATTTTAAACTTTTTTCATTCTTATTAATGTAAGGAAACAATCTCATTACAGTTTTTAATGAAAACCATATTATAAATAAATATAGTCTAAATATTCACTAGAAAACAAAGTATATCTCTTTACAGAATCCATATTTTTGCTAGTTTTCAGATAGCTTTATTTAAGCAATAAATTTTGCCTAAGAAAAGACACACATCTTTGATTAAACAGTGTTTATGAGAAAAGAAGGTGGTAAACCAGATTTTTCTCAATCACTGTTAGGCAAAAGTGTTTCCTTATGTTGGGAGCACGCAACCATAACAGTGTGAAGAGTGTTCTGAGAAGACTAAACATACTGGGCAAATGCCAAATTTTATTTGAGGCTTAAATAATACTTTGATCCAAATTCAAAGGCAACCATACAGATTTCTTAAAAATATTCAAATACTAACTCCCTTTTTTTATATTCTTTTGAATGCTAGCTTTTTTAAACTGACTTCAATTTTTTGCCATCTTTAAGTAGGTTAATTTAAAGCCCTGGATTCTTACCAAATTATAATGTCTCTCGTATTTGCAAAGTGCTCTACGGGACATAAAATGTCTGGCCTCTGTTAAGTATTAACCATAGACATTAAGAAGAGTAGAAAGTAGAATAAAAAAAGTCTTAATTAAAAACAACTTACATGCAGATATAGCCTATAGATTATAGATTGTAGATTATAGATTATATGTTGATTTTAACCAGTTTTTTTTCACCAAATGAACAAGCTCCAATAAAATTATAATAATTTATCAGAAGTTTGATTAATATTAATGTTGAATTGTTTTATTTGATCACCAATGAGGTTAAAAAAAGGAAATTTATTTTAATCACTTATACTAATATTTAAGATATATTTTGTCTTATTACACTTCGTTATTAATGGTCAGGTTTTATACAATTTCTCTTTCAACTGGCTGTGGCAATTGGTTTAATCTGATTAAACTGATTTAATCTGACAGGTTTTGGTGGATTAGATTGTGATGACTTGATAGAGTTACATAGAGAGTGTCCGTAGCCCATGGACAAAGTTTATGGATGTCAGCTAAAGAAATAACAGATTCCAAGATTTCCATACAAAACACATAAGAAGTAGCTTCTTTTTATCTTTTGTTTGATGGATTTTTTTTGTTTGCTTTTTTTGCTCATTTTTCTGTTCATCAACTTTAAATATAGTCATAATTTTGTAAATATGGGTCTGAGACATAAGGAGAAACAAAACTTATGGACAAAACCAGACAAATGGACATAGCTAGAGCTCTGGTAACACTGCAGAAAGATAATAATTGTGGTTTTAAATTTAGGACTTACCCTGGAACCACTCAATATACAGAGCTCAAGTAATCTCCATTATTTAATTAAACAAAAAGATAGGTGGATTTTACTATCTGAGATATAACTGAAAACACAAAATTATAAAGGTAATTGTCAATATGCAAGAAACCAGCATGGTTGTGGAAGACGAGACTTCAACATCTGATTTCTAATTATATGTTTTTTTGCTTTTTGTTTTTCAGCTCCCATACGAAAATTTCTCATTTTACTATGTGTTGCTAATGGCTTACTGAATGGTTAGTCCACAGAGAAGGAAGCTAAGTTAAAGTAAAAAAAGTCAAGAGGAAAACATCCTCTTTTTTATTCTATGTGTGTCCATTTATAGAATTAATTTAATATTCTTCAGTACACATTCTAAAAATCTGTGCTGTGGCGGTGCAATTTTGTACACTCAGAATTTAAAAAAAATATTTAAGTGGAAAATCTGGGTATTTTTAATGTGTGTCTGTTAGTTTAAATATTCACTTTTCACTTTACTTATACAAGAAGGAAGTTATTGAATGCTGTAGTTACTGTCTTTGGTGAGGAGCAATCTCTGCCAGGAATAACATCCTCCAAATATGGACAAGTATGAGGGCTGCAAGGCAGAAAAGGTACTCAAGCTGTTTGGCTACTGACTAATTTCCCTTTAAAAAAGATGGTTTAAAGAAGACAAAGGATCATACAATACTTTTTAAACTTTAACAGTCAAGTGTTGGGAAACCTCACATACATAACAGATTATACTGTGTGGTAATGTATAGGAGTTGCCACCTCAGAGGATATGGACACTGAAAATAGACTTTTTGTATAATTTTTCTTTTTACAAAGAATTTTTTTTAACTTTTCTTAATCTTCTTAAAGTACCACATGAGCTTTTATTCAGAGAAGTTAATTATTACCTGCTACAATGCATGGCTTAAAATTATGAGATGTTATTTAAAGCTCATTACATGTAGAAACCTGAAAGAAACAGCTCTTCCTTCCTGTGTGTTTGAAAGAGACTTCTAGTTTGTATCTGTTTGATTACAAACTCATTTATACTTCTTACTTTATAAAACACTATAATCTAATTACAATCTAATTAGAGAATTTGCAGAACCTAGATCCAAATATAACATGCCATTGAGCATAATATGTGTATCCGTTATAATTTATTTGTTGCCATAAATTCTTTGTGAAGTTCCAGAGGTATGTGACAAGAGCAATTGCCTCTTTCAAGGTGACTTACAAGGGACTGCTGGGGCACAGTACTCTGCAACTTATCATGACACCAGTGCAAATCTGAACCAGACGATGGTGACCATTCACCACCCTTGTGAATCTAGACTGGTTTACCCAGGTGAGAGATGAGGCCTAGGTACATGATATTAGATATTCTAAACATCTATCGTCAGCATGTGAAGTTGTTTTTAATAGTATGTATATCAAATTAAAAGAAATAGGTAAGTGAGGTAGGTTTTGAACCTTGACATTTAAAAAATGAAGAGTTCTCAAGCAAAGAAAATATTGGAAATTTCAATTTTCCTGTGTTGCTATTGAAAGATTTCTCAGTAATACTGTCACAAGTAAAACAGCACCATACTATTCACAGTTTTGGATCATTCAACTGTTCTGCCATTTGTTCATGGTATCCACAGCTTGATTCATTTCTGCAGTTTGTTAAGGACCTTGAAGCATGATTCCTCCCTTCCTCCCTTCTTTTAAAAGATTAAATTTGTTCTCAAAAAGCAGCTGGTGAATTATCAATAATTTTCATGTTCTTGAAAGTGATTGAATCAACATAATCACATGCTACAAATGAACAGGTGCTGGAAACACAACTTCAGACACCTCAGAAAAAGATTAAACCAAGATGAATAAGCTCAGCTGGAAAAGGTAACCTTTTTGAAATTCCATCAATTTTAAAATACTAGGACATTCTGAAAATTATTTTATTCAAAGCATGGAGAATTGGTTACTATAAATCAAGTTCCATTTAAATCTCCCTTCAGTATTCACAGAATACTGGTAGTTTTATCCCAGTTTTAGACTTAGAGAAAACAGTGAAGACAAAATGTATTTATTTTAGTCTGTGAACAAAGCTATACATAAACTTTCTCACTTGAGGCAATGTGACGAATAAGATAAACAGAGGCTCTGTACTGGCTGTCTGAGATATGCTTTAAACCATTGCTGGGTTTATGGTGATTATTATCTTGAATGCACCAGTAAAAGGACTTTTACAACTATCCTGATCGGTTCTCATTTCCTAGTCCAGTCAGATCAAAACTACATATTTTTTTATTCTGGCTCATATAAGGGCACTTATCTATGCCATCCAGTATGTGAAATCAACTGGTATGTAACAGATATTATCACATACTGGTTTTGATTGAATACAGTGGAGATATGTATATAAAAATAATAAATGTTTAATTATACTCTTTCTATTACTTCTAACATAAATTCTTATATAGTAAGCTCTGATTTGTGCTGCAATTTCTGTCACTCAAAAATCAAGACCTTGATTTATTTTATTTCTTTCTCTGTGCATAATCCCATTTAAATTCCACAGCTGTATATCATGTCTTAAATTCAGGTTCAAGTGGAGATAAGTCATATATATTCACCACAAAACTATTCGCATTTCCCATAAAGTGCATCTGTGAAAAACTTAGTTGTTCTCTGAAACCTGAATTTAACAGTGCAGAAATAACATGACCTGACTTAAGTCACAAAGTAAGAAACTCATATTTCTACAAGACCAGGACACTGCTCAGATCCTGTGCCAGACACAAAACAGCACAATGCCATTGACTTGATGAAGGAACTTGACAATTCAGGTTAGGACATATACATGACAGGTTCTTTTGCTCTTAAATATTTCTTTAGACCTCTTCCCTGTCTCTTCACCAGTTTGTGGTATTTTCTCTGTGGTCAAGAAACATGTACATGTTTTCATGTACAAAGTGTCAGACACTAAACTTCATCTCAAGAAAGTTTTCTGTTTGCAAAAATACTTTCTCAGTCTAGACCTGAGTAATCCAGAACAGTATGAGAGACAATACAACTGAATAAAGATATTGTCCCAATACTCAGTGCGATGAGATAGACTCCAAGAAAGTTGTAGGAGTTATATTAGAAGGTTATTTTATTCTTTAGAATCTGTCATGTTCTGGGTTTTGTCAAAAAGTAGTTTGGTTCAGAGCAATTCTAAACAGGGCTTTGTTTCATGTTTAGGCATAATGGCTTTTAATTTTGAGGCTTTTCTGTAAGCAGACTTCCTAAGAATGTTGAAGATACAATCCTATCTATCTTCTTCAAGGAAAACCATGATAATGACATATATTCAATTTTAAAAATATATTAAAAACTGCAATTACTTTAAATAAGATTTTTTTTCAAAATGTATCCCTCATCATGACATCTATCAATCTCATGCTACCAACAGGATGTTCTAGTCCTTTGAGAACCGTGTACTGCTGCCTGTCTACTCACCTCTGTGTAGGGTATGAGGTCCTAGTGCAGGAGGGGCAGACATCAGACCTATTTCCTCTGTAATTCCATGCTCTTTCATTATGAGCAGTCTCCAGCAGAACTTCCTTCTTCTTTGCATGGTCGAAGCACACATGAAAGTTTATCATAGGAAAGCTTACATCAACATAGAAAAAGATGAAAATTTGCATGACAAAAAGAACTTGTGTTTTTCAGAAAGAGCTCTTCAGTGCAGTTATTATTAATAGAATAGGTAATTATAAATATGAGCAAAGTGATACTCTTCCAGAATATTTTTCAAAGCTACCTGAGTTAACGATCCACTGCACATACCTCAGCTAGATTTGATGGCTTTTGCTTTCTAGAAATCTTTAATGGATTTTGCTCTCTCAGTATGTCCCTACATTCCTGAACTTTTTAAAACTTTAAGCATTTGTATTTGGACAAATAATTATGATTTTCACATTAGCTGTGTAAAGGAGGAATATATCCTTTATATCTCCTCTGCCCCTAAAGTTTTGTTCCGTCTTGAGACCTAATACAAAACTGTCCTACTGTTTGGTTAAAAAGCTCTTAGAGTTGTTCAGAAGAGCTGAGATTACATTAAAGAGATTAGTTCAAGACAAACAAAATAAAATAATATTTTTAAAAACCACATGGAAAATATGTCTGTATACTGCATGCTTAATCTGTTAATAACTTCTTATATTTCAAGGATGGATAAATGCTGAACAAGACACTCTTGTAATAAGACAATCTAGCTCAATTTAAATTGCTTAACTTTACCTAGCAGGTATAATTGTGTATAAGTCTTCCCCAAATTATTCCAAAAAATGCTCTGAATCTGAATCAATTCCTCCACAGAAGGATGAAGTTAATTGAAAAGAAGCAATATTAGTAAATGTACAGAAACATTGCAGTTGTAATAATCCATTTTTTTTCAAAACCCCACACACATACACACCTCCTCCCCTCTCAAAAGGCTGAACACAGAGACAAGACTACAAACAAACAAAACAAAAAACCAAAATCAACCAAACAAAAGAAATCAAAGCAAGAAGGGGGAATTCCTGTAACAAGTGAATGAGAGAAGCTGAGCTTTCATCAACTTTTAGAAGAATGAGAAAGGGTAACAGTGTATCTACATTTTTGTCTCCTTTCACAGCTTCCAGTCCATCCCACCCTATAACACCTATATTCTACTCTTTTTATGGCTGTTTCTATATTTTTCTCATGGATCTCTCATCTGATTTTTCTTTCAAAACTCTTGTTTCTAATGCCTGAAAACACATAACTTCCAAAAATAACTTACCAATTACAAAAATTAAATGTTTGGTTGTGTAATAACATCTCAAAAATACCATTTTGTGGAAAATCAACTTGTAACAGTGATTTAGTAGAATTTTCAGTATGGAGAAATTTTGGAGATTTGAAAATCACCAGGAACTGGCAAAAATTTCAGTCACCTTTATTACTTCTTATACTTTTCATTCATTATTGATACATGAAGAGTAACAATCCCAAGAAAAAAAAAAGGGACATAAGATATTGCCTCCAAAGAAAACCATTCTTAAATTCATCTCAATGTTTGTGGCAGTTTTTATAACAGCCTAAGGATGTCTTTGATATGTGCTTTAGCTGGCATTTTTTAATTTAATATTTATATAATTTATTTTTCTCCAGCAGTACACAGTGTGTCATACTTCAAAGATAGCCAGCATATGATCTCCTGAAGATGAAAGCTAGGACAAAAGTTATCCAACACGACCTCTTTCCATAAATATGTACAATATATTATTTCAAATATGATGTACATTTTTGATCTTAATTCTTTTTGTATTATTCTCTCAGCTCACCCTTGATTCCTTTCTTGATATTCAATGTGTCTGACAGTCTTTTTCCTAATGGTGGGGATTTTCGGAGCAGTTATAAAGGAAGTGCTTTCTCTGGAAACAGAAACTGTGATGTACTATGTAAAAGATTTAGAATATTTTCACTTATTTCCAGCCAACAGTTTTCATATCCTTTAAGAATAATAGGAAGTCTGCCACTTTTTTCTGATCAGTAGTATCACTCTTAAAAGTATTCAAATACAGTTATTCCTTCTCATCCCCCAGAAGCTATTTATTACTTCTATTGTTACATGAAGCATAATTTACTTTATATCAACTCATTTTGCAAGTGTAAAAAGACACGCGAACTCATGTTCAATGAGCATGTTTTCTTAATTTTCAGTGTCTACTTAGACTTGAACAACAAGTCTGCACTTTAACTGCACTTAAAGGAACTTCTAGAGGTTATAATTTGCATCCTCCATCAGTATTGTTTTGCTCACTCCTTAATTCTGGCTAATTATAACCACATTTGTTAAGACTTCGTAGCTATTTGATTAGGGAAAATCAGAAATTCATGTTGCTTCACCCTGAACTCACCACCCCAGAATCAGTAATTATCATGCACATATAACAGAGTCTTTTCCTCTGTACAGTCACCTCATAGCCCTCCTGAGACAGAAACATTACATTTCTGGAAGATTCTTGAAAACGTTGCTAGCTTAGAATTTGTATTTATAAACTAGAAATCAGACTTATGAATTTTGAAAAAGTGGTTATTGAATTTGCTTATTGAGGTACAATAAGATAAACATAAAAAATGTTCCAGCCTCCCAAGGAACTATCACACACATAAAGAATAAAGATGGGATCTAAAATAGACATCTGACCATATTAATATCCAGACAGATCTTCTAAGTCTCTTTTGTCAATTTTCTAATCAGGGTTTCAAGCCATTCACTGGCACCTACCAATGGGGAGGCACTGCTTTGCCAAACACTTTTTCAGTATGTGTGTAAATAATGTAATTTAAATTACCACAGAAAGGCACAAATAGTTTTTTGCCTTTATATATCCTATCATCAATTATGTAAAAAAGTACAAGAACAAATAATTATATTCTGAGAATTATACATTCTGCCTTGTGTATGCTGACACTATATTTTCACAATTTTTTCTGCAATATTTGTGTTAAACTATTTGTTTTTCTCTTTAACTGTGCATTTAACTTTTAGATACATTCTTTTTTGTTGTAGTTGATGTCTCTTTTGTCTCTTTTTCAATTTAAAATTTTATTTTTGCATCAGTTAGTTTTCATTGATTGTGAGGAGTCAAAGGCTGTGGCTTTGTTGTTCGTTTTCAAAGATAAAAAATACATTCCCAGTTTAGCAGCACAAACAGGCTTGTAAACCACTGTCATCCTACAGAAAGTTTTCAGTACAACTTACATTACTTTACATTTACAGGAAATTATAATATTCCCTTTACTTGATCATCCTAAAGCACATCTCAAGCAGTCATTCATTATTACACACAAAGTATAATCTGATTAGTAGTATTTTCTACAACATGAGCAACATCAAAAGATTTGCTCCTCTAGTCACCCTCTGAAACCCACATTTGCATGTTCATGAATCCACTTTTCTAGTTTTACTTGTTGGTTTGTTTTTAGTGGTGGAGTTTTTTGGGGTTTTGTTTTGTTTTGGTTTGTTTTTTTTTCCTAATAACCAAGACCTGTATAATCTCACAGATATTACAATTCTGACTTCATCACTCTCCAGGTTACTGACGAGGCAATGCAAATTGGCAGTGATGCATACTTGTATTTCTTTTCAGTGTTGGCAAACCCTAGATAAAATCCATTTCTTTTATTAAATTGAATTGGTTTTAGTACTTTCAAAATTTTTATTGCTTTTTTGAGTCATCAATATTTTCTACCAGTTTTTCTAGTGTACTTAAGAAATACAGTGTACTTAGTTTCTCATAGTGTCTGTGTGTGTTTTCTGAAGAGAGAGTCCAGTGATGTTTTCCAGGTTCTGGTATCCCCCATCCTAATGCCAATGCATCAGTTCAACTTATTTTTTTTTCAAAATTTATTTGGGGTAAAGAAAGGTATTAATACCTTTTCAAAGGTCACTTTCTTCAAACAGTATACCAAAACACTCAAACATCACAGTGGCAAGACATTGTCTCCATCTCAATACAGAAGGAAAAACTGTGGTTAGTTGTCCTGTATAATTTTTTAAAATTTGTTCTCAGAAGCATTAGAACTTTCATATTGTGCAATAACCTGCACAATGTATGGATAGCCAGATCACTCCTGAAGGTGTGTGATTAATGCTCCTTTACCACAATTGCTATTTCTGTCGAGCAGTAACTCCAGGTCATTTAGAATAATATTTCAGAAGAAATATCTGAAAAACTAAGATTACACTGCTAGAGTATAAGTATCAGCTTTATAAGTATCAGCTTTCATGCCTAATACATTTAAAGTTCTGTTGCTAAACTAAATTACCAAATGTTCACTAATTCACTGTTTTCAAAACAGTTAGGACTATTGAAATTTTAGAATTTTCTGCATGCATGACTTCTACCACTTGCTTATCTTTTGGTAAAAAGGGTGAGGTAAACGGTAAAAGATTTTTGTTTTTTGGTTTTGTTTTCTGTTTTTCCAAATACAGAATTCATTGTCTGATCAGAAGAAATACCATCAAATAATAGAAATTATTTTTTCTTGCAATCACAAGATTTCTTTTACTTCAAGAAAGACTAGTTTTGGATAAAATAAGTAGTGTATTTCTGTCATTTCTTCTCCTGTTTTCAGACCCTTTTGGAAGTGTATTATTACTTTGTGTATTTTCATTGCTAGATACAAATCAGTCCATAGGGACTGTTTATAGTATACTTGTCTGGAATTTCTTGCCATTATTTGAAGGATTCCTAAGTCATATACTAAAATTCAATCAGTAATTCACACGTGGGCTGTGATAGTCAAACTGTTATCTCATAATCTGTCTCAAAACCAGTTAGGATAATGGTTGTGAAATAAAACCTGAGCGTACTATTGTGTGTGGTTTAGACTGATTTTGAAACAGAACTAATTTTGACAGGACTAAGCAAAAGGTTATATTCTAGACTCAGGTGAGAAAAATAACTTTTCTTCTGGTGCAATGTACTATAATTTTTTTGTGCAATCTACTATGATAATTCAAATTTCACTTTGCAGTGAAACTTGGAGCCATCTCTTAGATGGCTAAAATCTCCAGAGAAAACAGATAGAAGCAAGCTTTTTTTTTTTGCTTTTTTTGTTTTGTTAGGGTTTTTTTGTGTTAAACTAACAAAATTTAAAGCTAGACATATAATGGATAGACAGGTGATCAAGGAGCCCAGAGACATACCAATGTTTAGTGAAGACCACTAATAGGAAGACCTGCCAATTCTGTTATAGAAAGAGACAACCTTATGGTAAGACTTCATACACTCTTGTCATGAAACTGTCACCAAAATTGAGTCAGGGAACCTGTAGAGTGAATCAAAACAAAGGAGGATGTCTAAGGAGGAATATTTCAATTCTCAGAACAAAAGCAGGGCAAAATAATATAATTAAATGATTAACCTGAAGAAAGGAAGGGATAGGGTTTAATACCTAAATTATTCTTTTTGGATACTATAAGAACAAAATTCTCTGTCTTAAGAGCTTTCAATGCTTTAAATTCTTGTATATGCATACTTTATCTCTTTACTTTTCATTTATTAAATCTTCAGAGGTTTATCCCATTTTTCAGCTGTAGCAGGAGTTCTTGAAAATGTGTCATTTCCCAAGGAGACATCCTAACGTGATGAAGAGAAAAAAAATTCTCAAGTACAGATTTCAAACTCCTTTGTGTTTTGGACAACGGAGACTATTATTTGCCATCATAAGTTCTGTATTGATCAATGATTATAGGATGACAAATGACTCTCAAAGCACAGTAATTCAGCTTTCCTTTGTTTAAACACTCTGGTGTACATTCCTATAGTGTTTTTTCTCAAGGCAACCCTGAGGCAGCCTTCAGGGTATGTTTTCAGTACTGCAAGGCTGCACATGTGGCTTCAGCAGGAGTCAGCAACTCCCTGAACCTTGTCCAGCTGCCACGACCTTGTTGTCATAGTTTTAGCATGATACACAGGGCACTATTTTAATGAAGATATGTGAGATGTACTAAGACCTGGCTAGCAAGGTCTTAGTTGAGAAGAGACAGAAGAGACTTCATTACAATATTATTTGGAAAAGAAAAGACTTCATTACAATTTTTTTTCAAAATGTTGGTAATGATCTAGCTTGAAATATCACCCAGTTTAAACTACAGTAAGTGGCATTTCAGGCAAAAATATACTGTTAAATGCTGATACATTAATGGGATTTGGGCAGGGCTTTTGGCAAATTTCCATTTATGAGGACCGAATGAGGGTTAAAAATATTTATTTGTAAGAGAAAGCAAACTGACACTGTTATTTTCTTGGCTGATAAATTATTTTCCAGTGAATCCCCAGTTCCTTTTAGCAGATCAGCTACTTTTCTGCTATAGGCTTCATGATAAGCAGTTTGTTTGGATTGTTTGCTGGGTCACTGGCAATCCTTGTTACAGAGTATTAATTCCTTTGTATGTCTGCATGAATGAAATATGCTGGACTACAGAATAGCACAGGAACAGCAGTGAGAAATTAGCAACTTGTACTAATTTTCTTTTAAGGAGATATTTCTGCAAGAATGACTGAAAACTTCAGAACCAGAAAACATCTATTGAATTTTTTGGCCAAGTTTCAGCTAATTAGTCATAACCAATAACAGCCACAGCAATTTAGTTTTCAGTTGAGAGAAGAAATGCATTACTTATTTTCTCTCTCTCTATTTTTCCTTCCCTTTTTTTTTCTTAAGTCACCTTTAATGCTGGTTTCATTTAAAAACTAAAACAGAGAAAAATTGAGGTAAAATATCTACCATTTAATAACAATCAAACAGGTATACCTTGGTTTTGTTCCTAATATTGGAACAGCTTTTATGGATTAGAGAATATTTAAACTGATTAGAAGCTTCAAGTGACAGTGGTCATGTCTAGCTGAATGAAGCATTAAAGAATGATTCAAAGAAAATTGTGTCTCTAAAGGCTGTTAGCTCTCTCCAATAGACTAAAATAAATGACACAAGAAGTTCTCATATGCTTCCACATTATTCAGGGTTATACATTTTTAAATTATTTATTCAAGGAAGGCAGATTTTCTACTATTTTAAAAGTTAAGAAGGGAACTAAGTTTACTACCTATCCTGTTTGAAATTCAGGGAAAAACTCCTAAATAGAATGGCCAATGGCTGCAGTAGAGTACATAGTGAAATTCAGTATAATGATAATGGCATTTTTTAAGATTCCTTTGAGGAAGAGTAAGAGTAATAAAACCATTTAAAACAATTTTTTCATTTTGCTGAACTAGTAACTTTGGCTAATGTGAGTGGTGCCTTCTCAGGCCTTCTAGCACAATACAAAGATGCATAACTTACCAAAGAATTAACTTCAGTCAGCATGGAGAGGAACATGAAACCAAATCTGACTTTGCATATACTTTATCACCTAGTAAACTCTTGCAAGACAGCACTTCATCTTCTTTAGCAACACCTTTCACAATACTAATCTTTCACGCATGTGTAGGGGTGCTCGCTGCATAAACAGGGGCCATCAGAGGCTTCATATATTTATGTCCACCTTTCACTCTTACTCCCTAATGATTTAACATAAAGTACTGAAACTGATCTTGTGACAGATCCTTCGAGTCTGTGTTCAATACTACAAGAATAGGTGAAAAAGGTAAATAATACTATGAATTCACCTACAGGCAAACCTAATTTGTGACTGTATCATGAACACTAGCAAACAGCAAACAATTTATTTACTAAAAAACAAATCCTGGCACTACTGAATGTACACTTTGGAGTAACAAGAACATCACTGTACAGATGCCATGATTTGCTGATTTGTGATTCACAGCTATACCTATACATCTTTCTAGCAAATGGTTATAAGCCTAAGACTGACAATGCAGGAAGCTCAGCTATTGTACATACACAGCGGAAGTGATGTCCTTTGGAATGCAAGTGATTAGTACTTTGCTAATAATGCAATATGTAGGATGACTCAGTTCTTTGAGACACACCTAAAATAGTGTAAAATAGGAATATGTAGATTGAGAATTAGGCATGGTATCAAAAGATATGTATGTTACTGATAATGACTGATATTGGATTATGTGAACTAAATTAATGAAGTAAATCACTGATTAGAATACATGCATGATGCCTTTAATGAAACTTATCACCACACACTGAGGAGTTCATGGCCCAGTGAACCATTAAGCTGAGCAAGCGATGCCTGTGCTGCATTATGCTTCACTTATGTCACTGTGCCATGACTCCTGCGCTGTGCTGTGTGCATGCCCTGGCTGCAGGAGAACCTCAGCACTGCTGTGTGCATCCCCTGGCTGCAGGAGAACCTCAGCAGTGCTGTGTGCATGCCCTGGCTGCAGGAGAACCTCAGCACTGCTGTGTGCATGCCCTGGCTGCAGGAGAACCTCAGCACTGCTGTGTGCACGCCGTGGCTGCAGGAGAACCTCAGCAGTGCTGTGTGCATGCCCTGGCTGCAGGAGAACCTCAGCACTGCTGTGAGCATGCCCTGGCTGCAGGAGAACCTCAGCAGTGCTGTGTGCATGCCCTGGCTGCAGGAGAACCTCAGCAGTGCTGTGTGCATGCCCTGGCTGCAGGAGAACCTCAGCAATGCTGTGTGCATGCCCTGGCTGCAGGAGAACCTCAGCCCACCCAAGGTAACACAGGAGCCTGTGGGCAGCTCCCACTCAGCACACCCAACTACACTAGCCACTTGACCTTCTCTTTTTGTAAAAGTGTTGCCACAAATTCTCACACAGCCATGTTTTCAGCTTCACAGTAGAAACCCTGTTTTCTTATAAGAAAATCTTGTAAGCGCTCAAAAGATGGGATAACTTTTCCATGGGTGAGGTCTGCACAGTTCCCAACACCTTAATTAACGGCCCATTTAACATCTCCAAACTAAGGCTTTCCAGCATCTGAGGAGAATAATATTGTGTCATCTTCTCTTTATAACTTCAACTATAGCTGATAACTGTGGCTATAATATGTGATAACTGTTAATTATAGTGTTAACAAAGTTAAGAAATGGCATTATAAACCCTACTTTATAGAACACAAGTTCCTTTCTTACAGGAATCACAATGAACCAGGACCTCATGGTGCAGAATAAGTCCTCACAAAAGAAAACAAGCAGTAGGAAATGAAAGGTAAATTTTAGACACATATAGAGAGAACAATGCGTTGGATTTTGGAGAGCTGAATAAAAAACTTAAGTGGTTTGTTTTGGGGTTTTTTTTGTTTGTTTTTTGTTTTTTGTTTTTTAAATCTGTGATAAAGATAGTTGGATGAATTCCTGTTTGATGGAAGAAATAAACTGAGTAGTGACTCTTAACTGGCCTGCAGGTACACTGAAACTCACCAGAAAGGGAAACATAAAAATCCAGATCCCATGAAAAAATAAGCTAATTTACTCAATCACGTAAAAATATAAGTATTTAAGTAATGGACAAAGGGATTTTATATTGCATAGAAAATGAATAGCTAAAAAGAAATGATGTATGAGGTGGGGATATACTGCTAGAGTGTGGTCACACAAAGTAGGCAAGAGCTCTGTGAAGCACTGTGAATATTGTTTTCTGAATTTTTATTTCAAATTCAAAATCATTATGTAAATAGCATTGCATTTAGTATTTTTTCATTTCATTGGCATTCAGAGGATCATAGATGTACTTCAAAAGAAGTAAAATGTATGTATCAACAAACATTAGTTCTCACTCAAAATATGATTAAGCTAATTAAAACCAAGTAGTTCCTGTAACCAAGAATTTTGCAGGATTCACAGAATGGTTTGGATATATAATGGGTATGAAGAGTGCCCTCCAGTCTTTATAATAGGAAATTAGAGCAATAGAATAGGAAAAGGGAAAGAGCTACAGAGAGAAAAGAAAATTATTTCATTCCATAATAATTTAAACAAAATTTTTGAGATCCTCAGTGACAATTCTCAAGATGATTGGCCAGGAAACTTCCCTAGGCAATAAATTATGGGAAGATAATGCTAATTTCAGCACAGATTAAGTGACAAATATAGTATTATTATCTATGATCAAACTACATGTCATAAAAAGTTAAATTGGCAGCATAAAACTGGAAAGAGAATTAGAGCAGTCACAGTTAAATATATGTCAGTAGCAGAATACTTCAGTGTGTGTTTTGTGGGCAGATGCAGATATCCAGCATATAATCCCAAAATGAATCTCTCTAGATGAGAATTGGATTCCAACAAGCCAGAAGTAAATCTCTTTTGGGAAAGAAATTGAGGCAAAGGGTGATTCTGTCAGATAAAGAGCAATGCTGATGAAGAACTTAGAGCACCTTGAACCGACATTTAATCAGCATCATATTTTTTTCTCCTTTTTGTGCTGTAACTTCAAGAAATTCACTCAGCCTCTTCTGGCTTAGAGAAGAAATCTCCAGTGTAAGCACAGATTTCTTGTAGTTAACTCCACTTTGGTGTGACTTTCTTCTTCTATTCTTAGCATACATATATTGCTGTAATACATCAAAGGCCTTAACTGAAGAAATAACTTGAAATAAGGCTAAGAAGTTTTCAGCTGCCTAAACATAGACATTTAGTGCTCTTTTAGGTTCTGTTGAATAATTTGCCAGTGCTGCAGCTGCAGCTTCAGATGGCACAGGTCTCCCACGAAGACAGTTTTGCATCTGCCAGCAGACATCACATGATAGCCTAGACCATTTGGAAATGGCACATTTATGTACAGACAAATCAACTCCTTTATGTCTGATTTTTATGTCTAGGAAATCCCTGAGTGGACAAAACAATTGCAAAAATCAGACTTTTTTTTTTTAATTGTGTTTAATGGTTTGTAGAGCATGAGTATTTTGTTACTAATCAATCATTTTGTTGAGCACTGCTGAAATCACTAATATAACATGAAACAACAACAAAAAAAAAAACAAAACAGGTGGAGTAACTTTTTTCATTCTTGGTCTTGTTATGATGCAGAACCTGCAGCATCTTCAAACAATCTGCTTTCCCACTTACTATTAAAAAATGAAAAATGATTCAGTGTTCAGCAAAGATTATTGAGACACTAACCACAAAGTCAAATCAACCGTGGAAAGAATTCATACATATATAATGGGGTTAAAATCCTCAAGTGCTGTGGCCTAACAAATTTATTTCACTTCTTGATGTCAGAAAACAGTCCCTGTAGAACCCTTGTGTGTGTCAGAAAGAAAGCAAAGTAGGGACACTGCTTAAGTGACAGGAAAAGAAAGCAAGTGAAAAGACAAGTGAAGGAGGAAAGTAAAGGTGAGGTCACATAATAATACTCTGGGTTTTTTCTCAGAGGACACTAGCTAGTTCTTGCATAGCAAGGGAAGGATACTGGATGAGGGAAACAAGGATGGCTTGAAGGAAAGAAAGCATTGAAATAAAAGCTAAGGTTAAAATGACAGGAATTCAGTGGAGGAAATTAAGTGGGTCATGCACATTCTGGTATATTTTTCTGAGGGATAGAGACAGAAGGGTTAGCATGTGGGTGAATTCTGAAGTGAGAGTGGGACAAAGAACCAAAGATACAGAAGAATAAAAGCCAGGACTCAGGAATTTATTATAGATGGTAGAACTTCCTAATTTGTTTGCAGACAGTTTGCTTTATGCAACTGCTCCGCCCTGATGTGAGGGGGAGGCAATTTCTTTCCCAGAAAAGAAATGTGAGTGCTCAGCTCTGGGAAGCAACCAGTAAGAGGAGCAGCAAGAAGGGACAATGCTGCATAGGTGAATAGACTAAAGAATTTTGGATATATTGATTTATTTTTTTTTTTAATACAGGCAAAGAGGTAAGGTCCTAGACAAACTGAAGTCCCATCATACCATATCATGTGAGGAAAGAGAAAAGACTTCAAGAACAATGCTGAAAAGACTGAGCAGCCACAATTAATGCATATAGATTAGAAGCCCACTGAAAGTGCTGACAGACTAGCACTTGATTTTGAAGGAAGATGAAGGAAAAAGCAGTGACAGCTTGGCGCTGCAGTGGTTCTGCACTGATTAAGTACTTAGTGAAGGGTTAAGCACTTAAAGCTCCCTAAGAACTTCAGTCTGGGTTAAGTGCACTCAGCAGGTGGCTCAGTGAGCGTTAAAGAGCAAAAAAACCTTGTTATTGAGGCTATGGCAGATTCCTCTCTGCAAACTTGTTAATATACTGCACAAAAAATGAAGTTTTTTAATGAATTACATAAATAAGTAGGTTTGTTTATTTATTAAATTTGTTCTTTTTATCTTTCTGCATGTATAATCTTAAATTTGACAGTCAAATTGAGTATTATTATTTATCTATAAATACTAAAATTGAAAATTTGTGACCAGGAAATATTTTGCTTCACAAACCCCTCTGAGTACCCAAAAATACAGCTACAGAAAGCATTTTTACATCATCATGTTTAAATCCCTTACATATTGTCATAGACATGTCAAAGCTCTGGATATTTATTATAATATTATTTATTTTAGTTTGTCTACTCAATGAAGATTTTTAATTCCCATGTGTCCATTGAATATGTATATTGAATTACAGCCACATTCCCACAATGAAATACATAAAATGCCTTTGATAAAAAATGCCCATATTTTTATTTGATATGAAAGCTCAATGCCATATTAGTTTAATATTCATCAATGCTCTTTAAATATAATACCCTTGCCATAATACCCCTTGTGCTTTCATTACCACTCATTGGCAGAAGAACTTAGTAATTAGCCTTGAGGTGAAACCTCTCAAAATGACTGATTTAGGAGATTTTAAAAAAAATCAGATTACTATGGTCAGGAAAAAAAAAGTTGTTACTGCAATACAATTATAGATACTTTTATAATTTAGTTGCTATGTAAAGCTCTATTGGCTTCACATGACAAAATGTTTTTTGGGGTGGGCTGCAGCAGAGAACTCTGTGAGAAGAGGTCATGGGCTGCCTCCATGACAGTTCCAAAATGGATTGGCTGCTGCACAGATCTGAGCCCATCAGCTAAGCTGGTGTGCCTCTATAAAAACATATTTAGGAAAGGGTAAAAAACACAGCACAATCCAAACACAGCCCTGAAAAAAGGTGTGAGAAAAATGTAAGATAAACAGCCCTGCAGACAACGAGGTCAGTGAAGGAGGGCAGGAGGTGGCCCTGGCGCTGGAGAGAGTTCCCTACAGCCAGTGGAGAAGACACTGCTGAGAAGCTTGCCAGCCCCACGCATGGAGGATAATGCTGGAGAAGATATCCTCTCTGCAGCTTGTGAAGGGTTACAGGCTGAGCCAAGGAATGAGGGAGGGTTGGAGACGAGGTGTTAGTTCTGTCCTTGTTTTTTCACCATCATACGCTTTTTTAAGTGGGAAATATACTAAATTAATTTCCCCAATTCAGTCTCTTTTGCCTGTGATCATAGTTGGTAAAAAACATCCTTGTCTTTATCTTAATTGAAAAGCTCTTTAATCTTGTTTTTTCCCCCTTTCCTGTTGTGAGTGTCTTGGTTGTTGCCTGGGAGCCACTCAATGATAGCCCATTGCACTTGCTCTTTATGCTTTAATGAAAAAAAACAAAAAACCAGCCAAATAGACAACCACAAAAAATATGAATCACATAGACACTTTTAAAAAAATTATTATTATTTTCTATTATATTCAATGTGCAAGAGCACAGACATTTACCAGAAACACTAGGATGTAATTAGTGCAATTCTTAAAAAAATAAAATGAAGCGATTAATTCTACACACACAGACGGAGTGTAAGTGCATAGGTAGAGTCATATCAGTGTAAACAATTATTTGACTAGATTTTTGAGTCAGGAAATAAAATCCTTGTAAAGGAATTTATCTTAAATTCTTCCTCTTGCATGAGCCCAGAAATCTTGATAAAAAGGAGATGTGTGTAGTGATGTAGAGTGTGGTAATTAATCTGAACTAACATCAGATTAGTCAGTTTGGGATCAAGTCAGTTTGGGATCTGGGTTAGCAAATCTGATTGAGAGATGTCTGTCCCAAATCATTCTTGATCAGGTTTCCAGGGAAGACTTGCTCCATACAGGTATTGACTCCACAACATGTTTAAGTAGAAGATGATTAAAAACTGAAGCTCCAGGCTCTTGAGGAAATATTGTATGCAGCAGATACACAATTATATGGAAAATAGGTGACTTTATACTCTGCAATCTAAAGCAAACCAGGTTTGATCAGAACATGACAAGAACTTGGAACCTCAGACAGAGGGAAATTTCTTTGCTGAATTCCAAAAACAGAATCACAAATTCCTTGAAAGATAGAGGAGCAAATTTAGGGGGTTCCTCACATTACAAGTGCATAAAAATTGCATTACTTACCTCTTGTGTCCTACTTAATAAGATGTCAAGACAATGGAAAAGAGTCAGAATTAATTTCCAATATCAGATTTTCTTGTTCACCATTAATCAACAACTGATTATATTTTCTTCAGCCTTCTAGAATCTCATATTAGAAGTCAGATATGTCACTTTCTCACTTCTCTGTGAAAAAATTTCTGTCAGAAGGACTCTATTCTTGTAAAGTTTTCTGTGGTATCAAAAATATATATTTGCCTTGCTTCCATCATACTACTCTTTTTATATGTAATTCTTCTGATTATTTGGTGTACCTTATAGTTATTAACGTTTTATTATTTAATTATCCTAATTTCTTTTATTTCTCAGACCATTCTTCTAGTCCCGTCATATTATTTATTCTCCTATTTAACCTGTTTTTCAATCTGTCGATATATTTCCAGAAGTTTGTCTGTTTACAGAAAATTCAGAGTTAACACCTTATTCATGACAATACATTGTCATGTCTCACCTTCAAGCCCCATTGGATATTGTCTTTAATTTTCCATCACCTCAATCTCAAGCTTGACTTAGCACTGATACCTCCCTTGTTTCCTCCGTCTTCTAAACATAAAATTTACAGATGTTTATAGTTTTATCTTATTCCACTCACATGATTAATTTTATACTTTAACTGTTGTTTTCATAAATTTAGTGTTTATTCTTTCCTCCAGATCAATAAGAAAGCTGTGATATTACTCTGATAAAATAACTGATTTTCTAGACAAAAGAAATACAGTAGATCCACTTCATCAAGGATTCAGTGAAGAGGCTTGTATGGCTCATTCAATTTGCAATGGAGTTTAATAAAAAGGCTAACAGCTAAAGAAAAGAAAAGGCTGAACAAAAAACAACAACTGTTTCTTAAGGGAGTTCTCTGATATTTGTTCTTGGGACCAATTTTATTTAATATTTTCATTAACAGTTTTGAAAAAAAATATAGAAAAGATACAGCAATATTTTCAGATAACCATACATGTAAAACATTGTACAGAGAAAGGTTTGAATATCATAAAGGGACAACTGCATGACAGGGCAAAATTAATAGAAGAGCTATGAAATATAATAGGTGGACATACAAAGTGATGCAGTTAGGGATTTAAAGAGCTATTTTTAGTTTGTTATAAATAGGATTAATTGACTTTAAAATAGTAAATGAAGGAAAGACAGTGGATGTAGTTTTTTCCTGGATTCTAATAATTCTTTCGATATTGAAGCTCACAGCATTCTTCTGGAAAAGTGCAGCTGTGGGATGAGTGGGTTCCTGTTGTTCTGGGTGGAGAACTGGCTGAAGGGCAGGGATCAAAATGGTGTAGTGAATGGGGCTACATCTGGCTCATGAATGATCACTAAAGGTGCTCCTCAGGACTCAATTCTAGGGCCAAGTTTTTTCAATGTATTTTTTGATGTATTGGATGCAAGAATTGAATTAATCATTATCAATTTTGCTGATGATACTGAAATAGGAGGTACAGCTGATTGTCTTAAAGGACAGGAGGCCTTGAGGTGGGCTCTAGCTAGACCAGAACATTGATTATGATAAAATTTAACAAGTCAAAATGCTGGATTCTTCATCTGGGACAGAGTAATACTGGACATAAGTATAAACTGGGAGAGGAGCGGACGGAGAGCAGCCCTGCAGAAAGGGATCTGCGGTGATGGCTGGCAGCAGCTCAATATTAGTTGACAGTGTGCCCTGGCACTCCCATTCTGGAGTCATGACCACTCATAACCACAAAGAGTCATAACCAGCCACTAAAAAGAGATGTTTATCCTGCCATATTTAGCACTGCTTTAGGCTCACCTTGAATCATGCATATGTTTCTGAACCCCACAATTTAGGAAGGGTTTGAAGGTGCTTTAATGAGTCCAGAAAAGGGCAACAAGCTGGTGAAAAGGCTGGTGAAAAGACTGGAAAGAGCTTAGTCTCCTAAAAGGAGCACCAAGGACTTTGGAAGGAGGATGAGGGGTGAACCTCTTGCTCTCTGCAGGTTTCTGAGAAGGGGAAATGGAGAAGCAGCTTCTGATCTTGGAATCCAGTGATAGGACAGCTGGGAATGTTCAAAGCTGATTCAGGAAAGGTTTAGGCTGGATATTAGGAAGCATTTTTTTTACTGAGAGGGACTGACCATTTCTTTACACTTGAACAGGCTTCCTTGAGAGGTGTTTGATGCCCCAAGCCCGTCAATGTTTAAGAGTTATTAAGGACATATTTTATCTTTTGGTCAGTCCTGAAGGGGTTGGCAGTTGGACTAGATGATTATTGCAGGTCCCTTCCAACAGAACTATTCTATTCTATTCTATTCTATTCTATTCTATTCTATTCTATTCTATTCTATTCTATTCTATTCTATTCTATTCTATTTGAGAGATCCATGAGCCACTACAGTGATGCTACTGGCTAAAGAACTAGTAAGGCTGTGGGTAGTAGAAATCAGCAAGCATGTTTCAAATGTACTTTTGAAGTTTTTGAAGCATCCATATAACCCACTTTAAACTAACAAATGTTGCCTCTTCATATATGAATCATCAGGGAGCTCTCTGTAGTTGATAGAAAATAATAAACATTCTCTGAGTATACTTTATCTCACTTAATGACTGCCAATTTAATTTAATATTGAAAAAAAATAACATGGAGGTTTTATTTACTGAGAAATACTCAATTAAAACAAAATCAGATATAAACAATACAATAGATGTTCAATGAAAGTTCAATAAAATAGATATTTTTAAAAATTTTTTAAAACGGAAGAATTTTAAAGGGACATATTTTATTTCTATGTAGGTAGATATTTCGACATTTCTAAAGAATATGAAGTTACTCTACATTTGGTAGTTCTTCAGAATAATAGTGTTACTGTGTAATATTGGAACTAAAGATTGTTTATTAGCTTACATGTGAAAATTAGTAATGCAGAAAACTTCTGGGATGTCCTAAAACACATGTGGGTATATACATATGCTTGATGGATGCTTGTAAAGATGGAACCAGGCTCTTTCCAGTGGTGTTCAGAGACAATAAGTGTACCCGAAAACATGAGGTGGTCCACTTTAACACCAGGAACACATTTTTCTCTGTAAGCATCACTGAACACTGGAATAGGTTTCCTAGGAAGGTTGAGGAGTCTCCATCCCGGGAGTTATTCACACATTATGTGAACATGGTCCTGGGCAAGTGGCTCTTGGTTGGCTCTGCTTGGGGAGTTGGATGGGATCCTTTCCAACCTCAAAAATTCTGTGATTCAGTGTTTTTCAAGTTGAGCCTAAGGCTGTCAAGACACATATTGGATAAGTAGACAGTGAGGTGGGTGGGAAATTAGCTGACAGCTTGCACTGAGAATCCAGAACAAGCTGGGATCAGTTGTGGCTGGAAACAGCCTTGCTCAAAGGAATGAGGGGTTCATGACAACAACGACAATAAAAATCAGTAGGATGTCATTGCAGTAATAAATGCAAGTCACATCCTCAGCTGCATCTTCAGGGGCATTACTAACAGAAATAGAACCATGCTCATCCCACTTTTCAGTGCTTGTCAGGTCTAACCCCAAATATTTTGTCTAGTTCTGGTCCCTGTCCCCACAATTCCAAAAATATGTAGATTTGCTGGAGCAGGTCCAGGGTAGGGCCATAATTATGATCAAAGGGCTGAATACCCTGCCATAAGAGGAACAATTAAATGAGTCAGCTCCTTTCTCCCAGAGAAGACAAAACCTTGGTGGACCTCCTCACAGTATTCAAATACTTAAAGGGAGCCTACAAAGAGAAGTTCTCTCTTCACAAAGAGACACATGGAGAAAAGTCAATCAATGCATACAAGTTGCAGCAGGAGAGGTTTTGTCCTGCTATAAGAAAGAAATTTTGCACAGTGAGATCAATCATTCACTAGAACAACCTCCCCAGAGATGTGGTGGAGTCTCCATCACTAGAGGCTTTAAAAATGCAATGGGATGTGTTGCTAGATAATCTCATCTGGGTTTCCTCTACTACAAAATGTTGGAGCAGATGATCTTTTGATTTCCCTTCCTACCTGGGCTATGTTAGGATGCTATGATCCCTAATCTTTTATTCATGACTAATGATTGAATCTTATTCACACTGCATAGCAATACAACAGTTTCCTTGTGCAGAGAATGAATATAAATTCATTGAAATAAATGAAAATACTCAATTGATTCTGCAAGTTTTAAGGGTTCTACACTGTAAATCAGACATTTAAGGTTTTTCCTGTTTGATATATATTCACAGCCTAAAACTGAGATGCCTAGATTAGTCCAACCTTTAAGAACTCACTGTGACAAAGGCAATATCTCCAGTGTTTGATTCATCAGACTACCTCTGGACAGCTTTCATGGAGTGAGTTGTTCTTTTTGAGGTATCTGTTCTTGCTTCTTAATTTGGATTGCTTCAGAGTAAGCCTACATGTTGAACTAATCAGGATATAACATTTAGAAAGCAAAAGAGCTGCTAAATATGTACCCTGGCTTGGATCACTTTGAAGAATTATGACTGACTTTGCTGATGGCAATGGACAATACCGCAAAATTGGCTTTATAATGGAAAGCTTTAGATATTGAAGGATGCAAGAATAAAATACCTTATCATATCAGCTTAAAGAATTATTTACACTGACTGCATGTTTTCTTTTTATAATTACAATATCTTAATTTTTCTTTATGCAGTTTCCTGCTTGATCTCTTTGCCTCTCTGTACCTTGCTGTCCTAGTTTTTTCATTTATTGTCTCCCAGTCTGACTCCAGCAGTTATTTAGAGTCAGAAAAAAATCAATTTCTCAATTTACTTATATCCACCTCACAAGTTGCCTCATGTCATCCAAATGTATAAACCAGAAAGTCTGCTCAGAGAACAGAAATATTTTTTACTTTCTGTCAGATTCAGTCTGAACAGTATCTCCATTAAAATGACAAATTAATGCACACTCAGTTTGAAGGGTGTATGAGCTTCACTGTTGCTGGTTTAGCTTACCAGTTCCTTTAAGCAGTTAGCTTTTTACAGTCACAAAATTATGTATTTAATTAACCAAATTATTTTTATATCATTCTTGTTCATTTGCCTGAGATATTTAAAATTATTTAATCATCTTTGGCATCTTCTTATCAAAGAATCAGAGAATGGCCTGGGTTGAAAAGGATCTTAAATATCATCTAGTTTCAACTCCCTTACCATGGGCAGGGGCATCTTCCACTACACCAGGTTGCTCAGAGCTCCTTCCAGCCTGGCCTTGAACATTTCCAGGGACGGGGCATCCACTCTGCTGTGACAGTGTTCACAGGGGTTTTCAGGTGGGGGAAGAGAGGAGAATGTTGACTCCATGCTCAGAAGGCTTGATTTATTATTTTAAGATATATATATTACATTAAAACTATACTAAAAAGAATAGAAGGGAAAGTTTCATCTCAGAAGGCTAGCTAAGCTAAGAATAGAATAGAAAGAATGAAAAGCAAAGGTCTGTGGCTCACACAGAGAGAGAGAGCCAGCTCTGCCGTGACTGGTCACTAATTCCAAACATCTACACGAGACCAATCACAGATCCACCTGCTGCATTCTACAGCAGCAGATAACCATTGTTTACATTTTGTTTCTGAGGCCTCTCAGCTTCTCAGAAGGAAAAATCCTAAGAAAGGATTTTCATGAAAAGATGTCTGCGACACTGCTTCTCCGGGCAACCTGTTCCAGTGCCTCATCCCCTCGCATTAAAGAATTTCTTCCTGGTAAATCTAAACCTGCCTTCTTTCCATTTGAAGTCATTCCCCCTTGTCCTGTCACTACACGTTCTGCTCCGTCTTTCTTGTAGGTCCCCTTCTGGTACTGGAAGGTCACAATTTGGTGACCCTGGACCTGCCTTTTTCCCAGGCTGAATAATAACAATTCTTTTAGGCTTTGCTCAGGGGAGAGGTTCTCCATCCTTCTAGTTATCTTGTTGACCCTCCTATGGACCTGGTCCAAGAAGTTGAAGTCCTTCCTGTGCTGGGGACCCAAGCACTGAAAGCAGCTCTCCAAGAGAGGTCTCACCAGAGCTTCTTTTGGATATGTCTATGTAACCCATAGACATAGGGTTACTTAACTTATGTAACCCATTGCAATCTTGGTCAAATAAAGGTAGAGGGAAAAACCCAACAACTCTGTCACTTGAAATGCTTTGTTATGCTCTTATAGATATAAATCAAAACCAATACCAAAGTTTAATAAATGGTAACTCACACCAAAAGAAAATACTTGTTAAGAACATTTTCTGTGATAAAAGGATATTTGTAATTGTTACAAGATTTCTCAATAAATTAGAAATGAAATTAGAAGTTTACTCCTTCATTGTTAATAGAAAGAGGCCAAAAAACTGGGGGAAATGAAGACTCTATAAATGAAATTGTCAGCTTGCTTGACCATGGTACTGTAAAAAAGGACTTGCATATAAAAATTATTTACTGTTTTCCTGATAAGTCTATGCAGGTGAAGGTGACTGACTTAACAGTGGGAAGGCAATCAGGGAACAGTTATGCCATTTGGATTTGCCTCTTGGTAAAGCCACTGGGAAAGATGTGATTTTACAGTGACTTTGTCAAATATCTTTTCTGCAGTTTGCTGAATTTACAGCGCCATATGCTTCTGAAGTAGCATAAAAAAAAGAGACTATTTGCAAGGAAGGAAAATTCTGCACTTCTGTCACCAACAAAGGGGAGAGAATATGACATAAAAGATCACCATATTGCCTTGCAGAGTGGACACTGTCCAAATGTGATCCTTACTTGTGCAAAACGTCATTGTCTCAAAACATAAATCCATTATAAACTCAAAGGATGTTTGAACAAAATAAAGTTTCTGTAATTTTTTACACTTTTGTATACAAACAGGCCACTAAATTATTAAGTGTTCAGTAATTGTACATATTTAAAAAAAATATAGGAATTCTAGTAGGGTCATTTTCTTTTTCATTTACTGGGGGGAGGCTGCATGTGTTTTTCCAACAAGCTATTCTTAATTTCCTATAGAGAGGGGAGAAATGGAAAAAAAGAGGATCACTAAAGTTAAAAAGAAAGAGAAAAACAGATAAATGAACCTTCTAATCAAATACTTCATCAATAATATGCAAAATTTCCAAGTGATTAGAATGTGGTTGCTTTCAAAATTTCTGAATTTTCAGTTTGCACATTTTTAACGTATTTTAATGACTTTTTAAAAGAAAATGTTATTTTTTCATTGTGGAGGAGCATATAAGGAAAACGTAAATATTCTTAATCATAAACATAACATCTTGAAGAGATGTTAATAAAACTTCCTAGTTTTCAAATTCTTTATACCTCTAAATCTCACAGGGTGAGGATTAAAATCTTATTTAATATATTGAAGGAAGAATAGTGTCAGTTTTACTTCAGGTTTTAGGAAGAACAGTGGGATCTAGAATGATGTGCTTTCTAATTTGCTTTCTTTAGTCTCTTTTAGCCATTAAAAGCCAGACATGCCTGAGCAATGTTATTCCACATGGATATTCATACAGTTTGTTAAAAGATGCTAACCTACAAAATGACAGAATTTCTTGCAAGATTTTTCTGCTACCACTATTAGCATTTTTTAATCTAATTTTGATTGTGAAATATAATTGATTTGCTTTTCAGAAAAAGTGATCTAAACTGTTTTTAGTTGTATAAAATTTGTCAAAACTTTAAATAAAGCCAAATATACTTTGTATGGCCAAATATGGCTGATATAAAATAGTCTGATTTCAGGAATATAGTAACTGTAAATATGACACTAACAGTTGCAAAATATTGTAAAAGACAGCTATCAAGGGTGAATTTACAAGGCACAGTTCCCAACAATTATCTTGCTATTCAAATCAAATCAGTGAGATTGCAGCAGAGTGATAGATTTATTGTCACCTATAAGTGGATCAAAGGGTCACAAGTGGATTTATCTTTTCAGAGAAGAGTGATGGAATAATATGCCAGCATTGAAGTCATTACCCTTTATACAGGGTAAAAGCTATACTTTTTCAATAAACCACATCTTTTTGCTGTTACACTTTCTCTCAAAATATCTCTTTCCAAGTTTTAAAAAAGGAAAGAGAATCAACTGTAATAGCACATGGAAAAATGTGTCATGTTAACACCTTAAAATATAAGTCACTGTTTGAGATAAGTTTTAAATCCTAGGTATTACTTTCCTATTTGGATGGTGAAATTACTTTGATTTTTTGTCCCATTTTAAGATTGTCAGTCTAAACACTGTATGCTGCTTTCCCTGTAACTTTTAAAGTGTTCTTCCTTCATATTTTAACACAAAATTCTTGCAGGTAGCATAGAGCTATAATCCAACTGGAAATGGATTTTGACTTTGAATGTTCAGATCTTAACATAAGCCCTTCCTGGAAAAGTTCTGATTTCTTTCAGCTAGCTTTTGTGAGGAATTTTTTAATGACTTGCTCATGATTTTTTTAAATTATTAGTATTTTGAATTCTTATTATTTTTAATCAATTTCTAATAAATTTCCTTCCATTACATTTATAAAAATTTACCAAAAGTGGGTATAATATTTTTTTTAATAGAACAAGTTATGAAAACACTAGGCAAAGATTAAGACCCTTTGTTTTTCTCTCCTGTAATACAATAAAAGATAGTATTTGCAGGCTCGTGAGTAGCATTTCAACATTCATAGAATCATAGAATGGTTTATGTTGCAAGAGACCTTAAAGGTAATTTAGTGCCAACTCCCTTGCCATGGACAGGGGTGCTTTCCACATGACCAGGATGCTCAGAGCCCCAATTCCACCTGGCCTTGAACACCTTCAGGGAGGAACCCTGGGCAATCTGTTCCAGTGCCATACCATCCTCATAGTAAAGAATTTTTTCCTAATATCTAATCTAAACCTACCCTTTTTCAGTTTGAAACTATTCCCCCTTGTCCTATCACCACATACCCTTTAAGAAAGTCCCTCTTTCTTGTAGGCTCTCTTCTGGTAGTGGGAGGCCTCAAATAAGTCACCCTGAAACAGCCTTTTATTCAGGTTGAATAATCCCAGTTCTCTTAGCCCTTCTGAATAGGAGAGGCTCTCCATTCTTTTAATCATCTTGCTGACCCTCTTCTGGACTCACTCCAAAAAGTCAATGTTTTTCCTGTGCTGGAAATCCAAAAACTGAATGCAGTACTCAAGGTGGAGTCTCACCAGAGCAGAACAGAGTAAAACCTTAAAACCTGGATAATTGCTTACCAATTACCACAGGAGGCAAACTGAGCTCCATTTTGGAAGAGTAATTTAACTTTTGTCAATTAAAAGTATTATAGGATGATGAGAAACAAACAAAAACTAAAAGTACCTCTCCTCCCCCTTCCACTTTTTTTCTAGGTTTAACTTCTTTCATGGCTTTTTTTCTTCTTCCCACTCCAAGTAGCCCAGGGGGATGAGGAATGAAGGTGGCAGTCAGTTTATAACACTTCACTTCTGTAATTTATTCCTCATCATAGTTTTCACATGCTCTGACATAGGTTTCTTCCCATGAGATACAGCCCTCTACAAGCATCTCCTGCATCACTCCTTCCCATGGGCTGCAGCTCTTGAAGAACCGCTCCAGAATTTGTCCTGTACATGGGGTAGAGTCCTTCAAGAGTGGACTGGTCCAGCATGGGTCCCTCACAGGCCACAATTTCTGCCAGGAACCTGCTCCAGCATGGACACTCCATGGGTTGCAGCTTCCTTCAAGAAGGTCCTTGAGAGATAGCAGCATGGATATCTCTACTGCATTCTTCCATGAACTGCAGGGGGGCAACATGCTTCACCATTCTTCATTGACCAGAGATGAATCTCAAATCCAGCACATGGAGCACCTCCTGCCCTCCTTCCTCACTGATCACAGATGCTGCATAGCATTTTTGACTCTTCCTTAGATATGTTTTCACAGAGGCTGCAGCAGCCCAGCCAGTGGGCTCAGTTGTCCCCTGCAGTGGGTCCCTTTGGGCTGCCTGGAACCGTCTGTGTCCACCACAGGGCAGCCACAATCTCTTATCCCAGAGGCCACCTCTGCCACATCTGTGTTACCAAAACTGTGCCAAGTAAATCAAATGCACCTGGATGTGTCTACAGAGAGATTTACACCATTCCAGGAGGAATCTCAGTGAAATTTCCAAAATTTTCTCAGAGCCAATTAGAACATAGAGGAATAATTTAGCCAGAGAAGTTTAACTCAGTGGATCAGATGATATCATCTTGTTTCTGAATGAATCTCAGGAGTGTTTGATCCTCATGAAACTGATAGCTCCACTGATAATCTGAACAGCACACTCAAAAGTAATCTTGAAGTGACTGGGTTTTGGTTAAACTTGATTAGGGAACTCATTCTAATTTTTTCATGCTCTTCCAAAAAGATCAAATTTTTCACTTAACTCTGACTTGACTTACTTATTCTTCCTAAATATTCAACACAAAATAAAACTCAAGGACTTTTCATCCCCAGTGGTATGCAGTAACAATTAAAAAATGCTTTCAGAAGTCATTATAAAGCAAACTCACCAACTTCATACTTCCACAGAGTTATGGTTTAAAGAAAGTTTTCTAATTTGTTTCGTCTTTGGAAACTACAAAGTGACTGATGGCATTGCAGCACTTTGGTAAGCAGCATATTAGTCACAATGAAAGATCACTATCACAAACAGTACATTACCAAATCAGGGAATTACAGCCCTGGTGGAGTTGTGCAGAAACTTTCATACATACCTGATATAAAAAAAAAAAACCAAAAAAAAACCAAAAAAACAAAAACAACTTTCTCCAACTTTTTTTTCTTTGCTTTTTTTACCTAGTTTCTTTCAAATTTCAAGTTTTTGAACAATTGATGGATGAGTCTCCATAAATGTTTTCCTGGACTTTGTTCAAAAGTTCAAACCAGTCTAGGAATCAGGAAAGACATTTAAGGAAACACTATGACCTTGCAAATAAAAAGAATATTTTCTCAAATTTTCATAAAAGGTACCAGGCTCCATCAAATATTACAGCTACTGTAAGGTTTTAAAGATACATATATAGGTTTTATCATACTTTGCTTTGAGAAAAATATGCATCTGGAAAAACAGAGGAATCAAAACATTACTTTATATAATAGCAAGTTTAAGATTTTTAGGGGAATGTTGTATTTTGGAGGAGCTTCTGTTAACACTGTCTACAACTGCTGAGAGAAGCATTTATTCAGTTATAATGAAACTGGCCTTTAAAAAGGACTTGGAGGTAAGGTTCCAAATGTTATTTGCTGCCAAATGCACTGTTAAACTTACTGAAGGACATTTATGAGCAGCACTGCATTTCTGATTTTACTGTATGTTTGTATGTTGTAAACTTTGAGAATAAAATCTTTGGCTCACTTATGGAAAGCATTGCCTGAGTAAATGATATATAGAGGTCATGGTAAAAATCCATATAATTATTTAGGTAAAACCAGCTTATTATGTTTTTATCTTCTCAAAGTATGTGGGAAAGAGAATATTAATTTAAAACTTTAAGTTTTTTCTCTTTCTTCTCCCTTTTTCAATTAAACCAAAAGTAGAAAATGAAAAATTACTTAGAGATTTTTTTTAAAGTTCTTACAGTTATATCATCCATGAATATTTGAATAATTCTACTGTTACAATTTTGTTTTGCTTTATGAAGACATATAGACATATACATTTTTCTTTCTCTACAATAGCTTCTTTTCTTTTTTTTTAATTAGATAAATTTATTTTCCTGTATTTCAGAATGGTTTGACATTGCACTACATTGATTTTTGATATAATGCTTAAATTTTTACATATGAGACACACTAATAATATGCCTTATAAATCACTTTACAGACATGCACATGCACACACAAATTTCACGTGACCTGGGAAGGAGCAATGCTTTTGTTTAAATGCTTCCTGCAAGCTGTTGTGTGTTACACAGATGCTAAACAAGGCCATATTTCTTTATTAGTCTTCTTTTGTTGATGGCAAGAACACAGTTGAAAATAATGTATGTTTTCTTGTATACTGGCATGCTGACTAGGAGCTAGCCTTTTGCACTAATAACATGAAACAGCTTGAATATTGCTCATTCAACATAATTTCTGAAAGCACTTCAAAAATAAATCATCAAACAGCATTTTGAGCTCCATTTAGGGAAAAAAAAATCCTCTTCTTTCAATATGCAAAGTTATACACACAGGTTATTTTCAAAATTAACTCTGTTTTCTTTTCTAAGATTTCCAGTTCATCTTAAAAGCCAGCAACACAGTGATAGAAATAGAGGAAAATTGCAGCCATTAAGTGCAGACAGGAAATGTGTGCGCCAGCTTTAGCTCAATGTGAAAATTAAATCCAAACTGCTACAAACTAGGTCTGGGTTTTAATGTTAATTGTTCGCATGCCCTCAATACAAATTATTCACACTAATGTACTACATTAGCCAAGCCTGTCACTTTCACAATTATTATTTTGGTTGCTACTGTTGTTGTTTTGTAAATGTCATCTCATTTTGTGTCCATTGTGGGAATTTAGGTAAGCTGCTTTAGTTGTAAGAAAGTTCTGAGCATAACATTTAAGGCTGCTGCTGCAGTTTCATGGATCATTAACAATTTGCTAATATTGTTTTAGCTTGCAAATTAGTGCAGCTTAGTGACTAAGGAAAGGTTCCATAGCTGTCATCAATCAGACTAAAATTCTTCATGCATGAGATGAAAAACGATTTTTAGCCTTTGAGGCTCAGACAGCCAATTACTGTAACAAAAAACAAGAAAAAAACAAAACCAAAAAAAAACCCGAAAAAAAAAGTGTGGGGCAGACAGAGGAGTAAAGGAGAGAAAGCAAGCTATAAAAATGCTGTTAGCAATTCTATTAAATTTTTTTCTTGTTGCATTCGAAAAGAACTAACACATGCTCTGTAATCATTCCTTAGCTTCCTGCTATATTAGTGAAGCGACAAATTTTAGAAGGAGAAACAGAACCTTTCATAGGAAATGACAAGAGATTAGTGGCTAAAGAAAGAATACCAGAAAATCTGTGTCCCAGAATCATTAAGGTTGGAAAAGACCTCCAAGATCATTGAGTGCAACCTTTGACTGACTACTACTTTGTCAACTTGAACATGGCACTAAGGCCATGCCCAGTTATTTCCTGAACACCTGCAGGGATGGTGATGCCACCATCTCTTTCGGCAGTCTGTTCCAATGCTCAACCACAGCTGCAGTGAAAAAAATTCTTCCTGATATCCAATATAAACCTCACCTGGCACAGTTGGAGGCTACCTCTTCTTGTCCTGCCGACAGTTGCCTGGGAGAGGAGACCAACCCCCACCTGGCTACAACCTTCTTTCAGGGAATTGCAGAGGATGATAAGGTCTCTCCTGAGCCCGTTTTTCATCAAACACCTCCAGTTCCCTCAGCTGCTCCTTCTCAGACGTGTGTTCCAGACCCTTTACCAGCTTCCAGACATGCTTCAGCACCTGAATATCTTTTTTATAGTGGGAGTCCAAAACCAAACAGGATTTGAGGCTTGGCATCACCAATGCCAAGAACAGGGGGACAGTGACTTCCTTGGTCCTGCTGGCCACGCTGTTGCTGATACAGTGCAGGTCAGCATTGGCCTTCTTGGCCACCTGGGCACACACTGACTCGTGCCCTGCTGCTGTTGACCAGCACTTCCATGGACCTTTCTGCTGGGGTGCTTTCCAGCCACTCTTCCCCAAGCCTGCAGTGACAGAAGTTGTGACAGATGCGCAGATTGTTTTTTATTTTGTCTTTAACCAAGCTCTCTCACTCAAATTTCTTTTCTCTCATCCATCACCTTCATGCACACCCTCTTTTTCTATTGCCTTTTCTGCAAACCTCTTTGCAGCCTTTTCCTGTTTCACACCTTCTCAACACCTTCTACCAAATCTTCCCCTTTCCCATCGTTCTCCTCTGTCACTTCTGCTGCCTGTCTTGATCTCATTGTAGCTTTACAGTCTTCTCTTTCAATATTTAACTTCTTTATGGGAGCTAATAAACTCTATTTGTCACTATATAAACTGTATTAAAGAATTAGACAAAGTACTATAAAAACTGTCAGCGGTATTATTGTCATAACACCTTTTGCCTTCAAACCACGTACTTCTCTTTATGTCAGGGTTGTACAGCTTGATTTTCACTTTTCAATCAGAAATGCATGCAGAAAAGGGCCTGTGCCATACCACTCTCACCAGGGTTTAACCTAAAACCCTGGTGTCTCTGGTAGGGTGGTAGGGCATTAATCTGAGATCTCATTGCTTTAGTGCCATCACATTTCATAAAGTTCTGTCAAGACCATTGGAAAGAAATGCCAAAATTTTCAAATATAGCAAAAGGCTTTTCAGGATTACAATGTATGTTTTTAATGTTTAGAGAGAGAAGGAACTTGAGTCTCAGATATATCTATCTGTAAGACTCCATAAACGATGTAAAACGCAGAAATAGAGATTATGCACAAGTATGGAAACATAGCATAGTGAGACAAATGTATTTTACCACTGTGCCACAAGGCAGAATCTTAAGATAATGAATATTTTCTAAAAAAACATAGTGACCACTGGAAGAAAAAAAAAAAAGGAAGTATAAAATATTCTTTTTAATATTTCTTTTTTGGACTATGTTTGCAAGAAATTCCACTCTTTTTCTTGCTTTCTAAAATATTTTAATTCTGTCTGTTTTCCAAATGTCTCAGATGAGTTATCTTTATGAGACACAGATATCATAACATGTTTATGTTACGAACCAAAACTCAAACAAACTCTTTTTTTTGGAAAATTGCAAAACTTTTACAATCAATACAATCAATGTAAGAAACCAGTAGCAAAGAAATGGACAAGTTAGTTTTATAAGCAAGAAAAAAAAATTCTAATAATAGAAATTATTTGTTGAGCTTTACTTTAAAATAATAATTTAATAAGGTATTTGTATTTATCAGAGAAATTTGATTAACCATTATTATGAAAACGCTTTTAATAAGTGTATTTAAACAAAATACATATCTTAAAATGACACAAAAAAAAAGTTCCCAGTTCTGATTTCAAATTCACCCTAGCTTAATGTGAAATGAGTGATCTGAATTAGTAGTGACACTAACGTGCATAGTTATCCATGTAAGTTCTATGTCAAATAATACTGGAGATAGAATCTTACACTTGTCTTAGGTTTTATGCAAAAGACTTGGTGGTGCACAATCAGAGCTATCACGTCACGTCCAGGTGTAAAACCCAATAGATCTTCATCTTTGCACCAAAATTGTGCAGCATCAATAAATTTTGTGACCTTGTTAAATGAAATAAGGGTGATGAAATCAAGTATTTTTTTTAAAGTTTCTCTGAGTGATGAATTTTAAACTTAGGAACCATTAAAAAAAATTGAATGCGACCTCTTACTAAGCCAGTGAGGAGCAATATATAAAATAACATTTCAATGAAGATTTTAACTGGATTTTGACCTTGTCATTTTGAAAATAACTATATGCAAAATAGCAGGTGGTTGCATCTTAACACTTCATCTTGATTGCTGTAAAAATTACAGTATAAACAAGAATTTTAAATTGTCAAGAAAGTTTAGTTAATCATGTTTTTCATTTCAGGAGATCTCAAAGTATACATAGATAACATATTTTCTCAGCATGTTAAGAGTTAATCACACTTCCGGTAGTAAAAGATATGTATATATATATCTAATTAGAAAATTTATACTAATATCCAACAGACCAGTTATTAAAGTAAGATTTATTTTATACTCTACTGTATCTGAACAACATAATGTAATCCATCAATCAAAAAAGTAATAATTTATTGCTGTTTCTTTTCATTTGTAAGTATATTTTTTATCAGCTTGACAAAATGAGTTATGGGTCCTATTTTTCAGCCTTCACTTTCCTTTAAAAATTAATTTGGAAACATCAGATACTTAAAATTAAAAATAAAAAATAATAATGACTTAAATAAAAGAAGAAGGAGAAAGAAAGCATTTTTCTTTAAATATTTTCAAGAGTGCCTTTTACTTATTGTATTTACTGATGCAATAAATCAAATGCTCTGTTTTACCTAACAAGAATGTGTTAATTTGTCCTGGTAAAATAATTTGATTTGCAGTCAACCCATATTCATGCATTTAGTACAAGGAGAAATGAAAGAGAAAACAGGGAATATGAAGTTATCCAGCAATATAACAAATTTCCTTTTATATTTATAAATTTATATTTCAGAAAATTATTAATTAAACATTTCATTCAGTAAATGAATGTAGTGATGGAGATATCTAAAATTTTAATCAATAAAGGTGTTTTAACTTTGAATTCTAGAATATGTCTTTCTCTATTGTCAAGCTTAGAATATTTAATTATTCATTCTTTTTTTAATGTACTTTTTGAATTATTAATATTCCATTCATGTCTAAATTGTTAAACAACTCAAATTTCCAACATAGCAGCCAAGACGATCGCTGATGAATTAAAAACTAAAAAACCTCCCTAACTTACAGCAAGTTAAGTTTTCCCCATGGGACACAGAATAGAAACTGAATAGAAAATAATAATATTTTAATAAATTATCTCCTTATAGGTAAGCAGTTAAGTATGAGTCTGGTGGAGCTTGCTAAACAAACTGTCTACTATTTATATGGAACATACATTTTCTAAATAATCTCTAAGTATTAGTCTGGTGTATTTAGCTTTTCTACAGAAGTAAATAAGAAAATTAATTAAAGAATTTTTTTTTTTCTTGAAATTACTCAAATCATCCAAAATTGCTAGGTTCCCTGCAATTTTGTAGCAACAATATTCACTAGGTCATAATTTAAAAATATTAAAAATATTTAAAATAATTTAATAAGCACAGCACAGCACACCCACCTAAAGAATGTCATAAGGAGCATAGACAATATCTGCACTGGAGCTAAGAAAATATCTTACTATTTTTCTAAAAAACTATGGAATAATATGTAGTTCATTCCTCATTACTATTTTCTATGCATGATGAAAATTAAAATAGATTGCCTATTAACCATAAATTTAACTACTTTAGCACAGGATATCCTTGACCTATAATCTGTCAAGGGCCATGTAAATCTCATTAAAAACCATAAATAAGGAAAAATCACAACCAAAGCACAATAAACTCTAAAATGCAACTGTTTTTTCTAAGAATGGTCATACACATTTTGACAACAATCACTGTCATTGAAATGCTATTTTAAAAATTCAGTATTACTGTCATTATTTAAAAAATAGTCTTACAATATCAAACAACTCATTGCAAATGAACAGAGCTCAAACTAAGCTAAAAACACTGCTGTGGGCACGATAATAGGGCATTAATATCCTTCAGCATTTAGAATTTTTAAAGCTTTTTAATAGCATGCTGTAAAACAGAAGCAAGGAGAAAAACCCAAACCTAAAACGCATAATGGAGAATATGATTTTCTTTAATCATTGCTTACTACTTATTATAAATATTTTTATAAAAGTAACTGATCGATGATCTGGCCTCCGTCCAATATTTTAACTGGACTAAAGCTCTGTTCAGAATGTGTTTTCAAAAATCAATAAATTACATCTGAAAGCAAACTAAGAGATGAAGAACAGGTTCATTCATTGCTTCCTATGTAGAAAGAAGGAGGTTTCAAATTAATATCATTAAAAATCTCTATATATGATCAGTCTGAAGCTGCAAAGAAATTAAACATTCTAGATACTTGCTCTGTGTTTTCATCTTCAAAGGAATTTTGAGGCATGTAGACAAGTTTTGTGGAAAGATAATAAGCTTCAAGAGCTAAAAGAGTATGGTAAAAAATACATGAGTATTCTTCATAAGAGGACTGAACATGGATCACAGCTTGAAAAGAGTTTTAAGAAGACTATTAGTGACTTGGGAAAGAGGTCTGTTACAATTGTGAAATATCTATATATGAATATGTACACACTTATGTACAAACACATACATAAATGTGTATGTGCATATATCAGTACATGAGATATATAAATATATATATATGTTATCACATTTGAGCCTAATGTGAGGGGAGAGTTAAGACTGAAAAATCAATAAACTTAAAACTAAAATGACTAAATTAATTAATTAACCCTTTGTGTATTAATGTTTAACTAGCACACAAAATATATTGCATGCATGGATTTGGATTACAGAGCTCATGCATGGGTAGCACTGATATGTACAGTCACGGAAGGTACTTGGTCACCACTAAATTCTTACCATTATGGTAAGTACATGTTTTTAGCAAAAGGAATACTTCCATATTTTGATGGCAAATGAATATTAACTATATCCAGCAGTATACAATTCTAGTTAAGAGGTGTCAGAAGCTTCTGCACTGGCAACAAATGAACATGCACTTTACACAATGTTATTTTTTCTCATAAATCAAATATCTTCCTGTCTCACTACTAGAGGAATCAGATACAGTATATATGAAAGCTTGCACATTTATTTTGGTCAATTTTATTTCTAATCTTAATAAATTTACCATTCAAATGATACAAAAACTCTGGCCATTTGTTGCATAAAATTATGAAAACTGTTCATGGGATATATTCCCAGGGTATAGAAGCTTTGTCAAAATAATACCACAAAAGAACGAAAATAACAGCCCGAAAGTCACAGAAATCAGAGGAAGTATAGATGAAAGAAGCAACAAAACCCCAGGAAAACAAACCATAGCTGCAAATATTGCTGCCTGGTTTAATACACTGGTGGAAATGTGATGTCTCCAAAGGCCAAGACACTGGGAGGTTTGTGTGTGATCTAAATTCCAAAAGAGGACTTCTATCAAGCAGGTCTGGATGAATATTCCTGCTTTTTAGGTTCAACACTAAAGGTTAGATTTGCTTCATCTTCCTGATCTCTGCAAAATGTTAAATTTGCTCCATTTTCAGCCTACATTTCTGTAACAATTCTGAAGTCAAAGAAAACCAAGTTTAACTAATGACTTAACTTTTGGATGAGCATTTAGGTCAGCAAAAATCTATGCCATGCTAAAGTTACGTATAACTCTTAATTATTTCAGCTAATTTGCTTGCTACTTTAAATTATGGTGTTGGTTGTTTTGTTCTAAACACTTAACCTGACACACACATTTTAAGTCATCGTATTCTTCCCTGAAAAAAACCCCTAAACCAAAACCAAAAACTTCTCTTCCCCCTCCACCACCCAAATAAAATTAAAACCTTAAAAAAAGGCAAGACACAATGCAAAAGAAGGCATTAGAAATAGGGAATGGGCCATGGGATTTTGAGTAATTTCATGTGAAGAAGGACAAAGTTTCACTTCCCCAGCATGGTAGATAACAGTTTGGCAAATGTAACAGTCTCACTTAGTCTCCTCTTTAGAGCTGTACTTCTTTATGTGAATAAAGAAATACAAACTGGATTAACCAAGTTTTTTGTACCCTACATGAGGGAAATGTATTTAATTCTGAATTCAGTCTAATAGTGGCCAAATACATATCTAGTTTTATATACACATAAATTGCCAGCAAGATGAAATACTGAAAAAAGAGATTACTGATGATTTAGGCACAAAGCTGGAATATAAAAGAGAATCTGTGGGGGAGGCATCCTGGGGTCATCAGATAGGTTTGCAGCCAAGACTCTCGTGTGTAGTTCTTTTCTTGTGCCCTTCAATTTTAACTGGAAGTTTTTGTGTCTGAAATAATATATTTGTTGAAAAAAATCCAGTCTGTACTGAGAGATTTACTAAGGGATTTATTTATTTTTTTTCTGATGGAGAAAAAGATGGGGTTCTAGCAATTTTTGGATGACCTGTAAATGGGAATAGGAATAAACACATGCTATAGAATTAAAATACTTATTTAAATTTAACCCTGGCTCCTGAGTTCTTCCTATATTTGGTGTCTCAAGTAAGATCAAATATGTATTCCCAAAACCTAGGCAAGCATGGTATAGTATATATGAAGCACTATTTATTTTACTTCCAAATGAACAAAATGAAAAGGAGGAATATACTAAGATATAATGTAACAAACAAGTCACAGGATTGTAGTAGAATCTGGGAAAATTTGCCAGCTATTCTGACATATAGGAACTTTCAGTGTGCAGTACAGGTCATCTTTTGTATCAGTCTCAAGGTCAAAAAGAAAAGGAAAATATAATTTCATACACAGTTTTAAAATAAATTCAGTGTTCTACAAAGCCATTAATCTGTTAGATGAGCTTTTCACTGTCAGGTAACAGCAAGCTTTTACTGATGTGCATGGAGAAGGGAGCCAGGACCTGGATTTGCAGCAGGCAGGCAGGGCAGCCGCTCCAGCATGGTGACTCCATTACAGAGCAAACATGCAGGAAGAGATGATCGGTGGCAGTGACCAGGTCAGCCAGCAGACCTGTGATTGCCAGCCTTGTCCTTAGAGACAAAACAGGTCTGACACGTGGCCAGGAAGCCAAGTCAGTGACGCAGGGTCAGGGACAGTGGGGAGCAATTCCAGGTATGGGCAGAGCTGCCACAAAACTCTCTCATGGGCATAGGTCAAGGGCCGGAGTTTAACACAGCTTTCAAGAAAAGAGGGAGGCAAGGCTCCATCTTCAAATTCTCATAGCTTATTATTCTCACAGCAGTTTGATCCCATGTTTTACAGGCGAGCAAAATCAGAGTTGACTCTGAGCACAGACAAACTCCTAGGAGTTAGGGGAAGAGGCTGCAGAGCCTGTCAGTTCCCTCAGTATCCTGGCACCTGCAACAGCCATTTTTTTTCCAGTGAACACCAGTTTAAACACTGTGAGAGTTTAAATCCTTGGCCTCTGGAGAGAACAGAACATTTCACAGAATATTGCCTAAAGATTTTCCTGAATTTGGGCCAGGTTAATAGTGTATAGCCTTTTTGGTTTTGGCAGGTACTGAGATTGGAGGATACAAAAAATTATTAAAATAGCAAATAGCCTTATGCACAAAATTTTAAAAAAGTCAGAAAAGGTGGAGGTTTTGTACAGTTTTGAAGGATTCCACTTTAACTTCCATTGCAGATATGAAGAGTTGAGAAATAGAAGGGTATATAGGAGTCCCAGTTGTCTAACTGATTTTTCATCTTTTAGCCAGAAGGCGGCATTCTTCTGTCTTTCTCACTAAGATTTTCAGAGTGCTGTAATGCATTCAAAATGTTTCAATGAAATTTGATTATAGCTTCTTGTTTAACTGTTCTACTAAATTGTGATTATAATAAAAATTCTTCACTTAATTTTTACATTGAAGAATATTTTACGTTACAGAGGGGAAGATATAAAAGTGTGGTATTGTAAATCTCATTATTTCCACATTCGTTTACCACTTTAACTAAGGATTTTCCTTTAGCTGAAGTTTAGGAAGGAATGACTTCTAAGCATTGGGAGCTGAGAAGAGGACAACTAATTTCCACACCACATAAAGAAATATTTCCTCAAAACCTACTGGTTCATGTAGAGTATGACTAACATAAGATGTGAGACTCCTTTTTGTTTTAGAGGGGTTTTTTCTTTGTCTTAGGGTGATTTGGACTCTATGAAGTTTTTTTCCCTCCTTATCACAGTACAGAAATTTTCTATGTCACCTGGACTGTAAAATCTATGGATCATACCACACAGCTTTCTATCCTAATGTTATTGAGTTTGAACTCTACCATCATACATTTCAAATCTTCATATTGCAAAGTTCATTTTCAAAATGGATTTGGTCTATTCAGATACAAATTGATACTCTAGTGTTTCTTTCCCTCCACAGTAATCCGCAGAGAGAGTTATTGAATTCTTTTAAAAACAGAAGGCATTAAATATAGCCAAAGTATTTCAAAGTAATGCATTTTTCAAATCTAATGTCTCACACTGTTTCTGAGCATTGGTTCAATTGCTGTGAAACTGTGACTTCTGGTTGTGGTTAATGATATGGAAAAAGTATGTGATGAAGTCTAAAGTCAGATAACTACCAGGTGCTACAAATTGCAGAAAGATGAGTTACTTGCTTTGAACCATTTATTGCTAAATAATACCCAGCCTACTGGAAATCTGTTCCTAACAGCCTCATTTTTACTTGTGATACTTAACATCACAAGGAATAAAGCCATTTAACTCAGCATATTTGAATTAACACTAATCAAAATAATGAAAAGAAACACATTTTTGTCCATGTTAGAAAACTCCAGTATAGTAAACATAGGTCCAGGATTAGCTCCATTCCAGGAGTATGAAAACTGTTTTGATAGAAAATGAGGTCCACATTATATTTCCAGAGACTAAATTCAGAATCATACTGTTCTATTCATGAAGAAAAGACAAAAAAAACATCTCTGATACTCTACTCCTGTAATCACATCTGTAAATGAAGATTAGGAACATTTTGCTTTTGCAAATTAAATGCAAATGTGCTACCTGCAGAAGGAGCAATGTACTACAGAATCAGCCCTATTGTCCACAGAAGGGACTTTCAGTTAATGCTCAACATCACAGAATTCCATCAAGGAAAGAAGAATTGGTTTACAAACTGCTAGGGATATTTTTCTCGATTTAAAACAACATAAACACATATTTTGTGATAAAACTTCTATGTATAGAATTAATTTTCATTATTTGGCAGGTTGCTGACCATTTAGGACATCATTAGAAGTAGTCATAGTAATTTGGCTATTCCAGCTGAATGTCTGCCTGCTAAATTAAATCCCACCATTAATATAATCAATTTAGAGTAATTCTCTTGAATTTTAAAATAGTCTTATGCTTAGTTTTATGTTGAGTGATATAGCTAGAAACTTAAAGACTACATAAGAATTTCTGATAGTAAATTTGTGAGTTTCTTGTGTTCTGAGTTCCTGGGAATACAAGATGCTCTTTCAGAGCTCCTCTAAAACCTTTCCAGTACAAAACACAGGTGTCTAAATTTCAGCAAAACTGCTTCTGATAAATTTCCTTATCCTAACTTATTCATTATTCCTAGGTTCCCTAGTTTTTACCTATCTACTTATTTTACAGTGAAAGACTCATCATGTTTGCAAGCTTGAGATTAATGATGTGGGTGGGATCAAGACTGAGATTTGTCTTCATCATCACCAAAGAAAACGACATCTGGTAACCTTCTGCATTGTCTCCTGCTCCTGGCCCAGGACCTCTTTTCCTCCCCTGTGGAGCTCTCAGTGCCTGTTCCAGTGATGCCCTGACAGGACAATCCTGGACCAATCCTTGGCCCATCTCCATCCCCATGGAGATGCCAAATTCCTCCAACTGGCACCTGAACTGTTCTATGCCCTGGCTGGGAGCAGCAGAGCAGGGGCTCCCAGCCAGTGTCCATCCCACTGGCTTTGGTTTTTGGCAGTAGGATTGGCCATGGAGCCCTGTCCTGACATCCTGTGGGGAGATCCCTTCACCACAGGTACCTGGCTCATGAGGGACGCCAGCCCTCACAGTGCCCTGATACCTGACAACAAGCTTTAGCTTTTGCCCAATAATGTTCTGACCATGTGGACTACTATTTAAGTTATTTATGCATATTCTATTTAGTAATTAGTACATAGAGTTTATGTTGTGGTGTAAATAAGTTCTTGCAATGCATACCTTTTTTATGTACAGCATTTTTGCACTGCTTTCAACATGAAGCTAAACTAATCTGTTTGGATTTCAAGTATCTCCTGGTTTCTTTGACTGGTCTGTACCTAATATGTGGCAGGCAGAATTCCTCCTACCAGATCTCTCAAGGGATGTAAGGCTGACGCTAAGGAATATCAAAAGAGTTGTTTGGTTTTATTTTATTTTAACACTTCTTAGACATGTGGTGCTGTTCATGGGTTAGCCATGTTGCATCCTGAATTAGATCGGAATTATAATCATAGGCTATCCTGGTTTGGACAGGACCCACAAGGATCATCTACTCCACCTCCTGGAGATACAAATAACAACCTCTAAATAAGTCAGATTATTGACAAACAATATTATTGGATTCAACAGAGCTGATTTTCTTGACTTCCTTTTTTTCAGAAGTAATTAATTTTAAATACGTACTTTAGGATTACTGATTCAGTCACACATCCACACACATATGCACGAAGACAGTATCAATTAATCCTACCATCCATGTCACAGTATAGATAGTATCCTATTAGCAGTTATTACCCTGGAGTTTTCTGATCAAAATTATGGCAGAGGGAAGACTCACCTTTTGGTTTAAATTTCTTATGATCCCATGTTGAAGGAACAATCCTGGAGCATGACTCAGATCAGAATGCTCTACTAAGACACAGAAGAAAACAATTTTATCTTTAAGATTTATATTTGCTTAGAGAAATTACCATTATGATATATTTTTTCCCTCTATTTGCTTTCTCACTTCTTGCCTAAGTGCTTCAAACCCAATTCTCTCCTAATTCTAGACAACACATTACCAGGACCCCTGAACCTGAGCATAAACCTCATTTGGGCCAGAGCAGAGAAAGTATGCAGCCTGAGTTTGAGATTCTGGGTTGAGTTGGAAATCCTGGCTGGAGTAAAAATCATATGAACATTTCCCTTAAAGATAATGACTTTCAAAATGAGATTGCATTCTTACCTAGGCACTCCTCTGCTGGAAAGTCTGCTTTAATTTACGGCAATGAGATAATTCCTAATCAGTTTAAGAGAAAAAAAAACAGAACAACAAAACAAATCTTGCAGAAAATGTTACAATATCAGCATGAGTCCTTCCTTTAATGCAACTGTTCACTTTAATCCTGCCATAATAAAAACTGATACAGCTTTCTTATTAATAAAACTATATGGAAATGTAACTGGGAAAGATAGTAAAGCTCCCAAACTGTAACTATTAAAGCTGATTAGTCATTTCATACCAACACCTATTAATTTCAAAGAAAAATGTTTTGAAATTGATTAGACTGTTTTGAAGTTGTTAGTCAGCATGCCTAGAGCCCTGTGGTGTTGTTATGACAGCCACTTTAAAGCTAAGGAAAGATTTATTTGCTATATGCTTGAAAAGGTCACAGAGAAAAGTACTTACACAAGGACAATGCACACAGTTTTATATAAACATAACAAGGTAGTAAGTTCAAATATTTGCCCAAATAGAAAGAACACTTGTCTGTCATCTTTAAAGTGACCTTCTGATTAAAAGAGCATACCAAAGTGTTTCAGATTAATTTGAAGAGGCAGTAATTCAGTTTTTCACATAGACCACTGAGACTGGGCATGTTTCACTCAGATTGGTTTGTTAAATATTTTATAGATCAGTTTTCTGCTTCTATTGAATTGGAGTGTAATCATCACATAATATTTTCTGTACTGTCAAAAAGCATGTCAAGAAGCTTTTCATATTTGATTATTTATTTCTAGAGTAGATAATTTATTCATCAGCATCACTTCGTTACTGTACCTGTCTTCAAGAGCAAATTTGGTTGATATAATCTGACAGAACTATTGTGATGAATCAACAATCCTGGCAACTTGATAGAATAATCCTTAACATTGCCTAGTAGAATGTACCACTTGTTTGTCTTTCATAGACCAAAATTAAACAAAAAACCCCAACCTCACACCCTCCATCTTTTCACTGGTTTGATTGCTGATGGTAATATGAAAAGGCTGCTTTTTGCAAAAGGTATTTCAACATATTGTGACTGTAGTGATTCTGGCTGGAATGTAGTTAACTTTCTTCATAACTGGATTTGCGAGTAAACCAGTGTTGATAACACATCAATGTTTTGGCTGTGGCTGAATGATGAGAAGTCTTGATGACAAGTCTTTTTCTCACTGTACTCAACCTACACCTTCAGCAATTAGGCTACGTGTGGGAAAGGTTAAGGGGACGGAAAGGGTTTATACAACTAACCTGAACTGACCAAAGGCAGGTTCCACACTCTGTGATGTCCTGCACAACCATAATAACTATCTTCCATGACGGTTGCTCAGTTTGGCTGGGCATTGATCTGCCATCAGAGGTGGTAAAGTAATTGCTGTTGTATGTTTGTTTGGCTTTTTCTCCCCTCAGTCCTTCTTTTATTGAATCTTTCTTATCTTCGGTCATGCGCTCTTGCTATTTTCTTCCCCATTCCTGACGAAGATGAGAGTGGAAGTGAGGGAGAAGCCATGCTAAGAATGTCAGTCTAAAGGATCTCTCTGAAGAAAATAATGCAGTCTCTGGCAGTTTTACATATACTAAGCATAATTTTTTTGTGCTTCTCCTTGTGTGATTGCAACATTTGTGCAAAACTAATGAAGGGAAAAGATTAAGAACCATCAGTTATTTACTGCTTATATATTTTTTTAATTGTACCAACAGAGTAATTTGCAAATAAAGAGATATCCCTATATAAAGTTTCACACAATCATTTTCAATATCTATAGCTCACCAATCGCTTTGAAAAACTTGATTATTTTTAAGTGGTTTTCATCAACATGAATGCCTACTTTGCACTTAAGGACAGTTATCTACGAAAACCACATATTTTTGTTCAGAAGATGTCGGTGCAAAGGTATCAAACATATTCTTTAATAGTATTTGAACATATTTCTCCAATAAAAGAAATCAAAGTTACTCCTCTGGTTACACTTCTGTTATTTCTTTTCTTCAGTCATATATCTATAGGTTATATGCATGATTATATGAAACGAATACTTTTTATGTGTGAAACTTTTTTTTTAACACTTTGATATTTGAATATGTCACATAACCTATTACAGATTGACTTACACTTCCTGGTGTAGATTTGAGGCCACTCTCTGCCCATGATCCAGCTGAGTTAGAGAAGAGCCATCTCCAAAATGGAAGATAGCCTAAATTGTTGAATTGGGGTACTCAAATCATCCAACCGTCCTACTCTCATCCATCTCTGTGAAATGATGCAACAGGATGAGTGAAAACTCAGATATAGCTGCCTGAGTTTGACTCACAGTGGATGTTTCAGCTCACTGTTATTAAATGACAGCAAACCAGTAGGGCAATGATCCTCTGGCAGAGACTGATATCTGATTGCTAATCAGAAACCACAGTGTCGTCAGCATTTGCAAAATGCCTGTATGGACATGTCACAGTAGATCACAACCTTTGAGTGCCTACTGTAAGCATGTAACTGTATTTGTTTTATATGCCAAGAGACACAGATAAAATTTTGCTTCCAGCAACATACATTCTTTTTTCATTTTTATTTTGTTGTGGAATTCATAATTTGTCCCATATTTCTAGAATTCAGTCCTCATACACATGCTTTAAGGTGTGCATTATCTTTTCCTGTGACTAATAAACAACAAGAAAATGGAGAAAAAACTTCCACAAGGGCTACAGCTCAACAGAGCCCTACATTAAATTTTGTAATTGAAACAGCACAGGTCAGGACAGTATCTGAGTGAGATACCTCTGCAGCTGAGCTCTGGTCCTCTCTTTTATTCAGACAAGGGTTAAAGAGTAAGTGAGTGGTCTCCTTCCCTTGAACACAACACTCAGGAAAGGGGCCATAGGGGAAATCCATTTCCTGGTTTTCTGTAGGGGACTCACTATAAATCTTATTGCATCTTACCCAAGCACCCAACTCCTTGTTGAATAACTACTTTTTCTGACAGGAAAGTTTGAACATTTATCTGTTGTGGGGAAGAGAAACACAGTCTTCCTCTTCAGAGAAAGAAACACTTTGATCGCAGCGACCCAGATTATATTGAAAATAATTGATACTCCCACTCACATCCCCTCCCCAAATACTCTGATTTAAGGGAAACATGATGATTAAAATATGGGAGTTCTTTTGCAGATTGTTAGGAATCTCTGCTACATGCAGATGAAGTTCACGGTATCACAAAGCAGTTGTTAATTTGTGTACCATTTTAAAGATATTTCTCTCAAAATACTTGTAAGGGATCCTTATAAGAATTATTTGGTTTTCCCTGCTTGTTCATATGAAATCCATCCATCTTTTTGTGAATGTCTCATTTTATTTTTGAGAAGCCAATAAATAAATTCCATTTTCACCCTCTGTTGAGAGCAGATATATATATATATCTGTTTTGTTAAGCTTGAGAACAAAAGTGACTCATCCATTTGTATATTTTTAACAGGTTCTTGACAGTTGGAAGTATATTACCTGTTTATCTGCTACTTTCCTGCATAAGGAAGGCACACCAATACTTGCAGCAATTAACAAGTCAGGCACTGCTTGTACATGCTGTAAAAGCTTTGCTTTCATAGCAGTAGATAAAACATGATCAGGCAGATGCCTCAAGCACAAGAATAGTTTTGGTGTGTTCAATAAAATAAATAATGAAATTATGCAAACAATGTTTTGATCATTAGCAAGTGCAAATGTGACCAGATGTGTTTGGAACAGATTGTGAGTGTCAAAAAATGGCAACAGCAAGTAAGAAAAAAAAAGTATAATTTGAATGATCTACTCACTAACAAGGTTTTTCCTATCTAAGGCTATAATTCATGAAAATTCAGAGTGTCAGGGTACTCAGAGTACCTGACAGGCTCTGGGGGCAGGCAACTGGGAGCCAAGATCTCTGCTACCTCTAGAGGACCCAGGGAGCAGCAGAGAGATCAGGAAAACCCATGACCTGTCCACGACGACACATTTCACAGTGACTCCTCTTACTTCTCTCCCACAAAACAGGGAATCGTATAATTGTAAAACTGCATAAATCTGTGACTAAAGTATTTTGCTATTCAAATGTCTTTAGCCTTTAAACTGTCATTAGGTCTCAATCTGTGACTATGTGGCTGGATATTGCGCTCATGAAGAAATATGTTTTCCAATAAAACATCTGCTTTTCAGTTGGATGTGAAAGTTGGCATAATTAAACCACTTGCTTAATAATTTAATGAGATCACTTCATAGCTGTTAAAAAAAAGCCTGGCAAACTGTCCCATTAAATACTTCAGTAATGAAAATCTAAAAGTCTTTAGTTTGAAATAAGTGTTTATATTCACACTCACAAATCAAATCAAATTGTATTACAATGATTCCAGATTGCAGGGAATAAACAATTCCTTAATTTGAATTAATGAAGCATCTTTTTAATTCAGATGAATATATATTTAAATACTCATTTGTTAGTGTATTTGCCCTAAGGACGCAGTAAAACATTTTCATTATTTCTTTGTCTACTTTTGTGCATATGTACATGAGACCTACCATTGGTGACCCAGCAGGGAGGCTGTGGATGGCATCCAGTCATCTGAAATATGTCTGAAGTCCAGATATGGAGAAGATTTAAACCAGCTCTTGAAGGTCTTGAGGCTCCTGAAGGATTAGCATTCCAATGGGTGCATTTTCATTGATAGCTACTGAACCTGTTTCAGATAAGTACATATCTCACCCAAACATATCATTACCATGGTTGAAAGTGGTAGTTAATAAAACTGCATTGTCACCAAGGGCATCTTCCAAATAGGTGACCCTATTGGATGATGATGATTAAAAATAATAACTGTAATAACAACAACAAAAATAAAAACAAATCCAGGACTTTACTGTACATTGGGATTTTACATTTTTAAAGGATGTATGTGAATCTTATTTTCTTTCTTCCACCTCTGTACATAGAAAGGACCAGCATACAAAATATTTTTTCCTCTTCAACCTTTTACTTTTCAGTGATTTCAAGGCCCTTGAAGTTAGTTCTTTGGTTTTAGATGACCAACTAAATGTAACTAATTACAAAATTTTTGTTCTCTCTTTAATGTGTTAGATCAAAATAAATCTCTCTTGAACTATTTTTAAGATGAAAAGTAGGGAAGAACTCCTTTTATATATGCACACTCATAAGAGGTTAAATACACTGTGGTATCAGATAAGATTAAATGCTTATTTGTCATGTTAGTTTCTCATTATTTAATTACATAGTGATGAAAAAATCCTTAGAGGTTTGAAATCCTTATTTAAGTCCTATAAATGAAATTTTTCCATGAACAAAAATCTCATGAAACCTTAAATATGGTATCATAGAAGTCCAGGTGAAAAAAGAATGCGTTCATAAATATTTAAGAATAGCAGATGACAAGAAATGTGTTCTGAAGGAGAACGTGTACCATTTATATTCTGCAATAAACAAATACAGTTATGATTTCACTTTCTTCATTTTGAGTTGAGATATTTAGTCAAGTAAAAACGATCTTAAGAGTCAAAGATGTGCAATGGAAAAAATTGTTTGGACTAATAAAGGGCTTGTAACACTTCTTGTGCTTAAGATGATTTTTAATAAAATATATATGTGTGTTTGGAATGTGATTCAATTATAAAGCTCAAGTGAAAGTAGGCCCTAAAGCTGATATAAAAGGAGAAGGAGAAAGCAAGGCAAAATTATGTAAGCAATATGACAAATATTTATCAGTAAAGGAAGAAGAAAAATAAACACCCAAAGATGTGACTTAAGAGCATTCCTTTTAAAACAAGTATTATTCAAAATATGATTTGATTATGAACTAGATTCTATGATGGAACATTCATCACACAACTTAACTGATTATTCACACACAATTAGATTTAGTTAGGATAGGGACTCTTACAGGCACTTTAATCATTTGCTTCATGAATTGAAAAGGGGTGTGCATTTGATTTACTGTCATCTGGGTGGGTGATAAAGATCAGCTAGTTGATAAATGTGGCAAATGAATTTGCTGATCGAAGCTATCCTTCCATTTGTTTTGCACAATAATTAAAGATTAATTAAATCAGACATGCCTCTAATGAAAGACTCTTACCTCCAGTTCTCTTCATCCAACTGGAAAATACAAACCAGAGCAAGATGAAAATTCTTCAAAGAGTGAGGGGTTGAATAAACAGAAAAGAGAATATTTGTATTGTTTTACAACTGTTGATGCAAGCAACGTTGAACATTTACACTCTGCCTATTTGGAATGATAATTACTTTTGGACCTGACATTAGTAACATTAAAGAAATTAACATGTAAGAGTATAGAACTTGTAAAGCTGTTTTTTTTTAAAAAAAAGTACAAATGAATTCCAAGTTTGACAGAGGTAAGCATGGCCTTCAAACTCAAAAACTTCTAAACCTACTAAGAATGCAGAACAAGAGCTGTTTCAAACACTTCACAGCAGTGTAGAAGACATGTTTATTTGTCATGATCAATGTCCTAAATTATTCTTTAAAAAAAAGCCTTACACTTCTGTAATAACTAACTAAGTTTGCTCAAATATATGACTCTTTATGTAGGAGTTTCCCATTGAGGTGAGAACTTTGAGTGTGCCTGCGTGTGTATGACGGACGCTGATGGTTGTAGCATCTCTGATATGTCCATGTGGAGTTCTGGTGTTGCTCTGCCAGAAGGCATCTGCTGTGCCCCAGGACAGCTTCACAAAGACAGCACATGGTGTCAGAGTTCAGTCTCCTAATTCATGGTTTAAACTGTCATGTTGTAAAGCACAAAATTATCAAACACAAGAGTAAAGAAAGCAAAAATTTGAAGGCTATGCAAGTTTTTCAGGATGATTTGATGGAAATGGATTGACACACCATGAATACTACTAGTTTAAAAACATATATTTCAGGAACTTCTCCAGAAGATGCAGGGAAAAAAATCAACCTTAAATTCAGTAATATTGAATGTAAAATAGACATGTAAGATAACAAATGGAAAGTGGAATAGTTATCTAAAGTGTATTTTAGATACTTATTTCAGTTGGGTTGCACTCCTTTTCTTGGTGAGGGCCAATGTGAGGGAAAATATATTGAATTTGAAACCTAACTTTTAAATGGTTAAAATTATGTCATATGACTTCAGACTTAGTGGGTTTACTGAAAACAGAAAGTGATGAAAAATTAATAATTTAAAATTAGAGATCTTTTGTAAACTTTTTCCTCTGAGATTTGTTTAAAAGCTTTGAAAATATCCTTTAATTTTTAATCAAAGTTGGAGTGCAAGGAAAGAATGCAACTCCTTATAAATACTGTCAGTTTTACTGACACCTCAAAAGATTAGGGTTGTTTACCTGCCTCCAACAACTGTCATATTTGTGTGTCATGGCAAAATGATAAATCAGACATCAGAAATCTCTCACAGAGCTTTATGTTTTTGCAATATGAAATGTTTATGTTTTCCAAACATGAAGGTCATTGGGCTGTACTTTAGCCTTTTTTTTCTTCTTTCTTATGATTTGGCAGAGCAGTTCTAGTTGTATTTAAAAACCTCATGCTTCTCCTTATGTTGTGCACAAGTTACTTCCCATGGCAGTAAAACTTACTGCCCAGGTCTTACACTCTCATGTTTTAGTCTAATGTGAACTTCCTAAAACTTACACTAAATGATTATGAGAGGACAAGGTGTTTCAGTCACAGGCCTTGAACCCTTCCACACAGAGCAGGTAGTGACAGGACCAGGGGGGATTGGCTTCAAATTGAAAGAGGGCAGACTTGGTTTACATACCAGGAAGAAATTCTGTGCTGTGAGGGTGGTCAGGCACTAGAACAAGTTGCCCAGAGAAGTTGTGCCTGCCCCATCCCTGGAAGTGTTCAAAGCCAAGCTGGTTTGATCTTTGAGAAGCTTATTCTTGTGGAAAGTGTCCCTGCTCATGGCAGGAATTAGATGGTCATTCAGGTCCCTTCAACCCAACCCATTTTCTTATTCTGTGTACTGAGTTTTACTCAGCTCTACAATGCAGATAATTGTTTGGAAAAATTGAAAATAGATAGAAAAATCTCATAAAATGTTAATTCCACATTTCTTTGCCAACTGAAATCAAACCTCCATTATCTTTTTCAAATGCACATAAAAGGCAGATTCAGAGATAAGAGAATGTTGAGGAAGATATTCTTCAAAAATTAAAAGGGCATTGTGATATTTTGCAAAATGTAAAATATTGTTAAAGCAATGTTAATCATGCTTTTCATCATCACCAGTTTTTTATAAAATATTTATTCCCCTGAAAGCAATCACACATAGTGCAAACTTGCTGTGGAGACATAGTTCTTGTGAACATGTGACCATGTATCTAGTGTGTTTTTAAAAGGACAGAGAAGAGCACTTTCATCTTGACACTGTAGGCTACCTTGAGAACAGGTTACAAGGAAAGCACTATCAATGGTATGAATCAATAGAAAGAAAAATCTATAGGGAACAAGAGACATTGACCTTGTGTTATAAACCTCTATTTCTTGTTTCCTGAGTACATATTAATTGATCCTCCAGTACCTATTTATAAACACTTATTTTCACCCTCTGTAGCAAAAAATTTAGCCTTGTTTTCAAAGGTTTGAAAACCGCTGAATGATAGTTCATAGCATAAGGAACTGCAGTATGTGCTGGCTCATGGCAGAGAGATGCAACTCACTTTTAAAAATATGAATATTTCACTATCATACCTTGCATTTATTCTGAATCAGAAGTCTTATTGAATGAAATACAGCACACAGGTAACCTAGGAAAAAAAGTAACTAGATCTCTTTTACCATAAAACTGCATAATTTGCTGTCCATTCTGCTGTCCTACATGATATTTTTTTTAATCCTTTGCATTGCTATTTACACCAAATGATCTTTAATAAAACTGGAAATATAATCTAATTTTATCTACAGAATGTTAAAGCCTAAAGAAGAAATAATTAACAAGATTCTTCCTAAAGTACATTGTGAATCAGTAAATAGTTTTGAATGTCATGAGACCTGTCATGGAATTTGCACCAACATGATACCAGAATGTTTGATCATCTACTGAGGTATTGTCTCCAGCTTACTGAGGGTTTTTATCCATCATGAAGAAGCAGGATTCTACAGGGTACTAACATGAGGTCTAATCACAGGTCTTAAATCCTGTATTTTTCAAAAAAGGTTTAATAATCTGAGATATAAATTTGAATTTATTTTTTCCTAATCTGTTTATTTTATAATATACTGGTTTTCTTTAATGCTTGGTTTCACTAGGTTCATGCTTCAGAATGGTCATCTTTTAGCCCATTTTGAAATTTACATTTTAAAATGAGACTATACACTGCAAACCCCAAAACCTGGTGCCATAGAGAAAATTACTTTAGATGTCTTCCCTATGTCTTCCCTAGGTTCAATGAATATAAAACCTAGGGATTTATATTCATTACATATAAATATTCAGAATTACTTTCATGGTAATATATATTATTCTTCCTTTATGACAAGATTCACATTCCTTAATCATTCAGCAGCTCTCCAGTAGTATGAAACATGAATGATAAGTGTGTAGTGTGTTTTCTCCAGGAAATGCTTTATGGCCTGTGCAATACAGATGTTCTTGTCTAATCTTCTAGCATAATTTTGCCAGTTACTGCTCAGTGATGTTCTCATAAAATTTTCCATTGTGTTTAAGTAAGATCATTTCTGGGAGCTCAGAGATTTTTCAAACAATAGCTTACAAGGCAAATTTTTATCATGACATGATTCTGTTCTTCTGCTTTACTCTCATGAGACCCCACCTGTTTGGCTGTGAGGTCCTCACCACAAAAAAGGCATGGACATATTGGAGTGAGTCCAGAGGAAACCACAAAGATGATCAGAGGAATAAAGCTGCTCTTTTCTGAAGACAGGCTGAGAGAGCTGGGGTTGTTCAGCCTGGAGAAAAGAAAGCTCTGGGAGACCTCATTGCACTCTTCAACTACTTCAAGGGAAGTGGTGGGCATGAGGTCAGAAGAAAATCCTTCTGTATCATAAGAATATGTAAAAAAGAGTCACAGGAAAGAATTTCTAAAAGACTGAGAGTCAACTACAGACTCTCAACAGTAGAATTTTTTCTGAGTAAATATATCTTCAGCAAAACTGTGTAACAGAAAGGGAGAAAACAGCTCGGCAAACACAGACCTGAGTAGCACAAGAAGGAAAGAGTTCACTATCAAAGAGTACCATATTTTCAGCTAATATGAGCTAACATGGTATCAATGATTTTGATGGACCAGTATTTATTAACTCTGAGAAAGCAATCCAGAAAGAGAATTTCTATATGAGTGATATGTTTTCTTTATAATTAGAGGAAGAGGCAGATTGTTACTTATTGCCAGTCTGACAAGAAGAATGTTCAGGCTTGAAAGAAACAATATCATTTCTCCTCTTAGTTCTTTGCAACAAACAAAAAACCTAACCTCTCCTACAGTAGAACACTACAAATTTATATTCTGTTGTGTAAACAGCACAACGAGTGTTAAGAATGAATTTTATATGAAAAAGCCTCTCCTCAGGATTAAGCAATCATTTTATATTAGTTACACATCAGCAGCAGTTGCAAATTTTCAGGGTATTGCCTTTTTGGTTTCCACAGTTGCTTGCTCCCCAGGAAAGATTACAATCCCTTTTCAATTCCTTTACTATGTCACCTTACTATAACCTACATTTCCTGAAATGATCCACTGAAATAAATAAAAAAGATATAGTGTGTTTTACTCTTAAAATGGCTTGTCACACTCGTCTGGTTTAGAGCAAGACCACACAGCTGAATCAGCACACCTGAGGGTGTCATAAAATCTTGCAAGGGATGGGCAACAAAATATCTTAAATTAGATCCTCCTCCAGCGTCACGGTAACGGAGAATGGAAGTCATAAACAGAAAGAAATTGGGCTATGTCACAAATTCCGTATCTTTTACTGCTGTAAGAAAGCAATCAATTGCTCTGCACATATCTCCTCCCCAGCTGAGTCAGCCCATATATCCTGGAGGTAGAAAGCAATATAAGGAAGTGGAATCTTCACTGCTTTTGATATGAATTTTTTCATAGGATTGCTGATCTTGAATATATCCTGGGGTCTCAGTTTTTAGAGTGATCATACAACACCTGTTCAGGCTTTATTCCCAGATCACAGAAATTTATTTCTAATACACTGTAGCAGTAAAGATTTGCCATTTAGAAGAAGTCAGTTTTTCAAAATCATGCCAAACCCACTGGAAAGGTCATGCGTAATTGCATATACTGTAGAGGTTTGTCAGCTTCCCTGTCAGGTACTAATGGCAGAATTTTTGAAAGACTGAGCCACTGCTACCCTACATTACTGGAAGGACAAATTGTGTAATCTATGCATTTACTCAGTAATACAGCTGACAGATGCATCTCTAGGTATATAAGCTGCTTCAGGCTATACTTAAGCATCTTCTTCAGCCACTTTCTACAATACTGTTATCACAGTCAAAATATATTACCTGCAGCATATAAAAATTTTTGGACATTGTACGCATTCTTTCAAGATAAAAAAGGAGGACAATCCATAATAGCTTCAAACAGCTTGCCAAAATATCACCTAAAGCAGTGGGATTCAAATCTAATTATACATTTGACAGGTTTTAGAAACAAATGGAAATTGTTCCAAGCCTGTTGACAAGTACAAGATAAGAAAGGAGATAAGAAAGGAGAGCTGTCCTCAAATCATTAGTAGCCAGATTCATGAATTTCTTTCAAAAGATTAGATATCAGCAGGGCAAATGTTCGCACCATATTTCTAAGCCATTTAGACAACCTCGAAAATGAATTTTTGAAACTAAAATAAGACACAGTTCAATTAAATGCATGTCATGACTTTTTCAAATGATCATGTGTTTAAAGCAAATCTTACAGATGTACAGTTCTGTACTAGTCCCCTAAGCTTACACTTGAGAATTGGTGGTACCACTGTCAGAGATGACTTTAATATTAATCTGGTACATAAACAGTGAAACTGCAATTGAGGCTTCTCTTCATAGGAGAAAAGTCTTGTCATCCAATTATTTATCTAGCCTACCTTACCATTTAAAGATTCTTAGGAGGCCTTACAGCTCATCTGTTTTAAAGTAAAATCTGAATCTCTTAAAAAAATGCAGCCCTGCTATTCGTCAGTCATTCTATTCATCAGTCATCACAAAACCACAGGATGGTTCAGGTTGGAAGGGACCTCTGGAAGTTATCTGGTTCAAATTATCTGGCAAGTTATTCTTGTCCTGCTACTGGGCACCATGGAGAAGAGTCAAGTTCCATCTTCTTTCAAGTATTTATATACATTGATAGGATTCCTCCTGAGCCCTCTGGTAAAACTGTCCCACCTCTGTCAGTCTTTCCCTATAGGAGAGGTGCTGCAGTCCCTTCATCACCTTTGTGGCTCTCCAATGTACTCCCCGCAATGTGTTCACATCTTTCTTACCCCTAGGGAGCATGGAACTGGGAAAATACTCCAGATATGGGCTCTCCACAGCTGAGTAGCTGGCAGGGCTCACCTCCCTCAACCTGCTGGAAGCAATTTGCCTAATGCAGCCCAGGATTTCCTCTCTCACAAGGTATTTCACCAGCTTATGTTTAACTTGGGGACCACCAGGATCCCCAGGCTCTTCTCTACCAAGCTGCTTTCCATCTGGGTTGCCCCCAGCATGTACTGGTACATTGTGTTTTTTCTCTCCAGGTTCAGGACTTCTCTTTGTTGAACTTCACGAGGTTCCTTTCAGACCCTTTTTCAAGTCTTTTGAGGTCCCTTTGGATGGCAGCATGACTTTCTGGTACATCAACTACTTCTCCCAGTTTTGTGTCATCAACAAACTTGCTTAAGCTACGTTCTGTCCTGTGATCCAGATAATTTACAAAAATGTTAACCAGAACTAGACTCATTTTTGGAGTATACTGCTAGACACTGGCTCCAACTAGACTTTGTGGCCCTGATCAGCACCAGTTTCCAATTCACCTCTCCATGTGCTCATCCAGCCCAAACATCAACAGGTTCTTTGTGAGGATCTCATATATGTCAGTGCTAAAACCTTACCAAAGTACAGGTAGCCAATATTTGTAATTTCCCTTTGTCTAGCAAGCCAGTCAGTTAGTGAAAAAAATTATCAAATTGGTCAAGCATGAGTTCCTCCTTTGGGAACTCATGCTGACTGCTCCTGATGATTTTCATGTTTTCCATGTGCCTTTGTTGAGGGATATATTTCGTACAGGTAGCTTGATGTGCAAACTGCAGTGTGAGCTGCAGGCTGAGCTCTGCATGGCAGGAAATGCTGGAAGCCAGAGGCTGAACTGGAGCCCACACTTTGTGCAACAAAGAGCACAGGGACCTGTGGCACCAGACAAGTGGTTGGGCACTCAAAGACACAGCAGCAGATGATGATGCAGCAACCCAGTAAAGTTTCCTTAACACTTGGAAAAACATTCCAGAAGTAGCTTCTATATCACTTTCCCAGTAAATAAGGTGAGGCTGGTTGACACCATAGCTCCCTATGTCTTCTTTCTTTCTCTTAAAATGTGAATGGCATTTGTTTTTTTCCAGTCTTAAGATACTTCTCACCATGATTTACCAAGGATTATTGAAAGTGGCCTTAGAATGACATTTGCTAGCTTCTTCAACAATTGTGGATGAATTCCATCAGGTCTCATGGTTTTATGTATGTCAAATTTTCTGAAATGCTCCCTGACCTGATTGTTTTGTGTCAAGGGTACATCTTCCTTGCTCCATCCTTTTTTTCTGATCTCTGGGACCTGGGATTCTTGAAAACTAATCTTACTAATAAAGACTGAGGCACAGAAGGCCTTCAGGGTTTCAGAATTCAGGACTTTCTGGTCCTTCATCATTCTAGTCCTATAAAATTTAAACAAACAAAAAATAATCACACATTAAGAAAACTTGACTAATTTTTTCAATGACTTTTTTAGTACTTTGCAAGCTACTATTTACAAGGAACAAGTTTTCCTTCTTTATTTTCCAGGTTTCTAAAAACTCATTTTGTAAATGTTATGTAAAAATCATAATGAAAACAAAGAGAAAAAAAGGGTTTTTTCAGTTTTTTTTTCCTAGAAAACAATTTCTCTTATGGAATAATAATGATTATGGGTTTTGTCAACTTACATGATTAAAGAATCTGAATGTCTTTATTAAATTTTGAATGATCACTACTCTCAGGGTTTCTGTGGTTGAGATGACCCAAAGGTGTTGGAAAGCCTCTTTTTCCCAGGCCCGAGATTGAAGAAGAAGTCAGGATTCTTCGGCTGTGGTTTTCAAAGTTGTTTATTCTTTGTTATCTAAAGCATTCTTTTTCTGACCTGCTGAGGTCTGTCTAGCAGGTCGAGTTGAGGCACACTGACCACCTCAGGGGAGGTGCTATCTTTTTAGACTAAAAACTATGTGTACATTATTTACAATAATTTTCTAATGCCTATCACCTATGTTAGACAGTGTGTTTTTACTCTAAACCAATACAGAAGTGCCACCGTCACCCAGAAGATGGAGGCTAAGAAGAAGGACAAGGAATGCCCAAATCCTTCCATCTTGGCTTCTGAACCCCCATTCTAAAAACCCAAAATTCAACTTTTCTATCTTGTAATAAACTATCATTCTACTTAAACTCTCGTGGCTTGTGAATTCTCATATAAGGTTGGTAATTTTTTCCATGGGTTAAAATCAAAGCCACAGGTGTCTTTGGTTTCGTGCCAAGGTCTCTTGAGCCCCCAGCCAGGGGCTCGAGCCATCCAGGGCACCCAGAGGGATGTCCCAGGTTCTGACACACTACTTTCACATATTTACTGGAAGATCTCTTCAAGCCTTTGCTTTCATTTCTGAACTATCAAGTAATATTTTCTCTCTAGAAGACAATGTCTTTGCAGCTTTGTTCTGAAGTGTTCTTAACTTCTCTGCCAAACTTCAATTTGAGATATTTCTTTCAAGAAGAACAGTATGTTCTATGAGTCATTCAAGAGCCTGTAGTTCTATATTTACACTAACACAGGGAGAGCATTGAAAAACTTATCTTCCTTTCACATGTCCCACCTGTAAGGCAGAATCAAGTTCTCTGACAAGCTAAGAGGAAAATTCAAGGAAAAGATTTTTGTGAGATGCTCAAGTAAATAGCATCCTATTTTCATTATTTTTGTTTCCATATATATTGAAAAGTTCCCAGAAAACCTATTGAGGTCAATAAGTCTCTGCTACTGTTTTGGTTTCTAAAGCTAACTCTATGAAGAGGAGAAATTATTTACTATGAGCATAGTGTGTTCTCTTTAATCTTCTTTATTAAAAAAAAATTAAATTGCAGGCGTTTTTCTTTTGAATGTAGCATTAAAAAAATAGGCAGATTCTTTCTTCAGAAACGCTTAACTGTGTCACTCTGTAAACTTTAACTTTTGTAGAAATTTCTCTTGCTTCCTTTCAAGATTAGACCATGGCTGCTGAATACTTCAGTTTTATGTCAGCATTTATTTTGTCTTTAATGAAAGACACAGAACTCAAGTACCATTCTAATAACATCTCAGCCCAAAGTGCCATATCATGCTATACACTGTTTTCTCATTTTCTCCAAAGAACAAATTATCAAATTATCAATTCATTCCAATTCATATCAAACAAATTATCAGTTAATTTCCCCCCTATATTCTTTGCTTTCTATTTCCTGGAGATTAATACCTTCTTCAGTCCAAATATTCTTATCCATAAACTGAGAAATGCTTATTTTTGCATCACCTCAGATTTCTTCCTGTTAAATATTGGTCAGAGCCAGGACTGATGCTCTTTCTCAGTTATATAGTGTGTCATCATCTCAGAATACCCAAGAGGAAATTTCTTCTGTTTCAGATAATCAAGCATTGCAGCCATTCTTCTGTGTCTCTTTATAGGTATATCACAAGTTTCCCAATATTATCAAGGTTTATGAAATTATCGATTCAATTAACACACGGTGAAAAAAATAGCACTTTGATGAGTTTTCATCCAGAACTGAATATATTCCAGTGGCCAGTGTGAGAGGGAGATATGACAAGTCAACCGTAGAAAAATACGAAAAAATATTCCTTTAACAGAGTTCTTGTTCTAGTCTCTTATAACTGGATTCTGGATGAAGTGCACAAACACTTTTCACATTTTCAAAGACAATGTAATAACATTGACAACCTTCTAGTTCCCAGTTAAGTCCTTCTAGATCCAAGCAAGGAAATGGATGCCATATCTAAATTTAAAATTTGTATATAATTTTGGAACGAGTATGTTCTGTACTCAAAATAAAGGCCCTGGATCCCCATATATTTGTATTATAGTCAGTCTGGTGTATCCACTCTGGTTGATTTAATATATTTGGAGATCAGTCTGTAGAGCAGCTGAGAAAACTTCTCAAGCTTAAAAAGTGAGTCAGCATTCAGGCCATGCATCTCTGACTGTTTGCATTGTAGGCTGAGAAGAGTAATTAGGATTGAGCTGTATGCAAGTAATGTGTGTTGATTATGGTTAGCTGACCAGTGAAATGTGAAGGACGAACTAGAAGTTGGCAACTACGATTAAAACTGATTAGTTCGATTCCTGCAAAGAATAAAAAGAGAGCTTCAAGCAGATTTGTACTGAAACTCATGTATAAGCATAAGAGTTTGTGTGCATAAATAAACAGAAAGCATAGGGACCACAGCTATGGTTCAGTTATTCCTTGAGTGACTATATACATCCTTCACACTTACACACACGTTCACACTGTATTCTTCTTGCCTTTTTTCCTAAACTGTTAACAACTCTTCTGCCTTTATTAAAATAATCACTTTGAGAAAATTTTAAATATTCACACTTTTGTTTCCTGTCAGACAACATACGGTATGAGAGAAGTGACTGGATTAAAAACTTTTCTTGAAAGAATAATAATTTTCATAGATTATAAATCGTTTTGGGGACTTGGAAAAAAAACACAGAAGGATATTTTTTTCCACAGCAAAGCTGCACACAGTGAAAAAAAGAAAATCCCAGTTTTGAGTTTTTAAATGGATAAAATATGGGAGTATGGTTTCATTAAGGAGTATTAGCAGTTTTCTTTCACGAAGGTACTGAAATAAGTAAAAGCAAAAAAAATGGGGGGGAAGAATGTGCAGATATTCCTTCAAAGGAATTTGTAGACAAATCTGGAAAATTATGGGAAAATTGGCTTGAGGGTTGCCCTTTAAGACAGGCAAACAATGGATTCTTGTCATCTACTTTTAAAAATAGGCCATTTGATTTACATTTTAAGAAAGAAATCTCATTTTCTACATACTAGTCTCCCAAATTTGGTTTTTAATAATCAAATCTCTCTTAGTTCAGAGAAAAAAACAGGGGAATACTATGAGGTATAAGTGCTTATTAGTACCAGAATAAGACCTACCCCACATTTAAAGTGTAACTTGTAAATGAAAGCAAAATAGAAAAGAGGCAGCTGGTAATTTTAATCCAGTGCAAGGTGACTATTGTGTCTAATGATGATTCAACAAGCGTCGTGTAAACTAAAAAACAGAGAGAGTGAATCTTGAAAGCTATGTCCGGATTGTTAGCAATGTGATGAAGTTCATAAATCATGCAAACAGTCAACTAGAAAGTAAAATAGGAAAAAAAAAGTTTGAGAATTACTATATTTCTTCCGGTAAAGAGCTACTTTTGATGAAAAATGTAAGTCACATTCTCTCACTTTTATCTCAAGAGAATATGAGAGGGAACTAACTTAGAAGAGAGAAAATTCCCAGATGCCTAAGGACTGATTATTTATAGTCTGCCTTGGAATCAGACTATTAATTTCTACCAATGTCCCTGGTAAAGATATCCAAGTACTGATAACAGGAAATATAAATAGTATGCTTGGTAAAGATTTAACTTCTCAAATGAATTGAGATTAATAAGTCACAGAACTTAAAATTAGTTTATAAGTGTTTAATTTATAAAAATTAGGTATGAAGCTTATAAAACACTCAAGTAGGTACCTTTATCTCTCTGTTCTTAAAGAATATTTCAATTTCTACATCTGAGCTACTGGTGACCTTCATCAAAGTATGTCTGAATATACCACTGTTCATATCATTACTGTCTATGGCATATCCTACCAAACAGAAAGAAAGTTGGAAATAAGCTTGTGATTTGTTATTTCAAAATAATCCTCATAATCTGAATATTGCCTGTTATTCCTAGACAATATGCAGAATTCCTATATTTAATTCCCCTCTCCTCCCAATTTCTTATTCCTCTCACTAAACTATAGACCAGTGAAGAGCAAATTAAGTTCTGGCAAAAGATGTAATCTTAAAATTCATGGCACTCAGTGTGATGAATCATATTTTTAAAAACTCAGAAAAAGTCTATTTTTGCTTTAAAAAATTGGTTCTATATATCCTTTTGCTTTATATAAAATTATGCACTAATTTCAATTAAATAAGCAAGGCATTAAGTGCTTGCTCTAGTTACAAAGTGGCTCACCTTTGAAATCACTTACTGAAGAGCATATGATTTGGAAATTATAATAAAGCATGTTTATTATCAATCCATCAGTTAATTTTCCTGCTGTGCTGAATTCTAGATATGATATCATTGATGAACCCGATTAAAATACTGATCATGCATCAATAATAAAAGGAAAAATTCATTATAAGTTAATAATCTAACATCAAATATTAAATTTCATTATAATACTGATCAGAACATCCTTTATGTTACTTAAAGAAATTTGCTCTCCCTCAGAACAAAAAGTTACAAGCAATAAAACAGTTGGATATTCTCTTGCAGGACATTTCTTCTTTTGACTTGGGAACATATCAAAGTTTCTGAGTTAGAATAGTAAGTTTTCCATAACTTTTTTCCTTTCTACGAGCCCTCCATATTTTCATTCAAAATGCACCGTATGAAAATTGTAGATCACACTGCCAAATAATTACTTACACAGACACTGGTGGCATTCTGAATTATAGACCTTTGTGGATAAAAAGCATCCAGGACAAAGAGAAAAATAGAAATAGATTATATTGTGGCTTCAGCATTATATTCCATTATGAATTATATTCCATTATGTCAGTTGTAGAAATAGAATTAGAAGAGATTAATTTTGTTTTAATCCTAGTTTTCATTTTGAAACCACTAAAAAATCTTTAAAAATTATAAGATCTTGTATCTATCTAAAAGTCAGATCACATCAAGAGACTGATGTGGTTTCAGAGCTCTTTCTATCAGCAGTGGATTCTTAGATTAAAATAAAGTGGACATCTCTGAAGGGAGCTGACTTCATAAATGGCCACTGGCTTTAAGCTACCAGTGACTTAAAGACTCCCAAAGCCAGTCTTTTTTTATTATATTTTGAATACTTTTGTATTTTCAGAAAGGATTGTTGCCTCACTATTTAAATCTATTTCTAGACATTTATAAGTATACTGTACTTGTGTCATATTTGGGATCCTTACCAATAACCTGGATTTAGTCTGAAAGTTGACCATTTTTTTGCCATTTCTTCTTTGCTATCTTAAACCAATTGGTAATCCAAGAAATTATTTTTTCATATCCACTTACAGATTAGCTCCCCATGATAAGACTTCTACAAAAGTTTTCTAAATCCAAATGCATTCTATCTATGTAAATCTCTTTCAATGAATTCTGGAATATTTCTGAGGTATGCTATCTCTCCAAATGCCATGTTGTCTCTACCCCTGTGCAAAGCACTTATCCATGTCTGCTGTTTGCCTGTGTACTATTGCTTCTGCCAGTTGCTTAGAAGGCAGCACATAAATTATGATTTTCTCCTTTACTCATAAAGGCTCCCAGGCAGGCAGTGTAGGTCAAACACTTTGTCAGAGCTGGGTTGGGCTGGTTGCAGCTCTCCTGCCTCTGGGTTAAGTGCCTGCTGCCTCCCCTGCCTGAGCCTGAGCTGCGTCAGTGCCCCATAGGAAAGGTGCCACTGCCCAGATAACAGGAGCCCCTGGAGAGGCTGTGGAAACCTGTTCACTCTAAGCTGGGAACATCCAGACAGCGGCTGCCTGGGGTAAAGAAATGCATAACATAAATCCAAACAAGCTCAGGACAGGAGAGAAAGTCTTCTCCCCCAGCTCACCAAATTTCATACTCATCATTCCAAATTCCTCGGAATGGTGGTGGCATGTCTTATATACTTCTCTTTTCATCCTTCCAGGAGCTGGGCCTGTTAAGTAAAGGATGTCCTGGGATATTCAAGAGATGTGCACAGTCCCTTGGAAAAGAGCTAGATGCCAGGAAGGGCCAAAGGATTGCATAGCAGCTTTAAATCTGTCATTAATAAGCCCTTTGTCTGCATTAATTACATAGTTTGTAGAACTGTAGTGTTAAAATATTAGCAGTACTGTCAGTGGGTTCCTAGATTCGTATATGTGGTGTTTTTCCTTTTGCTTATGACAAGATTTTGAAGGTGGCAAGCACAGAGATAAGAGCTGTCAGCTTTTTAAAAGCTCACATTGCATATCAAACAGTTAATTTCTCTGACAACTAGCCCTTTTAAAGATATAGCTCTGCTTCACAGTAAGCAGCTAAGCAATTTCATATTTTAGTTTGCCAGAAATGTGATGAATGGTGTTAGAATAGATCTTGATCTTTCATATACTTTTCTTCCAGGCTAAACAATTGAAAATAAGATTGTGGAGTCAGTGTTCAGAAGACTTAAATCTTTTACAGTAATCCTCTAGAACAAGGTAGGGTTTCAAATCTACATACAAAGGAAAATCAGAAAATGAAAAAATGCTGCAAACTTTAAAGTTACTGTTACACCTTGGTCAGATTTACTTTCTTCCTCAGTGTCTTCCACTGCCCTTCTGAAGCATGCGCTTCAAGTACACTTCATAGAAGCCTTCTTTCAGAATGAAGGTGTGTTTTAAAAATGAAAAAAAAAAAAAAACCACTAATAGATGGTGAGAGGTAGCACAGTGTTAGAAATAGATAATTATGATCTGTTCATATTACAGTACTTTAAGAAAAACATATTTAGACAGTTTCAGTGGAAGCTATAGTATGTCTTGAGGTAGGTGGATGGATGGAAGAATGAATTCAAACCCTCCGGAGACATTATCTGTAGTGTTCCTATTGGGTATTTACTGCATACGCTTGATGAAATTAAAAACTAAAGTCTGGTTAACTTTAAAAAAGTGAATAATACCACTGAAAACAATAGAATCAATGTTCTGTCTGAGGTTCCATGTTCATTTTCTCATAATGTAGGCATCAAATGAGTAATTAATAATCTCATTTTTGTTACCCTTTTGGTAGAAATTATTTTCTTACTGTATTTACTCTTTATTTTTTATTTAAGCTTGGCTAAATATGCTGGAAGTTAAAGTTTACCTTCATTGCTGAGAACACCAGTGTTTTTCCTCCCTAAAAATCCGATTTGGCTGAAGATTTAAAAACTTATTGCTGACTGTAACACTGAATGGAAACAAACACGGAGTGTTGTACAAACAGATGCAACACTGTATAATGATCAGAGCTCAGAACTTTATTAAGCAAGGCTATGTTCGGAGACCTTTTCAAGATAAAAGAATTACTGCAAAAAAATGGGCCTATTATGAGATTCTGATTTTTGCAATTCACAGCCAACTGTGGGTTTTTGGTGAATTTTTGTTGCATGGTTGGGGGGTTAATTCTTTTTATATTAATTTTTAAAAAACCTATTAATAAATAGAAGCATTTCCATGTACTCTTTGTTTCTTAAGATCACACTAATGAAGTCTTTCTAAAGGACAAACACCTATAAAGAGATAAAGGTGAAAGGTCCAGAACTCCCTTCTTTTCAGTTCAGCTTTCTCTGGTCCCTCCTCTCCATTACAGTGATTGCTGCACTCAAACTGCAGTTCTGAGGACAGTTTGCAATATCCTGCTGATATGAATGGTAGTATTCCCATTCCATTCATTTCACTGCAGATCAAACTGTTAGATACAAGTGCAAACTGCTATTTCCCAATATTTTAAGTGTCACTTTCCTATAGCATATAGTTCTATGTCATGGGAAGTTTTGAGCAGCTCTTTGATCTCTGGAGAGAAGCTGTTTTAGAGACCAACTCACATCACTGTGAGTCACCAAAGGTGTTGCAATGTTTTTTTTTATATATGTCTGCCTATCAAGACTGCACAAACATCAAGTTTGCTAATTAGTATCTGTTATTGCTATTCCACCCATAAAGAAGAATAGAAAGTTAGAATCAAATAGGTCTATCAATCAGGCTGTGTTATCGCTGCATCAGGACTTTGCTAATGCTAATGACATATTTCTAAGCATCCGCCGCTTCTTTAATAAGTAATACAGAAACGAAATGGCAGCTGAGTAGCCTGTTGAGAACAATTAACCCAAAGCAGATGGCACCACAAATACAATTCTTAAAGGGTCTTTTCTTGTTTGGAATTTTCACCTTCCTTGTTGATTTTACCCCCTGGTTGAATTAAGGCCTTTATTGACAGATTTAAGATGTTCCTGACATTTGATTAGCAAACTTCATACCGAGACTGTATTAAAATTTAATATCTTCCAGAAATGAAAAGCAGTTTCTACTGGATGTTTTCTTCCCAGGTCTGGTGTTTGGTATCATATGAAGCTTTACAGTTCAGCAACTAAAAATCCTGAGAAAGCAGTACAAATGCAAAGATCTGAAATAACAACAGCTTTGAAGCATTAATGTTAAGGGTCAATAGAGTTATCTTCAAAAAGTTTGTTATTTTACAAAGATTTTAAGAATTGTGAGAAGGAACTTCATTGAGCTTGGTATAGGATACACTAATATATATATATTTTAAGCACTTGAATTTTATAAGTGCTGATCTTTTAAGAAGCATGATGCATAAATGGATGCTGATTGACTTTCTTGGCATAGAGCATAGGCTTCAATGGCATAGGTTTTAGAGATTTCAATGCAAATTTAAGTCATATGTATGAAAAGACATCAGTGAAAAATATCTCTTCCAATATAACTGAGTCTTGACAGACCAACCAGTGTCAAAGGTGCTACACTTAAAGGGACTCAATTGTCCTCAAGCTGTTTGTAGTTCTATTTCTGACATCTGTTCTGGTGTAACAGTAAGTAATGATTTTTGCTGTTCCTTTAGAGAGTGTTCAAAACAGATTTCATCAGAGGTAGATATATGGGGGTTTAAAGTATCATTTGCATACAGAGTATTTTAGACATGCAGAATGGTTGACAGGAAGATTTGCAAAGTTATTAAGTACTGTCTTAGGAATGCCTCTTTTTTTTTCAGCAATAAATGTTCTTTCTGGCTTATAAAATATGTTTATTCGAAGTAAAAAGCAATACATGTATATACAGGGGCCTATAGAATTTTGAAATATGTTTTATTGTGTTAATGTTAAAAAAAAGAAGAAGAAAAATTAAGAAAGCTGGTGACATGGCTTTGAAAAAGAAAAGCAGATAGAAGACAGGGCTGTATCAAAGTGTAAAAACTTGAATCTACTGTGTTGCCTCCTTTAAAGAGCTGTTTTGTGGTGATTTTTTTCTGATGATTTCACTGTGATTTTCTGATGGTTTTCTGTGCCCTTCAGAACCTAAATACCTTCAATTTCAGGTTTTTGCACACTATTTCTTTTGGGTAAGCATTAGCCATGCTGATCAATACCTAATCATAATTAAGCTTATTTTGAAGCAATTGCACAGAATTCACTAGAAAACTTCTGATAAATATTAGCTGGTGGAAAAATAAGCATGGTAATTTTAAAGACACAGAGTATTTTTAAGTAAAACCAGAAAATTTTGATCGCAAATCAAATAATATTTTGAAATATATGTATTTCTAAAGCTGTGTTTTTCTAAGATCATTAATAACTGTGTTACACTTCAGACAGTGTATCTGTCTCAGTCTTAGCACACTGGAGGCTATGCCTCAATGGTAGTAGATTTTCTGTGACATTTTTAAGTCTTGCAATCCATATTATCAGCAAAATTTATGGTGCAGATTTCACATTTGTCATTATTATCTAAGATGTAGCAACTCTGTAAACCTAATAATGCAAGTTTAAAAATACATAACCAATTTAAAGACAGCCATAATTACCTGAGAAAGAGAAAAATCACCCTAAAAAACCATTGCACACTTAGTGAATATAGTTGTACCTTGAAGGCAGGTAAGTTAGGAATGAAGGCATGCGTTAATAGTACAATTAGATAATGATGACCAATTCATCCAAGGAGAGCAATTTCACCACAGTTGTTGGCTTGGCAGCAGGACATCTCCTCTCTCTCTCCCTGCAAGTATTTCATCAGAACCTGACCTTGATGTCTCCACTCCCCTCAGTTTTGTTTTTTTGGTTTTTTTTCTATTCCCTTTAAAATGTGCTTTGCCACTTCCTCTGTTTTAATATACTTGATTAAATGGCAAAGACAACACAGGTTTGGCTTCTACTACCAACTTTTGTTTAGATCACATCAAAGCATTACAATCCCACCTAGATGATATGGAATCTACATCATGCCTAATATTCTTTTAAATTTTCCACTGCATTCTGGTCAGATCTCTTCTCAGTTAAGCAAATGCCATATTTGAATTAACTCAAAACAGTTCCTAAAGTATGTCCAGGTATTTACTAAAGTTCTGTATCTCACTGAATCATCATGTCTGAAAATACTTCTGGATTAAACTGACCTCTTTAAAAAATTCTGGAAGCTTCTCTCTCAAATTGAAAGATAAATCTTTCTCTACTAGCTACTATGCCCTCAGTTAGGGAAGAATTTTCTGTTATAGCATTCAAAGTCAGTTTGTGAATTTCCTAAAAATGACAATTAAATTACTCTCATAGAAAAAGAGTTACTTATAATAACAAATTATTGCTACTTTAGAATTTTGCATGCTTGTCATCAACGATTTAATGTATATTTCTCATTCTATTTAGCTTGTAACAAAAATATTAAGGAGAAATTATCAGCTGTCATTACGTGAAGTCCATAATAGCAAAATATTGAGGGAAAGAATAGAGAAGATGAAATACAGATACAGTGCTATATTTAATCCCAGAGAATAAGAGCATTAAGCATTTTGAAACAGATGATCTCTAAGAATAGAAAGGTTGTCTTTGCTACTCATATTCACTACATAGACTCTTTGCAAAAGAGACAAAATGTACTAATAACACTGGTTTTGTTAACATCTTAGTTCTGAAGCCTGTGACCTTTTGTTAGAAACTTCTTGGCACAGTATTTCTAGGTAGCTGATACTTTGGATTCAGGTTCTAAACCATAATTCTTTCAAGAATTGTTGTATGGTAGTTATTTAAATTTTAGGCAAAGACAGAAGTCACCATACAGTTTTTAGAAGCAGATGGAAATATTATAATAACTTAGTCTATGGGATGTAAAGAGACAGCTTGCTGGAATATATCCACTGCTGAATCACCATCAAACACTCTCAAAGTGCAGAAACAAGATTATCAAGGAATTATCAGCTTAAAGCAGCATTAAATCTGTATGTTGTCTGCATAAAAATAATATTTAATGACACTTTAAGTATTAATGTCAATCAGTGTAACCACAGATAGAAAGAATCGTAGAAGTAATATTTTAAGGTGGATGTTAGGAGGAAATAATACAAATCCTGTTAGCCATCATCAAGAGGATTTGTGTGCTTATCTTCTGTACTTTTTCTATTGAACTAATTTGTTCTGTAATACAAAAAGGCTGGTGGAGCTGTTGGTACCAACAGCTGCAGACCTACTGCACAGGCAGAGATGGTATTTAAAAGGAGAATAATTATAGTCTGGGCCTAGTGCCTCTGTGGAATCAAATTAATCTCTATAAATGGAGTGTATCCTATACTACTGAAATATCTATAGCACCTTTACATCACTCATATGTAGTGAGATTAGCATATATATGTACAATTATTTTATTCAGAGCATGCACAGTGGTTGTTCATCCTGAAATCTCATAGATCTGCCACAAAAGAAAAGTAATTGTTCTGTTAGAATTGCTGTAGTGTCTGTAATATGCTGCAATCAACAGCACATTCTTGAGAGCTTTTTGGTCCTGTTGATTATTTAATTGCTGTAGAAGAACATAATTTCTCCTAAACTTTTGTTGTGAGGAGGTAAATATCTGCTCCAGTGAGGTCTTCCATGGGCTGCAGGGGTCAACCCGTGTCAACACGGTATTCCCTACAGACTCCAGGGGAATCTCTGCTCCAACAACTGGATCACCTCCTTTCCCTCCTTCTCCACTGACCTTGGTGTCTTCAAGGCTGTTTCTCTCACATTACCAGTCAATTCTCACAACTGCAACTCTCCAGTGTTTTTTTTCCTTTTCTTAAATAAATTATCACAGAGGTACATCACTAATGGGCTCTGCTTTTGCAAGAGGCACGTCCATCTTGGGGCTGGCTGGAACTGGCTGTGTCTCACATGGGAGCAGTTTCTGGTGTTTTCTTATAGTAACCACCTCTGCATGTTACCCCTTCAGACACACACACACACACATGCACTCAGTACAAAAACCTTGCCACACAAACCCAAAACATATTGTTAAGAATTTCTCTGCTCCAGAGAACTGAGTTCATAAATAGGGATATAGGATATAAGTGGTGAATTGGGAAATGATAGTTCCATGGCAAAAGACAGGCGTGATAGGTAGAGATAGAGCTACTCTTAGCAGTTACAGTGCCAAAAAGAGAAAGTAGGGGCTGCTGATCTTTCCATGACAGCAAATAACAGTATTTTCTACTTTCTCTCTTATCAGCCTACTACATGGGATATTGTTCCTTCACTAGAGTCAAATGGTTTTATGGATTAAACTGAGAAGTGGACAGAACTTCAATAACAAATCATTCCCAAACAGTAATTTCTCTTTTTCATTATCAGTGGCATACACTTGACTGACAGCATCCATCTCAGCACAAATGTATTCCCAGAGCTTCTGTGCTCTTCTTGGTACAATTCATGCACACAACCTCTAAAGAATGTGGCAATATGAGGACAGGAATCTTATTTGGTTCCTGATTTTATTGAGCAGTTTTTCTGCCACAACCACAAGTTTTGCATCAGGATCATTCCCAGTCTTGTCTGTCAAACATCTTCAGGTGTAAATAGTATGCCTCTTGCTTGCTTCAGCTTTATATATTAATTCAGTTCACTGCTGTGTTCTTAGCCTAATACATAAATTTTGGTTCTTTTTAGTTTAGTGAGTGCTTGCCAGTAGTAATTTCTACTAACATTTAGCTTACATTAGGATTATTTAGTATTGCTAGTTAAATTCACTAAGACACCTGTACTGCTCTCATATTGTTTTCAATGCCATGCACAATTATACATTTTTTCGGTGCGGTTCTTCCTCCCACTTTATAGACTGAGCATGATGTCACATCATCTGGAATATCCCTCTGGTTATTTGGGTCATCTGTCCTTGTTGTGTCTACTCCCAACCTCCCATGCACCCCCAACTCCCTTGCCAGTGCGGCTGTACAACAAGCAGAAAAGGCTTTGGCTCTGTGTAAGCCTTGCTCAGCAATAGCAAAAACATCTCTATGTTATCAACTCTGTGTTCAGCACGAATCTAAACCACATCTCCATACTAATAAGAAAAAATTAAGAAGAAAATTAACTCTACTCCAGCTAAAACCAGCGTATTCCACCCCTTATTCCATACCACTAACATCATGTTCAAGTCCCACAGCATCCAGTGCATCACTACCCACTACCTCTCTTCCTCTTCTTTAGTGTAATACTCAGATATTGTTCTCCTCTTGAATCAATTAATTAATTATTCCACGACTTTGGGCTTCATTTCTTATGGTGGTCACCTGGGACAAGAGAGGTGGTGTGTGATGTGGAGCTACTGGACACCAAAGCCAGCTCAGGTCAGATCTGCTGCACTGAAACTGCTTCTTGTTGGGCTTCTCCTGTGCTGGTTTGGGTGGTTCCTCTTCTAGTAATTTCTGTAACAATGAACTCAAATCATGGCTTACCAAAATTTAAATATAAATCCATCACAATCTCCACCGATGGTCCTTTTGGCCCTGGTTTTAGGGATTATCATTGCAATGAACTCCTCCCCTTGTCCGCAGCCTGTCTGCAATATGGGGTTCCTGTTACAGAATATTCCACCATAAGTATAGTCCATATCATAGTCCTCCATGGGCTGCAGGGGCCCAGCTGCACCAACATGGTCTTCACCATGGGCTACAAGTGAATCTTTGCTTTTCCTGCTCTGGTGTGGGGTCCCACCCACAGGAGACCGTCCTCCTTGAACTCGTCCAACACGGGTCCTTCTCATGGGCTGCAGCTCTTCACGAGCCTCTCCAGTGTGGGTCCTCTGCGAGGTGGCTAGACCTGCCAGCAAGCCTGCTCTGTCACAGGAATCTCACAGGGTCACATCCTCCTTCAGGCACCCACCTGCTCTGGTGTGGGATTCTTCCATATGTGACAGTGCCTTTGGCTCCAGTTCTGAAGTTCCAACTTGTCCAGTACAATGGCCCCGAAAGAGCAGCAGTACCCTGGCCACCTGCCAGCCCAGGCACATCGCCAGGGGCTGTTATCAAAATGTTCTCAGGCAGGGGATGAACAGTACAGCACTACAGCAAGCAGCAAAAGCAAAACGCTGCCACTAACAAGTGACTCTAATATAGACCCAGGAAAGTGAGCCCCATGGCAAGCAAAGAAGCCTGCTGATTACTAGCTAAGCAGAACTAACAGATATTCCAATCTAGTACATCCAAATTCAATCAGGTACATCCCAGTCAGATCTGTTCTTTGCCTCAAGCACTTTGAGCCACAAATCGGGTGCCAAAAAGGACTGCCATGGTACAACCCCAGCCAGCAACCAAGCCCCACACAGCCACTCACTCACACTACCACCAGTGGCATCAGAGAGACAAACAGAAAGATAAAATATGGAAAATTCATGGATCTAGATTAAGATAATTTAATAGGGAAAACAAAAGTCATGCACACCAGCAAAGAAAAACCATAGAATTAGTTCACTATAAGCTCACTATTCCCCCATGGGAAGGCAGGTGTTCAGCCATCTCCAGGAGAGCAGGGCACCATCACGGTTCTGATGATTGGGAAGACAAAATCCATCATTCCACTCCATTACCTGGGTGTGGCAGTATGAAAAACAGAGAAGGCCTTCACTCTGTATAAGCCCTGCTCAACAATAAGAAAAACATCCCTATATTAACAACCCTATGAACAGCACAAAACCAAAGCACAGCTCCACACCAGCTGCTGTTAAGAAAATTAACTCTACCTCAAACAAATCAAGCACAAAGAGCAAATGAATCATAGGAGAAAATTAAATCTCTGCTCAAAAACCTGTCCATGAAAATCCACTTATGTATTTAAAGTTTTATTTCTTGTTCTTGAAAGAATACCAGCCTGGCAAAAATCAGTAATAATCTTTTTTTCTTGTTCTTATATTTTTCTAGATTCAGAAATAAAGTTTGTTTATAGGTCTCACAACCTAAAGGGTTACCAAGCCTGCTAGTGATAAAGATCACAGCTGTAGGTTCATGGGAATCCAGGAAACACAAGAACACAGACATTTTATTGTCTGAATTTCCCTACTGATTAGACATTATCAGAAGCATAAAAAATAATCACCACTGGCAAATATATATATATTATTAATAAAGCAAATATAGACATATACATATATTCAGCTACTTTACAATCACAAATAAATAGTGTGGCAGTAATCAATAATAGCAACAATCAACAGTATTGCAGCAATAATAGCAGGAACAGATAACTGCAGCAACAACAATTTTAGAAAATTACAGGTTACTACAAACTTATCAGCAGTAAAGTGACTTATCAATAATGTAAGAGCAAATACGATAGCTTAATTATATGAATGTATACAATAGCAAAGTGCATTAAACAGATTTCAGAGGGGGAAATAAGCTGTCACTCAGCTGTCCCAGAAGTGGGAGAACTAACTGAACCAACCCCAGGGGAAGTCCCAGAAGGGAAGCAATCCACTTGAGTTTGGAGCCAGCTGGGTGTCCCCAGTGAGGGCTCAAGATCTCATAAAAAGTTCACACAGACTTTTGAAGAAAGGGAGATGTGTATGTAGCTCAGGGAGTTCTAAGAAAGAGAAGATCCACTTTTGATGAAAAATAAATCATAATTTTTTGTAGAGGCATAAGAGGTCACAGGACAGTACCACTTCAAGCAGCAAATAGATGATAGCAATTTATATTTTTTTCAGTTGGAACCTCATAGATTATGGCATTCTCTGTTCTATGGGATAAAATTTTTATTTTTCCAGACCGTTTTCCTGTTCTTGCTGTTCGAACAGCCAGTTGCAGTTACTGATTCTTACTTTCTCATTATGTTTTCCCCTTTTCCCTAACTATTTTTCTCTTTTTCAGACTATAAGTCACTGTTACATTTCTCTGGGGTTTGGCTTTTTGCTGATATCTCAGGGTGTATCTAGAATGTTTCTAGGTACCCAACTGTACTTGAAAGGTACCAGCTGTGCTCATAAAGGATGCTTCTGGTTCCTAGGCCTAGATCCCAGTCTAACAGTCCAGGCATTTTCACTGTCAGTTTTTCAGCAAATTTATTTATTTCAGTATTTTCTCCCTTATAACCAGAACCATAACTTCTTTATGGCTCCTTACATCAATATAAAATAAAATATAATTAAATAAAATAAAAATAAGGATAAAAAAGAAAAAAAGACAGAAAAAAAAGCATGTAGTGATTTATGTACCCTTTCTTATACTGAATCAAGAACTTCATTCAAAGACTTTTGTTCTTACATTTATCTGTTACTCATGAAAGAAAGTGGTAATAATGCAAGTTTCATTCTGCCCTTGTCATTAAGGTATGACATTTCCTTTTCCCAGGTGGTCAGAGATTGTTTTTCATTTCTGGTAATATTTCAGCCATGGCAAAAATTTTTCCAGAATGGCCAGCAGAATATTCCCACTAGCAATCGGTTGAAATTTAAAGTCTGAATAATTACCTGATGCTAAATGGTGCCTTACACTGCTCTAAAAGGCATCATAAAGAAATGGCAAATATCCTCAAAGTCAGTCCAATATTAACTATGACCAATATATATAAGCTAGTGATAGAATTTAAGCCACCTTAAAATAATGATTTATTTAAATTATTTACAGGGTGTTTTTTTCAATTCAAGTCTTAAAAGAGAAAAGCAAAAATATATGACTCTCATCAGGAGACAGCCTGAAAATATAATATAATGCTTTTCAGTAATTACACTTCATAAAAGATGGATATTTATTATCAGCTTTTCACAGATGTCTTTGATGTTCACACAGAGTCTGTAATATTCTTTAAGAAAATGAGAAATCTGGAATCCATTCAAAGTATTTCTAAGAATAAATGTTGGCAAGAAGCCTTCAGAAATTTGTGAAGTGGTTCAGAAAAATTGCATTTTTTTTTATATTTGTGGATCTCAATAGAAAAAATGAAAGAATTCTTCCAAAGTTACAATGTAATGTATAACAATCTTTTATTTTCATTAGACATGTTAGACCAGAAGAATGTAACAGGAAATCTCTAAACCACAGCTGAATGACCATTAGAAGAAAGTTTTTGGGAAGAAAATCATCATATACTTTCCTTCCTTTTTATTGATTGGTGATTCTTGCTGTCCACTGACAGAGAAGAGATAATATGCTAGATCTTTTTTTTAGATGTCATATTATCATTTCAATTCAACAGAAAGCTGATTTAAAAACAATACTAGTTTATTTTCCAATTAATGACATACATTTTGATTTTAAATTTCAAGCTTATCTTAAGCAGAGTAGGACTAAAAGCATATCATAACACAAATGTAACATTTCAAATTAAATTTAATGTTTTAAAAGTGTTCTAAAAAAATGAAGCTATTCTATAGGGATGAGGTCTCTCACACACTTAAGCAGAATTCCTTGAAAAAATATGAGATAGGAATGACTGGATAAATAGAAGCTTTGCAAATTTCAGATTATGGTGCATAACAATTTAAAGAGAAATTTCCCATCATTAAAACAGTTTTTCTTTGCAATTGAAAAAAATAGAGATGTGTAAACCAAGACAAGGAGTAGTTGTTAATCTACTGGTAACAATACTCCCTCACCTGAAACACTTTTCCTGCTTTGAGTGTAGCACTGTGGGAGAGAATTTTGCTGGAGATTATGAAGAGACAAGAAATGAAAATGACTAAAGGTGAGTCTGGAAATTACTGATCAGGAGTCACTGGAAGATCTGGATTTGCTGACTTAAGGAATGACTGATACAATTGTCTTCAAATACATAAATAACAGGTTTAAAAGCAAGGAATCAGAATTTCTTCATGAAAGAAATAGGAAATAGGGATGATACATAAAAAATACAATAGTTCACATAAAGCAGACATTTTGTATCTATAAGCAACAATATAAGATCATGTTCTTGAGCTCTTTATTTTCTGAGGTTTCTGTACACTGAACACCATACTCCATAGGTCTGTGCTTGTTGTCATAAGAGACAAAAATGACAAAATTATTAGGTCAGCTTTCCAGCCTTTATTGAACTGTTTGGGGATTATCAGAAGCAATATAGCACAATAAATTGAAATATCACATTCTCCTTTTCTTAGTCTTCATATTACAAAACAATTTGATAAAGGATTCTTTAAACATTCAGACTAAAACATCCCAGCTTCATAATATTATTCAAGATAATAAATTTGCTTTCATAATTCAACATAGAGGAAACTATTATTTTCCAGAGACTGCAGTAAAACATTGTGTTTACTGCATAGACCTAAAAGACCTAACCCTACTGGATTCTGACTGATTAAGACTCTGGAGAAGTGTTAAGCAAATTATGCTGTAGTATTTTTAAAATGCAATTTAATGTTTAATTCCTGTAGAAATAGATAAAACATGTCCTCACAAATTTCTAGATATATTCAGTTGAGATCAAGCAGTGCAAAGCATTGTGATGTGGTTAACACACCTCTTAATGCACCTTTCTGAAGAAATGATTAGTGAGAAAAAATTTTGTGCCAAGTTCCTCAAGCCTGCTCAACTGGAAAAGTAAATACATGCCTCTGACAGATATACACTTTCACCAATCATAACAAAATTACTACAAATTTAGAACAGGATTTTGAAAGAAAACAAGATCCTTGTATATTTTTACTTAAGCATTGAGAAGAAGTTAAACATGCTTAAATAGCATGTTAGCTTAAGGACTAAAAGAGGAACTCTGAGGAATTTTAGTGATGCTACTTAGTTGATGCTATTCTTAACTCTATCATTTTCACTATCATTTCAGTATAAGCTTTATTTTCACTATAAGTTATTTCACTATTTTCACTGTAACCAAAACAAGATCCTTCCACAAGACAATATTCAATGGAATCAAAAGGAAAATATTGGAGTGAAAATTATAAGTAGCTGCAAATTAAACTCAATTTATAAAACTAAATGTGCGAGGCTAGCTCAGAGGAAGTGTACATATAAGCAAGTTTTGAAAAGTGGAAAAATGTATCCTTTAGACAGAATATTTTAAGTACATATTTAAGCCTTTAAGAACATAGAAACACCAGAACAAGTTTATCTGTCATAAAAATGTTTATGATTTTCAACGAATTATAGATCTTAACTTCATATTCAACATTTAGGATGTGTTAAGTAAAAAAAAACCCAAAAAACAACGGCTCTATTAACAAGTATTCTGAGAACTAAATTTAAAATCTCAGTTTTAAATTAACTAGACAAATTGTATTAAGTGAGTGATCTCACATTGTAAAAGGTTACCTCATGATAGACATATTTAATTAATTTCAGATATGAAAATTGGATAGGAAAAGGTCATAGAAATACTTAAACATAGCATAATCAGGTAATTAAGTCTGATAATTCAGACCATCATTGAATGATTAAAATTCATGATAATAGTACCTGATTAAAATAAATATTTTTTGATCTCTACATAATTGCCTTCTATGGTAAAACAACGAGCTGTGTGGATGAGGGGAGAAGTTAGGATATGATCTGACTTGATTTCAGTGTGGCATTTGTTCTGATCACACAGTTTCTCTCACAGTTTCTCTCACACAGTTTCTTTGTTAATGAGCTGCTAAGGTATGGACTGGTCAGAGGAATAGCAAAACTGACGAAAATTGAATATCCACCAATTTTGTGGATGGCATCAAGTTGGGAAGAGAAGTACACGAGTCTGAACAGATGAGTCACACTCAGTGTGATCTCTGCAGGCTGGAAAATAGATCAGCAAGAACTCCATAAAAATTCCCAAAATATAAATGTGAAATAGTGCCTTTGGGACAGAATAATTACAATCTCTCTATCTAAAGGCTAGGGTCTGATAGTTGAGGAGCAAATCTGATTAAAACGTCCTGGGATACCCAGGGCTCAATATGATTCAGAAGTGTGTCTTGGCAGCAAGGAAGGGCAGTAGCTTACAGGTGCCAATCTTAAAAATGCATCAGCAGACTATGGGACGTGATTATTCCACACTACTCAACATGTGGCATGCCACATATGGAGTTTAAGAGAGACATTGATATATCCATACATGACTGCCAAGATGATGAGATATCATGGGGAGATATGAAGAAGTTGAAGGAACTGGGTCTTTTCCGCCTTGAGAAGAGAGATCTGGTCTAGTGTAGATGGAGGGGAACCATATTCCAATCACATTCATTAAATTAAAGGTAACTATAGAGAAGATGGATTAGTATTTTCACAAGGATTTGCAATGACAAGACGAAAATCCACAGGCACAAGTTGCATTGAGGGAAATCCTGTGTGAAGACAATAAATACTTAATTGTGACAACCAATAATGATTGTGATATGTTGCTTGGAGAAATGATGGAACCTATCTCTCCAGAAGTGCTCACGATTCAGCTTGAGAAGATGTTGAAACAGAGCCCTGGAAAAACTAACTTAAGGCCCTGCTTTCAACGGAATTCTGGACCAAATGGGTGCTGGAAGTCTATTGCAGACTAGGTAATTTCATGGTTCTGGGATTCTACAATGAATTATATCCACAAACATCTGTTTTCAGGTGTTGCTAATACTTATTCATTTTATTCCCCTGTTACACAAGCATAGATACTTTGTCAAATCTATTGGAGAATGTTTATATACATATTAAAGAGATTTATCTTAGATTAAAATGCACCCAAACCAATAAATACCTGACATATAATGAGGTAATATGATTATTATTTCTCTGATCCATATGGCCACACTAATCTAGAAGTTAACACAAATTTTTTTGGTCCTTAGCACTGGCAAATTAGCAATACCTGTATAGTAATTTGTAGGATGTGGTGTTCTTTTCTTTCCTATCATGTTATTCAATTGTACAGCAATACACTAAGAAACCTTTTTTTTATTGACAATGACCATTGATTTTCAAGAGGGAAAAAGCTCAATTTATCAATAGCCTTCATAAGTAAATCAAATATTTTGCAACCTACAGCTACATTGGAAAATATTAACCTGCATTTTCTGTTGTGCCATGGTCTCACAGATGATAAAACTCCATCTAGGGATCCACATTGTTATATCAGCTCACAAAAAAGAAACTGAGTCACATAAATTTGTCATAAGACAGATTTCCTGAAAAAGTAACTTGCTGAACTAATTTAACTAGTTTAACTTGAGGAAAACATGATGTCCCAAAAACTGTCAGTTTAACTTGTTATAAATTTTAGTATGCCCTCCAGTTGAAAATTTTTTTTCATATCAGAAACTGAGTTATTGATTACAAAACAGAAAATTAGCTGGGAAAAGTGTAAAATGATTCAAAAAATGATAGACAACTTATCTAGTAATTTCCCTACTTTTGGGAAATTATCTTGGAATTAAGCTTTTCAATTCACACTCTTTTTTCAACATTGACACTTTCTTGTTTTTATTTACTTATATTCTTGTTTCCCAGTTTTTTTTCTCCACAGGAATTGAGTTTCAATGACATATGTAGCTTATCACAAATAATGATTCACTTTGTTGTTTTCACCTCCCCTCTCCTGTATTTTCTTTGTCTCTTCTGTTGATCTTTTTCTTAAACCTTTTTAATGTAAATGAAACATTCACTACTTGGCCTTAGGCTGATTCATTGTAAATTAAGAATTCTATTTCATCAGGGGATGGGGGAGGGATGATACACTATTTTCAAGACTTGTACAATATTTAATAAATTGTGTATCATAAGTATTTCCTTCCTATAAATCTTGTGCAATTCAGAGTCTCCACAGCACCTTCATTTTTCCACTGGCATTTTATCCTCTCTATTACTAACGTGCTAGTTCAGAAAAATACCAGTTTCAGAATACTCTTTCCTAAGCTGTCACTCTCATCTCTGCTCCTTTTTTGGTTATTTTTCTGCATATCACAAGTTTTATCACCACCTCTCTCCAAAAATAAATGTCATCACAATGAAACAAACAAAAAAGTTCATCAAAATTAAATATTCCCTGAAGTGTTCATGAAGCAGAATTTCTCTCTTCACAGTATTTCCTCACTGATAAAACTGAGTTTTAGGAAAGATGTTATCTTAGAGCACTGAAAACACAACTCTAATTAACAGATGCAAACACGAGTAAGACAATCCTTGTTATCAATAAATCCTGACTATTCAAAGTTTCTTTTAATAAATCCTTTGCTTTTCACAGCCTGTAGCCCTTGACTGTGACTGTCACAGTGTTTTACTGGAAACACCTGTACTTAATTTAGTCATTCAGTTTTATTTTAATCCTACTGTGCAATATTCCATTTAAGTAAACACAACAATACCATTTCATCATCCTCACAAAACATTTTGGAAAGGTCTTCCTCCCTCTATGTTTTCAGGAAAGCAGTACATTATATTGAGCCAAAAAAAGTAAGATGAAGAAAACTTTCAAAAAATCCAAAACTCTGCTAGTTTATTTTGGGTTTTTTCCTACATCCTACAGTAACTTCTTCAAGTAACTCTCTGTATAATAGAAAGACTTGAGTCAGTTGGCTAAACACAAGCAGTAGAGAAACTGATGTGCCCCAGGATACCCAAAAGTATCTGGTCAGCACTGACAAAAATGGGGTTTGCACTTTTCTGGATTGCAGGAAAGTACAAAACAGATAGGCTCTCTTTGGACAAGCCCATATGGCAGCAGAAAACTGTTTGGTCAAGTCAGTCCTCACCTTGTCACCACTCATTGAAATAGAAAGATAAATGTAGAATTGATCCTATGCCATTTATGGAAATCTAATATTTTCACAGAAAAAAAAAAACAAAACAGAAAAACCAACTATGCATGCAATCAGAATAATTTTCAAGTCTGAGTAAAATTAAAAATTTAAAACAGTTAAAAGATTTTTCTTTTCTTTTGTTTTGTAAGGCCAGTTCAAGAAAAACCATATAACAGTGTAATTTTACTCTTCTCTATGGTTTCATTCATCTACTTCCCACCTACCCCAAAAGTTAATAGACTGAAATAAATTAAAAATTTTGATATGAAGAGATGTTACTAGAATATGACTGAACAGTTCAAATACATATTTCAAGAAAAGTTAATTTGTATCATTCTTATCCATTTTCCAGAATTTTTCAAAAGGTTCTGTTTTTTTTGGGTTCTATAGCAGTCTTTAGTTCACTGAAACAAAAGTGTGCCTTGACTTCTTTTGAGATAGCAAATACTCTAGGGAAAATGTTCCATTTATGCTTGCTCCTAGAAGTACACTTTTTTCCTGTATTTCAAATTCAGAATCACATTAATGGTTTATTTTTTCCCTATATCTATACTGGTTTGTTACTTGAGACACTTAGTCCAATATGGACTCATTCTTCTTTGTTCCTTGCAGTGAAAGTTCTCTGCCTGCATCTCTTTCTCCTGTAGCTTTAGACTTTTAGGCTCTATCTTGACGTATGTAGAAGGCATTATTCTTCATACAGCATAATCAATTTTGTTCTCATTATCTGGAATGCTCCAACTAACATTCTTAGGTGTTTCCTCTTTATCTAGCCAACCATTTCTCCATATCTTTTAACATTTCAATAGTATCAATATTAATGTTTCTAGAGTATCAGTATGGGGCTCAGCATATTTGTTCCAAGCCATATGCAATAATTTCAGAATGACTATGATCTCAGAAAGCAATGGAAGAAATTTTTTTGGTTTAACCTCAGCAAAACTACTTATCAGATATTTTTCTATATTGTAAATGTCTTTGTGATCAGGGGTTTTGGCTACATTCCATAGAACTGCCTTTTCCATCTTTTCCTTTACTTCTTACCATATGGCTACATAATATGTTAAGTCTCTGTCTCCAAAGGTTAAAAAAAAAAGAAAGAAATTCTGACAAAAAACACCTCCCAAAAGAATCAACAAAGGAAAATTGAAGGAATGCAACAGAAGATGACCTAAGAGTTTTTAGTTGGTATGAATAAAATCTACTTATGATTGTAAAAATGTAATGAATATCCAAGAGAGAAACTTTTTGTGAAAATGGAATAGGAAATTGTTTTGAACTTGGCAGCTTAATGACTCTGGTTTATAACTGCTCTTTCACCTCTCGACTCTATTCACTCCATTTCCTTTAGCTACGTGGGGGTTTTTCTCTTCTTTTTTTTCTTCTTCCTCTTTTTTTCCCCTTCCCCAAATAAAGAGAATAAAATTGAAACCAAGAAGTGTTTCTTAATATTCAAAATTATTTCCTGATAAAATATACTACTATGCAGAATATTTCTCTCACTTTTTGGATTAGCATTGCATGCTGAAGGAATATGTTCCTTGTGAACATTGAGAGTCTAAAACATCTGCTGGACAAAAAAATATCATTTTAAATATTTTATTTACATTATTTCACTAAGCCAGGTTTCACATTTCATGCCTTGGTGGTTTTAAAGTTGTTTATTGCTCTATTTTTCTTATCACAGGGGAACATGTTGAGACTTCCTTTCAGTTATTTGTCTTCAAGGACTCATGTACTGGACTTATGTAATTTTTTTACAGAGGATACATTGACTTTTTTTTCACACCACCAGAGAGCACTGTTGGATCGTTAAGATTTGGCTTTTTTTCATTCTAGATGCTAGCTTAAGTAATGAGAACTAGGGATTTAACCAAAACTTTGCTAAATATTCTTCCTTATCTCATGACAAATGTAACAAGCACGTAAGGCATAATGAATCAATTGGCATCTTTGTATTTATAGTTCTGCATTCTTTCAACACCTTTCCTCTTAAGTAATGAAAAGACCAGTATTACCAAAGTTACAACTAGTGATAGAGTTTATATTTTTAATTGTCATAAATTTTCTTTTACTCACTAGTCCAGCCGTGACTTGTATCACAGGAAAACTGCAAAGATCAGTTCTGGTTCCTCATTCAGGGTAACAAAAACATCCCTTACTGCCACAGTAAATAACACAACATGGAGTTGAAGACCATGCTGCAAAAATACCTTGCCCCTGTGCCAATCACAGGTGATTAATGCAAGAGCCATGGCAAAGATCAAGGAAACTCTGTTCAATGGGAAAAAAGGTTACAAGGTCGCCTTTAAAGGAAAAGGAGGAGAGTAGCAGCCTGCTCTCATCATTTTAATTTTTTTCAAAACTGAGAACTACAAATCTTCAGTAGGTTAGGAAGTCATTTTGTGTGCAGGTATATGCACTTGTGCCTATGCCAACATACACATGTATATAGCCTTGCATAAAATACACATACATATAACACATTGATGTGTTAATTTTGCAAGGAAGCTAAGCATCTTTCTCTATGGGGTTATGAAATTAAGCTTTTCACAAAATTGACCAAGCATAGTTTTGAGACCTTCTTCGTAACTCAAAAAAGAATTATTAAGTGGATCACAAAATTGTTTAACCTCTTGGTGTTGCACAGTTTTAACACTTCAGTTTTGAAGCCATTTTCAGGTAATGTTTAGGAATTTTCTAATACAGGGGAATAATGACTATTTAAGGTGTAAATTTTTGCTTAGATTGAAAATGTCACATTTAAATTTAAGTGTCTAAATGCATTTTTATTTTAAAATTTGGTGATTAAAAAATGTTGGAGGAATTGAAATGAACTTACTTTAATTATGAGATTTCAAGTGTAGTCACATAAAAGTTTGTAGAAATGGTTCTAGACAATTGTATTCTAGGAGAAACATCTTCTAGAAAAATACATGTCATAGTTTTCTTACACCTAAACTTGATGATATTTTTTTGTATTGAGGAATATTTTGCAAGAATATTGAGGAATATTTTCTCATAGTACTAGGAGAAGACAATTACTCTAAAATTAATAATACTGAATGTCTTTATTCCACCCTTGATTATTTATTGTAATATAAGGAAATTATTCTGAAATTATAATGTACTGGCTGAATGGCAAATTTTCTTACCATATTGAGGCCTGGATATTGAAATGCTTCTAAATTTCAGTTGTAGCACACAACAGTAAAAATAAATTCTGTTTTTCTTTCCTCAGCATAGCTTATAGTAAACTATAGAGTGAGAAAGACTGCAAAGCCATCTTTCACTGTTTCCGCAGTATAGGGTTTAACAGCCTTTTCTTTTTGATGCATCTGCTAAGTAAGCATTTTTCTTTCTCATCATCATAAAAAAAGTCTACTCTGTAATGAGCTTTCTCCTGTTATCCACAGCCAAGGTGATACAGACTATATTGAACTTTTTTGAGATTTTCCATTGGCATACTTGTTTCCACAATACTAATGCTTCTTATTCTACTTGAGCTTTTATCAGATAAAATGTGCAGTGGAATTTTTGCTTGGGTAAGGACTTCAAAATATCTATGTATTCAAATGAGAAACAGGACAATGATAATCTTTTTAACCTGTTTTCTTGATTATTGCATTTTCTGTTGCTGGAGGTTTTTCATATCTATATAATACATTATTTATGTTTTAAAAATGTTTTAAAGACCGTAAAACTCAAAGTAGTGAAAATATGTTGTCTATAAATAACAGAGTAGAATCACAGAAATATTAAGGTTGGAAAAGACTTCTGCCACCTCCCTGAACACCCTGTTATCCAGTTCATTCTTGGCATCCAACCTGAACCTCCCATAGCACATCTTGACACCCTTTCCTCTTGTCCTGTTCCTTGTCACCTGGTAGAGGAGACTGACCCCCACCTGGCTACAGCCTCCGTCCAGGCAGTTGCAGGAGCCAATAAGGTCACCCCTGAGCCTCCTTTTCTCCAGGCTAAACACCCCAGCTCCCTCAGCTTCTCCTCATCAAACTCGTGCTCCAGACCCTTCATCAGCTCTGTTACCCTTCTCTGGATGCACTCCAGCACTCAGTGTCTTTTTTTAAAGTGTGGGGCCCAAATCTCGGAACAGGGTTTTAGGTATGGCCTTTTCTTGCTGTGAAGGTGATTAGTCATTTGAATAATATACACAAGGAAGGTGAGGATTCTTTACTCTTTGACATCTTATGGAGACTGAACACTTGTTGAGAACATAAATTTTAATTTAAATGCAGAATTTTCTTGTGTCTATGTGTTTTACATCTCAGGATTTTTCACCTTAAAATCTTTGTACAAGGTAACAGGTGAAGTAGCAGCAAAATCAGCATTAAAAAGGTTATATCTGTAGTTCAAGAGATTCCACTATCTACCCCTTTCCAGATACATTGTGAGAGTGTAAAATAAAATCTTGAGGTCAATATAAATTTTGGTCAGAGTTTGAAGGACACCGTTTCAATCATGGTTCAATTCACTGTTTTTGAATTAAGAAAATTAAAAACCCCAAAACTGCTTCATGACTTTTCTATTAAAACCACACCCATCCCTCTTCAGTAGAACTTGAAGTCAGTAGTTCTATTTAACTTCAACTGAACCTCAGCTGCATACACAACCACAGCCACCCTAACTCTGATCAGCAGTAGATGAGAGTAGTGTTTACAGGGAAGCCCAGCTCAGTGAAGGTATTTCTAAAGACAGCTCAGATCCTCTCACAAGATTTGTTCAATTTATTGAAGTAATGGGTTATGTTTTATAGGAGTTTAAATGTAAGAACAAATGACCTTATGTCACAGGCTAGTCTATCATCTCCTTTTTACCTTGTGTGACCACAACAGGTCTCATGTTCTTAAGTCAGGTTTTAATACCTTCCCTAGTAATTAATGACTTGCTCCAATAAGGTCCCAACTCTACTTTTTTACAGTACCCTGTGGGGCTGGTAAGTTTCTGTCATAATAACTTATTTCTCCTTTCTGAAAATCCTTTCTCAGTAATGGCATTAAAATTAAAATTTTCTCCACATCACTAGTGAAAATCAAGTATTAAAAAGAATCTTAATAAGTGCAATCATACTTTAATCCAAAACCATTCTTAGTAAAGCTCTTTAATCAAAATTCTTTCACAATGGTGGCAAAAAATAGGACTAGATTTACGAACTTATTTAAATGACTTCACAGCAAAAATAGGTCAGTGGGATGCAAAAATCCCGCTGTTCTTATCCAACTAACTTTGTCTTTTGCTTTGAAACTTTGTATTCATTCGACACGTACAAAGTCTTCAAATTAGCTTTTACTCAATAAGCCACTTATAGGTTCTTAGGTAAAGACCTTCACACTGATTGCAAAATATGCTAGCTTGAAGAAATTATAATGGTAAAGTCATCACATTTTGAAAGAATAAAGTGATGCGCAATTTGCATTTGATGTAAAAGTTAAACAGACAGCCTTTCTAAGCAAGCAACTGCACTGACACTGTTCAGATATCTGAGTCTTGCTGAAGTAATTTGTGTGTGTTCCTGGGTCCACAACATCTCTAAAACACTAAAACGCACTGTCCACTTGTCTCTTCTGCTTTTCTTGCCATCTGTCTTTCTGCTATGCTCTAGACAAGGACAAAGCTTGTCACCTTGACCCTTTTAGAAAGGTTGATGATTTCATATTGAAGGACAATATTTCATAAAATATAGAGAAGCACTGTGAATATTACTTCTAGAGCATGCAAAATTTAAAAGACAGTTAAAAAATGCTCTGTGTTCCTGTAGAAAGAAAAAACCCTCCATTTATTATAATATGTATGTTCTTTAAATTTTACACAGTGAATCATCTAATTGTAGGAATGCAGAACATTTTTAAACTAAATTTTTTTTAACTAAAAAAATCACTTCCTACAAACACTGCATAAATGAACCCTAGTAGAATAATGAAAAAGTCTCATTCCTTTAATTTCTCTTTTAGGTTAAAAACCTTTTGTCTTCTCCAAATTTAAAGGCATTGTATTATTTTTCTAGTGCAATACTTGCTTCTGTAAGTTGTTATAAATCTTCTGTAAGATGCTAAGCAGCAGAGGAAAGCCTAAAGCAAGCTCAGTAACCTAAAATGATATCTTCATGAAAGAAAAAATTCATCTTACAGATTAAAGTATATAAAAATGCATAGCTTAACAGTTTAAAAATTCAGTTCTGTAGCTGTCAAACTTTCTTTTGACGCAGCTAAGGCTCACTAGAGTAACAGTATTTTACACACCAATAACTGAGCATGTATCTCCAAAAACTCTTAATGAACTATAAAAAGAATGCATTTGTGATTTATCTTAAACTTTTAATGAATTAGGGACTTATTTCCTACTTTGCCTGGACTGTTCCAGCAATTTATCTGCATTGTTGTTACCTAGTCAGAGGATTAGTTCAAGCAGTCTATGGAAACAAAATATTTTATATAAAGCACCCACAGTACTATAGTTACTACTTAAGAGACACAAACTAAAAGTCCCATTTTCATTAGTGTGCTGGTCTTGACTGAGATAGAGTTAATTTTCCTCACAGTGGCTGGTATGGGGCTGTGTTTTGGATTAGTGCTGAACACAGGGTTGATAATATAGACATGTTTTTATTATTGCAGAGCAGGGCTTGCACAGCACCAAGCCATTGACTGCTTTTTGTACTGCCCTGCTGACCAGGATGCTGGGGCAGTGGGGGAGGCTGGGAGAAGACACAGCCAGGACAGGTGACCCAAGGGATATTCCATACCGTATAACTTCATGCTCAGTATATTAAGTTGGGTGAAGAAGACAAAAGGGGAGGATTTTTGTTGTGTTGATGTTTGTCTTTCCATGTTACCATTAAACAAGACAGGGCCCTGCTTTGCTGTGGTGGTTGAACACATGCCCCTGGGAAATACCTCAGAACCAACTTTTTCAGGATTACCACTGAGTAAAAATATATTTTTAAATATTTCAGATTGTTTGACTGACAATAGTGAAAGACTAAAATTGCTATATGAAGGCCCCTCTTTTCCCAGATACCAAACTTTTATGATCATGATATCATTACTTTTAGAATCATTTATCTCTTTTGTTGCTCCCATTAACTCTTAAAATATTTGAGGAAAGGAGATGGTCTGGCTATCTAGACAAGGTTAAGAATACAGCTCTCAGAGGCAGATATCTAGGCAGGGAAGACAATTCTGAATGAGCATGAAATCAGTCATCCATGAATATTTTAGACTTAACTATCTTATCCAACAGTCCAGAAAACGTATACGCACTCAAAGAGGATTTCTGTCTCAGACTTAAGTACCAGACACTCACTCTGATGGTATTTAAGTGGCAAAGATTTCATCCCTGTGTTTTTTTCAAATTTGTGCTTATAACAGTGTTGTTATTATTTTAGAAAACATGTATTTTAATGCTTTTATTATAGGGTATTTTGCGGACTCTGGATAAGCAGTAATGTCTTCAATGCTGCAGAGAAAATGGAAAAGTCTAAAGACAGAAAATAGTCTTCTTTAAGAAGACATGGATTCAGTTCAAGTAGACCAAGCTGGAGAGAGAACTTGTATAGCCCATGCCAGTTTTTAATCTCTAATGAAAAGCTTTGACACTAGCATGTCCTCTTTGTGTGCCTGCAGAAGAAGAAAACCTGGGGACTAAAATGATGGAGCCAAATGTGTGACTCAAGTCTCTAAATTAAGAAAATTGTGACAGACTTTGGATCTTATTTCCCAGAGACATTTTGCTTCATTCCTGTGTTAGTGCCAAAATTCATTTTAGGGCATATCCTGTTACAAACATTTTGGGTGTCAATTGCTGTGAACATCATTGTTAGAAACCTAGATCTCACTCTTCACTGCAACTTACTCACCAGGATTGGAAATCCTTCTTCCTAAGCCGAGACCTTCGGTAGCACAACATTTTGCTGTTTGAGTTCCATGTAGAGTTAGGTCTTGATCATGTGAGGAGATTTCATCAATGTTCCCAATAGAGATATTGATAGGAGAGAAGAGTTAGCTCCCAAAGTATACATACAGTGAAACCTCTTTATTGGTGAACTTCAAGTATTTGAGTCGTTTGTTTTTTCAAAGAATGATGTTGGGTTTGGTTTTGGTTTTGTTCTTGTTTATTGTAAATATATATATGTATATGTATATATATTTTTTTTTGCAGTCTTATATATATCTCAATTTTAAAAAAATTATTTATTAAAAAATCCAGAGTATATTGTCTTTATGCTCTTAGAATTCACATTATTCTGTTGTTAAAGAGGCACTAAAGTATAGTGGAATATTAATAAAATATTGAAGTGCACTTCCTAAAGATTTTGAGGAAAAAATGAGTAAAGTGAACATGGAAAAAATTAAAATTTTGTCTTTATTTAATGAGGAACAAATCAAATAAAGTGTCTGCAATCTAAGATAAACATTCTACAAGACTATTAAAAGAAATTACTGTAGAAATCAAAATGTATTACAGAGATTTCATTTTTTGCTGTGCTGTCGTTAACAAACTCTTTTTTTATGTCTTAACATCTGAACATCAGTACCTGGATCCACACAAAGTCTTAACATCACTAAGCTAAAGTTCACAAAATGCCATGTTACCACTGTTTTTTCAGTGATTACTGAATATTAATGTCCTTTCAGCTTCAAATATCCTAATTCTATGCTACACAATCATTTATCCATATAATTCTTGGGAAGGAGTTAATTTGCAAAAGATAGTTTTGAACTTTGTTGAACTGGCTCATTCATATTTTTTTCCATTTCGTTTAAAAAAACCCAAATGAACAAGGATACATGCTTTTTTTTTTTAGGCAAGTCAAATAATTCCTTTTGTTTTCAGAGGTGCTATGAGCTGTTCAAAAATACACTGTCTCTCATGAAGTGTGTTGGCACTCTTCAGGTATGTGTCATGCTACCAAAGCTGTTTGCACATCTGCATGACTAGATGTGCATTAATCACCTTGTCAAACACATTCCTTTTCATTTGATAGGCACACATCCCTTTGCTTGATGGATGACACAAATTGTCTCAATTCACATCATCCAATAGATAAACTCTTGTTTTATTAAGTGTGTATCAACTGCATGATAGAAACTCCTTCCTTATAAGGTGCTAACAAGTTAAGTGTATGTTCAATAAATTTTTTTCCTCCAAAAAATATGTGGCCTCTTTCCTAAGAATGTAATAAAGAATAAGCTCTAGACAGGGTTATTAGCAGTTTTGCAGAAAAATGAGATGGAGAATTTGTGAATTAATGAGAGGAAAGCTGAATTCTCTTTGCTATTAATTTCATAAATGGCAGGATAAGACTTTGTGATAATTTTTGGAGATTGTGGTGTTTAGGTTTGGATTTTTTTTTTTCATAAATAATAAACAAGTAAGTATGTAACACACTGCAATATAAGCTGTGCAATGAAACCCCAAAGTCATCTAAAAAAATTTTTGAACTAATCTTATAAAGGCCTAACAAAATAATATGACATTATCAGTAGTAGCACAGTGCTGAATAGGAAATTTTTTGTCCATTGCAGACTGCAAAACCTTCCATAACTCTGAGCCATTCCTGTTTGTCTTTAACCTCTATTCATTACAAAAACACAAAGAAGAAATGAACAACTTCTTCTTATGATAAGTTAGATAGAGGATGCTTTAGATATATGTATGCAAAGCACAGAGAAGAAACAATGTATAAACAGTAGTAAAACAAGATTCAGTGGTTGAAATTGTAATCTAGAAGTAGGTTTAAATTTCCCAGCAACTATCTCTTTTTGGGATATTCTATGTTCACAAGAATGACTTCATGGTTTTAGGCAGAACTGATAAAAAAAAAAAAAAGTCTTTGATATTCTATTCTGGGTCACCTTGTTTTGTGCACTTCTTTCTTGATCTCCACTGGCTTTGCTAACATCTGAGTCTTGTTTTAAGCTTGCTGATTGCATTGAGTTTGTATTTGCTATGCAATAAGCTGGCACTAAGAAGGATTTTGATCTTTAATCTGGTTCAAGGGATGCTAAGCAGCTCTGATTGCAGCCATAGGCAATACATGTACTAAATGAGATTGAAGGACAAATTAAAATAAATAATGTTTGAGTAAATCACTTTGTCCCAGTTAAACACATTTAACAATTTCATTTTCCCTTGCAAAGCAGGTTTTAAAGAAATTAACAAGTGTTTTATTTTTTTTCTGATGTAAGTATACTGAATCTTTTTACACACAGGGAAACTAACATCACTGAAGTTCTGTTTCTCCTGGATGTATAACAATAGCTTCAAACCTTTTGGGTAGAAAGCTGAGAAGTCACAGATCTGTAAAATATAATGCTGTATTTATTGCCAAAGGCAAAACATGGGAAACTGGTTAAATCTTCCTTAACAATCATACTTCACTGGGGTAATGATGTTTTAGGCCTTTTGACTAACAGTAGTTCCTGCAGACAGAAAATAGCAACTTCATACAATTTTTATCCCTCTAAGAAATGAAGTCTAGTAATGAATTAGGAAAAGAAAGAACAAGGAAAGCAGTTTTATTTCATCTGGTCATTTTAGTAGCATTCCACCTGCAAATATTTACATCCTTTAGGGTAATATTTTCATGATGTCCTGTATTTGAAGAAGAGAAAGCTAAACAATGAACTAAAAAAATTGGTGTAATTAGGGGAAAAGCTAGAAAGGATAAAGCATATGGTTTAAACAATATATTACAGGGAGGAAATTAGTAAAGCAATTAATATTTTCCAGCATTTATCTGTGTTAGGTAAAAAGACTTGATAATTAGATAGACTAAACCCTGTTGGGTCACAGTTTCAAGGAAAAAAAAAATGTAAACCTTACAGCCCTTTGGAACCTATGTTCATCAATTACTGCTCTGCCTGTGAATATGTTTGAATAGTTCAATGTCTACAAAATATGAAATGTCAAAGCAGCATGTGCACTTGTTCAAAACAGAAAAGTGGTTACAGAATAGAGAATTCAGAATTTACTGCTACATTATATAATTCACTTCTGAATTATGGAATTTAGAATTTAATACTGCATTACTGCTAAAACTTTTTCTTAATCATCATGTGAGAGATGATGATGAAGGCTAGATAGGTCAGATGGGCAGAGTAGTTTTGATAACCACAAAAACATAAAGTTCTGAACTTTTATATCAACATAATATAATCTTCATGTACCAATACCAGTGTTAAAATACTTTCGTGGCCACTAAAGTCAGCATGGATAACAGGGAGAATTTACATATGAGACAGCATTTATTTTATCACCTTTCACTGTAATTCATGAGTCCTGACAGCTCCAAAACATGTTTCAATCAACCAGTTCATAAAAATCCTTATTTTTCATTATTTTCTAAAATTAACATTGATTTGGTGAAATTTTTAAGTTGTTAGAAGACAGAAAAATGTTGCAATGGGTATATCGCATTGTGCAGTTATGACATGCTGAAAGCATTAAATATAGACAAGTTACAACACTCAGTAGTCTAGGGACCCTAAAAATTTAATAAGCTGTAGCTGCGGGCAAGAATCTAGCAGCTGCAGGGACAGTAGAAGGAGGAAGTTTTAATCTATTGGCAGCATGTATTTTGTTGGCAAAAGTAATGCATCTTCCAAATTGTTCTTTCTGATTCATTATTGAAAGCTTTCAGAAATTTTCATTAATGCATATATCTATTTATTTTAATATATTTTGCCACAGTTGCAGTAGACAAAAAAAGTCATACTCCAAAAAATCTTATTTCAGTGATTAGGAAATATTAAGGAGCTGAATATTTATTCTTTAAAATTCTGAACATAGCCCTCCGTTCCCAATAAACTTTTCATGATCATTAGATTGATCTTCTTGAACAGTATCTCTTTCTCACAAATATTCAGTAGGCACAAGATATGTTCCAGATATAGATATTGGAACAAGATGCTATTTAAAGAAAATCATCCGCTTAGTCTTATGGTAGTCATGTTTAACAGTCAATGCATAAACAAAAGTCACAAGACATTCTTTTAGCTATTTATTCAGATCTACACTTCAACTTTATTCAGCAGTGCTTCTGGATTAGATTACATATACTGTGGTCCTAGAATACTTACAGCACATGGATTTACCTTTCTTACCACAGCAGTGATATTTGGGGTTGCAGACCAAAAAGTGGTCTTCTTCCTATTTCTGACAAACCTGGAATCTACTTTAGCTGAATCTCAAAGAGCCTGAGCCTTTGTAACCAACCAGAGTTCTGAAAAAACCTGTGATATATCACTAGTTATATTATGATGTTGTGATGTCAGAATCTAGGTTGTGCACGGTGAATGAAGAATTCAGCTTATAAAGCTTTTATAAAAATCGCATTACAAAAGTCACTCATTCCAGAAATACTTCACTCACATTAGGCTGATGCTGCAATAGATGAAGAGGCTTTCCTCATACAATTAAAACCTCTCTAGAAGCACAGCTTTTTCTTGTTCAATTTATCTAAAACTCTATCTTGGCTAGGGAACACCTGTGCTTAAAGATGCAAAGGAGAAAAAAAAAAAAAAAACAAAAGGAAAAAGCCCCTTTTGTATATTTTGGGTTT
>JAWWMS010000059.1:17359106-17377471 GCA_035048045.1 Chlorospingus semifuscus | reverse complement strand
GGTTTTGTTGGTGGTTTTGTTTGTTTGTTTGTTTTATAATTAATTTTTTTTATTTAGAGGAACAGTATCAATACATTCTATTAATTGAATTGCAAAACACAGAGTCAAATTTCAAACACACTAGTTCACAACTGTTTATATTTTTTCCCAGTCCTGGATCAAGTGACATGCACTTTAAATTCGATGGGAAGCAAAGATAAGATTAAGTTGTCTATATGGAAATCTCTCAGTTCACAGATGAAATGCAATAACTTTAATAGCATACACTGCAATGTGACAGAGAGAATAAAAACTTCTTAAAAAGCAGTAGAATAGAAAATACTGTTTTTCAAATTTGTAGTGTGATGACCTCAGGCAACACACATCCAGCCTTTTTCTCACTCTCTTCTCCACAGAACAGAGAGAAAATAGAAAGTTGACAAGACTAATGGATGGACATAATGACAGTTTAATAGAAAAAACAAAGGCTGTGTGTGAAAGCTAAAGGGAAAAAAAAATGAAATTACTTCAAAAAAGGAATTCATTCACTACATCCCATCAGTAGGCAGATGTCCATCTTCATCCTGGAAAGCAGGGCCATATATTACAGCTGCTTGGGAAGACAAATGCTATAATCTGTAACATGACCCTTTCCTGTCTCGTTTCCTGAGCATTTATTCCTAGTCACAGCATCATGTGGTATGGAATATCCTGTTGGTCAATTTGGAATCCCTGCCCTGGCTTTGATGCTCCCAGCCTCCTGCCTATCCTCAGCCTACTCACTGGGGCACTGGGAAGAGGAAATGAAGATGAAGGAATGGAGAGACAAAAAGTTTACACAGGGCAGGTAATAATCAAAAATCACTGGTGTGTCATCCACAGTGTTTTATACAGGAACTCATAGCACACAACACTATGGGCTGCTATGAAGTAATTTGACCCTATCCCAGTCAGACCTAGTATGAAATTCTATGTTCCAAAAATGATCAATGTAGGCTGTGATTTGTAGGGAAATTTTGACTTGGACTTTTATTAGTTCCCATTATCGTTATTGCTACAGTTGCAAGAATTTGAGTTAAAACTATTAAAAAAAAAAAATTCTATATTTTAGGGAAAAAGTCCTTCCTAAAGTAAAACCTTAAAAAGGCTTACAGCTGAGCAAACAAGTATGAGATAATCAAAATGTTCATAATTTCTTGGCATAAACTCATGCACTAATGAATGAATATATTGCGTCTGGGATTTACACAGAACAAGTATCAACATTGTCTCTCATGCATTACTTTACGTAGTTAAGCTAACAGCTCATTAAAATTCATAACTGTATTTACAAATGAAGAACACACTTTTGATCTTCCAGCCCTTGCAAGCATTATCTACAAAAACAACGGAAACACCGGACCTACAAGGAAATCCGAAATATGCAAAGGTTTTATCAGAAAATACAGACATTATGTTTCCTACACCCGTCAAATCAGTAAAGTAAAATTATGGCTAACTTCAAAATAAATGAAAATTCTCACTTTATGATTAATTTTATGCTCTGAGGACAATAAAGAAAAAAGATGGTAAAATGATTTTTAGAGCTGGGATGAAGAAAACATAGTCAAAATGAGGTGGACTTGGTTTACATATAAGATGAAATACTTCTAAGATATCAGTCTAACTCCAGGTTCATACTCACTGGCAAAAAATATCTTTTCAGAATACAAGTGCATAATGTTAATATTTATATTTAATGGTTTTTATTATTAAATTCATCACCAATGGTAAAGAGCTCCTTAACTGTGAGTACTAGAATCAATCTGCATAATTCCTGTAGGGAAAATTCACAAAAACAGAAAAAAATCTACTTGCTTCATTATAAAAATCAGTCAAAGTACTAACAACATTTTAAATTGCAAAAGCGCAGAATAGATCTGCTGTAAGAGGTGAAATTATTATCCCTTTCACAGAGAGGGAGTGCCACATCACTCCTCAGCTCATGAAGGGGTACACTGGAAGGGCAGTATCTTGCTCACTAGATAGAATATGTACAATCATCAGAACACAGAGTTTTTGCCCTTTCCTTCCAGGGTCCATTTCCAAATACTCCTGCTTTACCAGGACTGTTCAAAAAGCCACCAAATTTGGAGTAAAATGGATCTCCAGTATCGTAAGTCCTAGAGATACAGTTTCTCTGTTGTACTTGTCTTTTTTGTTGATTGTTTATGCTTTAGAATATAGGGATAAAAGATGCAACGGTCTATCAGATATAAATTCTACAGTGCTAGAAAAATGAAAAAAAGTGATGTTTCTGGGAGTAGAATACTATCTTCTTTCAGATTCAATGGATCACAACAAATTAGAGAAAATTAGATGCAAATTACATTAAATTTGACTAATGTAAAAAATTTTACTTTTTATATTGACTGCACATTTCAAAAAAAATCAACTAAATTTGAAAACATCTAGGAAATGTTGTGGATGTAATTTGAGCAGTTCTTAACTCAGACAAAGAAATAATTCAGGAAAACAACTGGGATAAAAAAAAATCATGACAAGTAGATAGGTGCGTAATCAGAAAAGTATCTTTCAATTTGTATATGACATATAAACAGTGATTTCATGGTCAGAAAATAGGAGTTTGCTCATTTTATCATTGGGAAGAAAAAGTTCCAATACTAAGCCATGTACTAGCATAATAATACTCCCCTTTTTTTTGTATTTATCAGGTTTTGAACTGAGTACCTACTAAGAAAAAAAACACTAATTAGAACTCTGCAACAGCATCCAGTTTATCTATGATCTTAGAGGAAAGGCTTAGTATCATGATATGATTTGACAGTATTGACCAAAAGCCATATTGGCATCACTGACTATGTTGAGTTATAAATTAAAGTTTTTTCTTATTCTTGCTCACAGTTATTGAGAGAAGACCCTCTTAAATATCAAGGAGATTACATATCTACAGTTTCCTATTGCCAAAGATTTTTCTTAAGCCTCCTCTCTCCTGTTTTTTGTTATAGCTTCACTTCCATACCATCAGGAAATGGTGTTTTCAAGGCAGAATCAGAGGACAGAGTGTAAAAGTCACTTTGATCCAGCTACCACCTAGGATTAGGTTTGCTGTTTTAGAAAGGTTGTTAGAGGTAGTTTTACCTTCACTCTCCTCACAATTTAATGGGACATTTTTGTGGCCATCAGCACTGCTCCCTTTCACCCTTTGTAGTATGGTGCTGATCTTCTGCTGGAAAATCAATATTGTAGGGACCATCCTGCATTTTACTCTCACAATGGAATGCTAGCAAAACCTATGAATGACAGTATTGAGGAATTATGTATTTCTCTATCTGACAAATAGGAAGAGTAATATTCAATCCTCTAAGAATTGGCAAAACTTCAGAAATGAATGAAATGTGCTTTTTAAAAATGTATAAATAATTGCCCATATGTGGTCTGTATTAATTTCAATTTTTGTATTCAAATAACAGCTGTTATAAACTTCTTTCTAAAAAAAAACCTGTATCTGTGGTTATCCATTGTGATGATAATGTAACAAAGCATGGGTGAAAAAAGTGACAGTAAATCTTACAATCATTATGCAAGACAAGAAGTCCATATGAAAGCATCTTTTCTCTGCTCAGTATAACAAACAGTTTTTAAATAAATGAGTTAAATTTATATGACTGTATCAGCTACCCAAATGCTGTATGACTCATTGGGAAGTTGCCACAGTAAAAATTCTGCCTGCATTTCTAGGAAACGGCAGGAAGCAGATCACTTTGTATTGTGAGGATTCATAATGCTTCTAGTTTCTTTATTGCAAAATATTTCCATGCTCTGGTTGTAATTTGTAGGAAAGATTCTGGAAAATTCACTTTATTGAGTATCAGTGCAAGTATTTGAAAGCAATTTTACAGTGGAGTTATTTTCATGTATGACTTGGAAAAGGTGACTATTTATTTTCTCATGAGTAATTTTTTTCTTTTGTCCAATATGGTGATACAAAAAGTTATTTGTGAACATCTTATGAACAGATTATTTGCAGATTTTAGGAAAATTAAACTCATACCAGATGATTTCAGTAATGACTTGGACAGCAGCAGTTAGTGATAGGTAAAGAAATCATAAATTAATGGGCATAATTCAAAATTTGTTTTCATGAGTAATATTTAGATTGGTTATTTGTGTCACATTTTTTTCTTATATAAAGTTATAAAGATACATATTTATTAAATAAATGATTATATCTAAACTAATTTACCCTTATCTCCTGAAGAAATTGTGTATACATAAGAGCATTACTAAGAACAGTCCTCCAGCTAATCTTGATTCATGGTGTCACTTTATGAATGGCTAGGAGAACTAAGAACATTTTATCTTTTCCTAAATGTCTTTTGAAGTTTATGGTCATTGAAAAATCCATGCAAATAAATTGGTGAGGTTAATGATTAGTCAGGTTTCATAAAGAGTATGAAAGCATTATGGTGACTTAAATTCCTCTAGAAACAACAAGAGATGAGATGGAAGACTTTGCTAACACATCTCAGTTTTTTCTCATTCAGATAAACGTGTCCATATAAACAGAGAAGAATATTATAACATCAATCTATAGTTGCTCTAATACTTTTTGTTCGAGGATGTCAGGCACAAGGCTGGCTCCAACAGAACCATTTCAGGACTCTCTTCTGACACCCACTGGAGCCCATTTCCTCAGGGACCCAGGGCTTGCCCAGGCTGGGGGACACAGTTGCCACTTTCCTGTTTCCAGGCAGAACCTGAAGTGAATTTCAGTACATATCCCAGAACCTGAAGTGAATTTCAGTACATATCCCAGAGACACACACAGACACACACGTGCAGGACAATGGCACAGCCAGCCACACAGGCTGTCACAGACAAGGCACTGCTTTCAACAGTACCTGCATACAGGACTCACAAAAATAAAAGTACAGACACCCAAAACCCCCTGCTCTTGGGCTGGCAGAGGCTGGATTTTACTGATACAGGCATAAAACTCTCTGGATGCACAGGTACAGGCATATTTGTGGCTCCCCTGAGTACACAGCCCCTCTGTCTGGCACCTCTGCCTTCAGCCCAGCCCCCTTATTAATGGTTCTACTCATTTACTGATCCACCTTGCTGCTGGCTGCACACACAGCACCTGCACACTCATCCCACAGGCACCCTACATCCATGGATTCAATCCTCTCCCCACCTGGTACCTGTGGCCCAGCCTTAGGCTCTCCTCTTGCTTGCTGGGTCAGCTTGAGGTTTTCTACCAAATGCCTACAGACAGCTCAAGCACTCCAGGTAAGATAAAGACACTTGGAGCTCCAGCAGCCAATACCCAGCACATGGGCTGTGTCCTGAGGACCTGCTACAGCTGCCAGCACTGAGATCCTCAATCACACCAGTGACCCCACTAACTGTTTTTTGGGATACACACCATTCCTACCCCTGTTGGAGGCTGACAGCCTCTACTCCTCCAGTGGCTGGCTTCAAGACTTCACTCTCTCTCACAGCTGACCACAGGGCAGAGGCACCCACACTTTCTATCTGACTCCAGACACTGGGACCAGCTTTTTCTCACACACAAAGTCCTCACAAGGAGCTGGAATTTTGTCCTTGCAGCACACACACACACAGGATAGAGAATGATGCTATGCAGACGTTTAAGAAGAAGCTACAAGAGGGTAGGATAGACTGTGGTGGTCAGACACAGGACTCAGTCACACAACTGTACTGACCAATTCCATTTTACACACAACATGACTTTTGTAGCCTTTTCCATGTGTTTCCCCCTTAGCTCCCTGACTTGCTTCTTTCATCACACAGTCTCACTGATACCCTCAAACAATCCCTCAGGTTTGCAAATTCCTCCTTTGCCTGCTCCTTGGTGATGGCCCATTCATTAATGCTACTACTGACCAGGTCAGTTTCTTTGCCTCCGTGCTGGCTGTTAGTTTTTAGCTCTGTATATTTTATCTATGGCTTCCTTCTTTGCCTCAGTGTTCCATTTGACAATGTCCTTAATCAGATAATGTTATGGAAATAAACATTTCTGTATTCCATTTACTCTTACCAGCTCGTGTTTCTGGCAATGTTTAATATTGTCTGGTTAGGTTTGTGTTTCTCTATGATCTTTCTGATTGAGTATCCAAGTTGTCATTACTGGCAACTGTACACTGTATTTGAGCATGAGCTTTTTCCTTTTTTTTCCTGGCTCTGTATTTTTTCTGTGAAGGTCTCTAGATGATGTGGCACTAGATTCCCAAGTGGAAAAATTCACACCTTAAGAAATGGAGACAGGAGTTTCATGAATTAATGAATCATATATTTTTATTAAAATTTGTTACAGTGATATTGTGTGTTTTCAGGAGGTGGTGATGAAGCAAATAAAATTTCTAAATTTCCCCCTTATTATTTGATTAATCTTTTTGTGTGAATTTTATCTCACTATTTTCTCATGTTAAAATTAATTAATTAATTGAAATATTCTCAGTTAAGTATTTAATAAGGGTCTCAAAAACTCACAGAGAAGCAGGCAAAAAGGGGAAAAGGAGTCTTCTCTTTTTGCAACTCAGAAATTCTTCAGGTAATAAAAGTATGAGTCCAATATCTGTTGCTTCAAGAAAATAAAAATAAAGGCAATCTGAAATATTCCGACATTATACCCGTAGGAATTTGAGAAAAAAACTAAGAAAAAAAGGTAACCTCTTGTCAGGATGTTTAAACTCAGAGGAATGATTCCCTTCTGCTGCTATAATACTGCACTGGTTGAAAAAAATAGTTATTTTTAAGGTTAGCATTTTAGATTAAGGAGGTCTTTATTGCAAATCTTAGATGAACACAAAGAACAGTCATATGTACTTATTTCTACAGAAAAGGTTCACTGAGAATCCATAAAGTACATGCATCCAAATGGAAAAAAATACTCTCTGCTTCCATCTCCTGGTGGAGAGACACAAGCAGAGTTTAATTTACATAAAATTTTTATTCATAATTCCTTCAGTGACACATGGGAGTGATCATCACTATACACAAACTCATAATTAGTTGAGAATTGGAATTGCATGGAGAGAGGTGACAAGGGATTTCTTTCATGTAGGTAAAAGAACATCTGTGAGGCAAGGACTCACAGATGTTGAAGCATCCTGCAAGTTATTAGTTGTCAGGCCCTGCAGACAATGTGCTATTGAGAGGTGAAATATAGGTGTTTCTTAAATGAATCTACAGAGAGCAGAAGAAGAGCTAAATGAAATCCAGTGATAATTTTCCTGACATTTTTGTAGCAGGAGAGCAAAGTCACATTTCAGTGTTTCAAGACCTCTTAATAGCAAAGGAAGCATGGAGCTTAGATGATCAGGAAAGGCGTTTGGCTGTTTCAGTTTGTTTATTATTTTTTAATCTCATAGATATTCCATCCTAATCAAAAACTTGTCATAGTGACTTTTTTGAGAATAATTCATTTTGATTGAGAAAATTAGTAATTTAGAATTTCAGAAAATTTTAAAAGCTTCTCTTGCCACAAATTTTGATATAGTATTAACTTGTGTTTGACAGTCAGCATTCTATGAATCACAGACTGCATCTGTATTATGAAGTTATTTCACTGCTTTATTCCAGTGCTCTAGTCTCCTTATCATACCTGCAGGGATGTGTATTCCCATATCTACCCAACAGACAATGTAGGTAATTTCGTTTCTCCAGCTTTAAAGCATCTTCCAACATAAAGCTACTTTTCTCCACTCAGGCCGTCCTTTACAACAGCACATTGCATATTTTCATGCTACTTTTGACAATGTACCTGTCAGAGTTTCAGCACAGTGTAAGAAAACAATCTGGGGAGTTGCAGAAGCTTTCTCATTAGTCATTTTTTTGTCCCAGGTATCAGCACACAAAAGCTGGTAGGGTTCAAGTACCTGTAGGGACCTTGTGTGGTTTCAAAATCTTGCTGTCAGGAGGATTCCCAACAGTATTACAAGGAGGTCACTTGCCATATCTGCCATATGGTCAACACTTTGCAGATGGTTACCGTCACTCTCAAATTCTTGTTATGAGCACAAGGGAACACAGACTGTACGCAGAGCCAAGTCTTTATTGTTCATGCACTTAATGTTTTACAGTGTAAATAAAATACAGCAAGCAGTTCTTGTTAGTCCAGTTAAATTAATTTTAACACTGATAGTCAAAATTATGTAACCCGTATAGAGAATTATCCATGATAATGCATTAAAAATTGTTCTTTTCCAATGATATTTAGATCTTTGCTACTGTTTCTTGCATATTGTTCTCACACTCACAATGTTCCTCTAAATGATGTGAGCTGGTCTTCCTCAAAAAGTCGTAATAAAGTATGTGGGTGAGTTATGACAAATCATCCTTACTTCTTCCTCTAGGAAGATTTCTATGTTCGTAGTGGAGTACTTCTTCCTACACATATTTGAATCTGATTTTAAGTTAGTTTTGAATACTTTCTAAAACAATCTTCTCCATTGCTCTTTCTTCATTGCTAAAAGTTCCAAAGTCACTTGTGGTTCCAGTACCTTCCTAAAGTATAGCCTCATATGAGTAATCTCTGTTGTAGGGGATCAAGAATGACTCACCAGACAGTGATGGTTCATTTGGATGGCCTCCAAGTACAGCACCTCTGCAATAATAGGTGCTAAACCGTGACTACCAACTAAAAAATATAGGAGGAACTCCCTCTGTGGAATTTGCCTGTTTTGTCATGGAGTTGTACAAAGACACAAGCATGGTGTGAGCTAGAGAGACTGAATGCAAAAGGATTTAAAACACATTTCTTATTTAAGTATCTGTTGATGTGCACTACAAGTTAGATATGCCAATGTGCAAAACCTGTAAATCAGCCCCCATCTGTGATAGAGAAAACTGAGCTCAGTCCCTGGGACATGCAAAAATGACACCACAGACATGGTCCATAAGTACTCAAAACCAGCTGGACTGAACTCCTGAGTGCCCAGGCAGGTTGCTACTTTGATATTCTCCATTCTCCAGTCATTGAAAATGGAACCTCATGTAATTTATTTTGGAAGATCTCTGAAGAGCTAAAAAGAATCAAAACATTAAAATCACATAATAATTAGTCTAATATAAATTAACATTGCTAGACAGAAAGGACCATCTACATTTGAAAAAAAATAGACTTCATGACTTTTTAACCTTCAAATCTTCCTAGTCAAAAGCAAAGCAAATAATGGCAAGAAATAGGCATTCTCCTTAACACTTTAGCAGTAGGCTTTCCTTTATAGTTATACATTTACTAGAATTTGTTTTGGAATTAAAAAAAAATCTCCAAAGAAAAATAGTTTAAAAATTCTCAGAAAATCAAAGATTAGTTTAGCAGTGTCTGAATTTGAAAGCAAATTATATGTCAAGAACAGTAAAAGAGAAATAGAAGAACCTTAATAGACTACAAAAAATTAGAACCAAAGTCTAGAACAGACAATATAATACATATTGAATACATAACAGTAGCACATATTTCTTTTGATATGAGTGAAAACTGAAGTGTTTTGTTTCTTTTTAAAATTTATTTATTTTCAGAACTCAGGTAGCATATCAGTAGACAACTTGATAATAAATCTTTCTGATAGGAAGTCACCACCTTTTGACATCCCTTTAGATAGGGTTACAACACTTTGGCAACAACAGGAAAAGTCAGATCCAAGCATCTGTAGATGCTCCAGATGGTTTTCAGCTAATGGTGGTGTGAGGAACTGACTTCCAAGCATAGCCCCTGCAGTTCTTTCACTCTGCAGTCATAAAAGTGTCCTGACAACAGCAGGCAGCTCCCACCATGCTGAGCATTAAGAGAGCAACCACAGAAGGTGCCCTAAATATTCATGGTGTCGAGAGCAGAACTCGGGGTACGAAGTAACTCATATTACTTCATATTACTCCATCACAATGAAGTAATAATGGCTCTGAAAGACACTTTAGGAAAATGAATCTGAAGAACTTGTGATGCTCATAAATGTAAATGGAAAAATATATACTAATATTTTAAGATAACCTAGGGACTTTAGTGTATAAAATATGCTTTCTTGTCTTTGGAAAACTCTGTGGAACAGTGCTCATTATTACTACCAAGAGTAAATGCATGACACCCAAAGAGGCCATCTGTTGAGTTGGATAATATGCAAAAAAACCCATTTTTGGCATAAAAACTCCCCTTCCAAGTTCTTCTCACAATGACAATATTATGTCCAACTCAAAAATGCCCACTTAAATTTCAGAGGTATAACTTTGCAAATTAGGGAGACTTTCCACACAGTTTAAAGGAATTTTATGAGGATTGATGATGACTCCAGAAAATAGTAATGCTGAACACATATATGGTTGATGTTTCAAATAATTCTCTTTTTAAAATAAAACAAGAGATCCTTTTAAGCTTATATAACTATTTTTAATTTTTATAAATGAAAAACAAAACTTAGATGTCATTATGCTAATTACAGGAGTTAAAATTAACTAAACATCTGCCCACTTTGCAGTATGGTTTTGATTAAGGAAAGATTGCACTAACGAGAGTGTCTATGCTGCAGATACAAACATCTGAGGCAAGTTTATGTACAGAAAACATAAAACATTCTAGTCAATCTAACTACATAGACAAAGTGTTCTGGGTGGCTTAGTTTACCCAGCCAACCAGTTAACCAATGCAATGGTTAACATGCCTCTAGTATTCAAACTAGAGCATAAAATCTTTTTCTGCATTCGTGAACTACACTACAATCTGCAGAAGACATATAACCTGAGAAGAAATGGCCACTATAGATGGTAAAAGGAGTTTTTCACAGTTTTTAAAATGGTCTTAGCTACTTTTTAGACCAAGTTTTTCCCATTTAATAACAAAAGTGATGAGAGAAGTGTGGGTTTCTTTGCAGACATGAGTAGGAAGGATGCACTAGCAGGTGTATACCATAAACCATCAGTTGGCAGGGAGGAATCTTTTTGCTGTTCTCACACACCTCTTCCTACTCCTATTTTGTTGTTTGACTCATACCCATTGTCACAAGAACACATGGTACAAAACTAAGGTTTTGTTCATATGATATTTCCCATGTAAGGGATTTTTTTGTCTATATCACCCTGTAGATTTTTTTGTCACCAGCAGAAATCAGTAGAAAAGCTGCTTTTTAACAGCCATTGTAAGTGAACGATTGTGATTCATAAAAGACAACTCAACTATTTATGTTTTTTGGCAAAAGGACTCTTCTTAATCATCTCTTCTTCAAATCCATTTGGTTAATGATAATATGTATAACAATAAAAATTAAAATATCTTCCTTTACTTCAGCCCATTATTATTTGTTTTAATATGGCTAAAGAAAGTTAAGAACTGAGCTCTACATGACAACTAGTTATATAAAGATTTTCAGAAGAAAGGTAATATAGCACCTTTAATACATTTTAAAATTGGTTCTTTCCTCCCCTAGATTTTACAGTCTTTTACTCACAACAGGATTACAGTTATAATCACTGGAACATTTTATTCCTTCTTAGTTTTGTATTTACATGCCTTGATAGCCCAGCTTTAACAGTCATACAGATCGCCTTAATATAAATTAAAAAAACCCCATAGTCACAGAAAATTTACTGTCTTCTCTTTATCATTCCACTTACTTTTGTTATCAAAAAACGGTTTTACATCAACAATTGTATGTTAAGCCACCATGACTGGGGAATTAAAAATTAATCACTGCAAAGTTCTGCAACTGTTCATTTTAAATGGAATTTAATGGACCTCTGTGATCAAGCTTTCTTTTTCTGCCACGGGATGTGAACTTAAAATAAATATGTAATAACTTATTCTTATATTGAACTTTAAAGTTGTGCCAAAGAGATTGATACAAAGCCAAAAACTGTGTCAATTTTTGTTGGTACTATAAAAATACTAACAGACTTTTAAAAAAGTGTTTGGTGTCAGAAGAAAACTGTTATGGTTAATTGACTTTTCATTAAAATGAAAGTTTATAAATGTCTTAGATTTTTTCTGATTAGTGGTTATTTTCTCTAAAAATATTTCTTAGCAACCATGAATGTGATTTTTTTCCCAAAAATATTTTATTATGCAACATACAGGAAACAAAAAGAAAGAAAAAAAAAAAGCTTTTTGATATATTGAATTTATAAGTACTCATGGTTTTGTTGGTTATACATTTTACATGTAAATAAGAATAAAATTCATAGTCCAGAAAGTGTACTTTTTGCCATTCCCAGTAAAAAGCAGTGGGAAGGTTGTGGCAGACAGAGGGGATCACTGCCCAACAAAATAAAACCCCTGGGGGCTGAAACTGGGGAGGCTGCAGGGCCACACTCACACTCAGCTTGGAGCAGTCAGAGGGCACCAGCCCATGGGGAGGTGACACACACAAATGAAACCAAACAGATCCCAGTAATGAGGAGTAGGTGATCCCCACCATGAATATTGTATTTGTGCCTCAGGAAAGGACTTTTATTTTATATCTTCTGTTAGTCTTGCTAATCTCAAAGATTTTCTGCAGATAAAATACAATGCTTATAGTATATTTCCATTTTAAAATATGTTTCTCTGAATATTATATTATGTTGATGCCTTGTTTATATTATCCTTGGTACTAGTAAGGCAACATTTGCTCAGTTTCAGTTGAAAGAAAATTCTCCCAGCCTTGCAAAATAATCCTGGAATTCAAGAGTTAATTTATATCTGTTTATGTCTAATGTTAAAGTGAAGAATGAGGTCACAATTTGTCATTGAAATTAAAACTTATTTAGTGGTTCTGTTGATGAAGTACAAGCCTTACTAGAATTTAACTTATTCCTTCAGATTTCTATCAGGTCTTGAAAGATAGTGTAGATGTTTTTTTTCCCCTAGGAAATAAGCAGCTATGACTGCAAAATACATACATGATGCATATCCTTTCAGTGAGAAATCAAATCATACAAGTATTTGTTTTGTTAAACAATTCACATAGTACCAAGGTCTGTTTGTCTCTACTCATCATTCCCAAATATTGCAATTAATTCTCTTAAATGGTACTCAAAAAAATATGAAATTAATTCTCAATCAGGGTTAAAGCAATTCATTAAATAAAGTGACTCTCCCTTGAATAAAATAACACTAGTATTTGGACAACTGATTAATTGAGATGATTTTGTTTTTACCTGGCTGCTTCAATTAGGTGAATGGCACTGTATTGTAACTTAATAAAAATCGTTCAAAAACAATGAAGGAATCTAATATATTAATTTTATTTGCATAATGTTATCAGTGGAATAACCTAACAGATACTGCAAAAATCTGAAGAAAACAGGTCCATCGCAATTATGTAAATTATCCCATTGTGCAAATGGCCTTTACTTGTTTGACAATTTGAGAAAGGAAGAGAATAAATTAAAATGAAAATCAATTTCTAGCTCCTTGATCACAGTTTGATGGTCATGTATACTTAAATTTGCTGTAAGCAATTTATTTTAAGAGTACAGAGGACATGAATAATTTCTGTTTTCTCGAAGTGAAGATTTTTATACTGTTTTCTTTTATACAAATGAAGTTATATCTTGAAAGAGGGATTTAAATTATAACAGTTTGCCAAGATTCAGAGGTCTGAATCTCAATTCTACCTTTTGCATACATTAAGAGAACTACTCTTTGGCTCTAACTCTTGAATTCACTTTACAAATGAATTCACTTGTGACCATACATAACTGAGAAAAAGAACCCTACCAACCATTTTTAAAATAGTGAAACACTAAAGCTTTCAAAGTCTGCATTTTAGTCCCCAGCTAAATATGCAAAATGCTGACTACCTTTTGTTTCAATGGCAGCTGTTAGAATCAATTCAGGAAGATGCATGCTCAAAGCAATTCAGTGAACCATGGAAAAATTTATTCCTGGTTTTAATAGGCACTGGGTTCGGTTTCTCATGGAGCATTTCACAGATTTATTTTGAACATGCATAGTTAAATGATGAACAGAACAGAGAATTCAGTAATACTCCTTTCTTATTTAAATTCTGTGTTTTTCATTATGGTAAACTTTTTGTTTTCTTACTTTTTTCAACAGAGTGCAAATATTATTTTTAAGTTTTCTAACTATATGTTGATTGATTAAATGATATTTGATTAGTGCCATATACAATTAATTTCTATTATGCTTGTCACTGATTGCATTGGAGAAATATCAATCATTGTAACGTATCACAACAGAAGAGGAGTGATTCACTTTCTGTTGATAGTATAAAAGTATATAATTTTTTTTTCACTCTGTTCTCCAAAGATGTGGCCTGAATTTACCAAATACCTTATTTTGCAACTCAGCCTATTATATATGTTGTCTCATGAAACATTATGCCTAATAGCCCTATTAAGGGCCCAAATTAGGCAACATTGGACACAATATCATTGGGGTGAGTCCAGAGGAGGGTCACAAAGATGACCAGAGGGCTGGAGCACCTCTGCTATGAGGACAGGTTAGAGCTGGCATTGTTCTGCCTGAGAAGAGAAGGCTCTGAGGAGCATTTATAGCACCTTGCAGTAGCTGAAGGGAGCCTACAAGAAAAATGAAGAGGGACATTTAACAAGGGCCTGTAGTGACAGGACAAGGGGTAACTGCTACAAACTGAAAGACAATGCCTTTAGTAACAGGTTTTAACTTTTTGCCAGCGCCGAATTGCCCAGGAAATTGGACTAGCTGATCATTGTAGGTCCCTTCACATACATGGAAGTGTGGTTATCTGTAGTAGTTTTTCTCTTAAAATACATCTAAGATAACAGCAGAAGGGAAATTTGTACATGATGCAGTATGGGGAAGTACTAGTGTGCCTGAAGGAACATCCTCAGCAGGGTTGGGACTTGACAGAGCTTTCAAGTTCAGCTCATGTTTATATCAGAGCAGGACCATTTCTGAGTAATATGAGGTAGGCAGCTTAATTATATATATACATTCTTAACATTTTTTACATTACCATATAATAATACTTGTGCTTCATTGTCCACATTTACTTCTTTCCTACTTAAAAATTTCATTTTTTAGAGTCAAATGGCTACTAAGATAAGAGAACAATTTCCAATTTTCTCATTGTATAGACTTACTGATCTTGAACACAAAGCTTTTATGGAAATGGTATTACAAAATAGTTGTTCATATTCCACCAGGTGCAGTATTAAAATAAAATTAAATTTCAGCTTTTCCCTATTAACTTTAACAAAATTTGTTTAGATCCATTTATATATTAAGCATTCAGCTTCAACACCACACAATATTTCTAAATGTTTCTAAAAGTAAAAACATATGTTAAAATCTTCTCGAGACTTTAAGCCAAAATGTTAAAATTTTTAAAGGCATCTCTCCAAAAGGAGGACAGAATGTTACCAAACTATAGAAACTCTAAAATTAATAATGACTAAAAAATGAGAAATTGAAATTGCTCTAAAAAAACCCCCTAAATTTAATAATTACTAAAAAATTAGAAACTGAAATTGCTAGTGTAAAAGCTCCTCAAAAACATCCTGCAGTAACTGATATGATGTGTTTAGTCAACTTCTAGGCAAAGTTAAGGGAGCATATTTAAATTGTGTTAAAAAAGAAGGGAAATTCATGTGCTTATGTTTAGCATTAGAGTTGCAAAACGATCTGTAAAATTCAAGGTATTTAACAATTAATTTTGTTACCTATCCAGCTTTCAAAGTGTTTAGCACTTTTAAGTAGGTCAGTTCTTTCTTTATTCCAGAGATGTAAGCAAAGGCTAAGAGGCATGCTTATGAAAGCATTTGCTATACTCCTTTCTTGTTAAAGCTGGATTGCCAGAGCATTTTTCCATTTGTCAATTTTCCATTTCCATTTGTACCTCAAAACACACAAACGATAAATCTGATATCAGTACTTGACAACAGCAATTAAGGTATGGCCATTTTATTCCCACAGTCTCTTAAAAAAAGATTCAAGTCCTGCTCTAAGGCGCTAAATCTGCTAATACACACACACCAACAGTAATTGGATATATTACTATAAACAGTATGTTAAACCCCTTGTATATTACTTTTAAGCTTTGATTGATTGTCTCTGTTTTACTCAAGCCCTTGTATATATATCTTTTGAGAACTGTACTAGACCTACATAGAATTAAATAATCCTCATTCACAGTGGACTCTTAATACCTTACAATATTTTTAGAAGACAGATATTTTTTAATAAATATGTATTATTCTTAAGCAATACTTTTTTCAAATCAGAGCTTAAATTATTAGATTATCTGATTAGCAATCAGAAATAAATTAGTCACAAAAGAACAATGTTATACTAATTTTTATTTCTGGTTTCTTACTATATATTCATTTATTTAAAATTTTCATATAAAAAGAATTTAGAATAACAGTATTGAACAGAGCAGGTTTGATAATGGAAACATAAAATTTATTATAAATATATTTAAATATGGATTTTTTTTGGTGCTTTTGCTGGGGTTTGGGTTTTTTTTTTTTGTTTTATTTTTTGGTTTTGTTTGGTTTGGAATTTTTGGGGAGGTGGTTTGTTTGTTTGGGGTGTTTTTGTAAACACTGATGTATTTTTCTGATGTTCTAAGAGGGTGTACTGAATCTGAGTGGAATGGAGCCAATTTTTTTGATAGCAAGCCATATGATGCTATGTTTTAATTTAGATTTGTGACCAAAGCAGCGTTGATAACACACCAGTGCTTTAGCTATTGGTGGATCAGCGCTTGTTTCCCTGTTTCTTACTCTGCCTCCATTAGTAAGTAGGCTGGGGATGCACCAAAAGTTGGGAGGAGAGACAGCCATGAAAGTTTACCCCAAGTTACCAAGGAGATATGTCATGCTTTGTGTCATCAAGCTCAGGGGTGAGAAGGAAAAGCAGGTGGGGTTTTTTTAAAAATCTTTAAACTATCTAATCCCAGAAGTTTTCTTGTTTTTGCACTTCCTGATGCAGGAGTTGTTGTGGTCATGCACTCAGGTGGATTACTCAAAACCATAAATGGTCTTCTAAATAAGAGTGTAAAAATTTGGATATGTTCAGTACTGCTCATAACTATTTAAGAGCAAAATAAAAAATACTCAGTGAAAGTAAATTAATTTCCATCCTCATATATTCATTAAGAATATAATATTCAAATTTGGAGAAAGTTAGGAAACTCTCAAAGCAAGAACAAAGATGCTATTTTCAAGTGGAAAGACAGCTTCAGAGATTTAACTGAGAAATATGAACTTGAAAAAATCAAATTATGTTTGAAACTATAAAATGTGGAATAGTGACAATAATATTAAAATTTTTAGTTAAAACATATGAGTCCATGAAACATAAAAACCTCCATACTAATGTGTCAAGTGTCCCATGAGATGATTTTTATAGCTTTTCTCCCTTCTGAAGATAAAATCAAGTTAAGCCAAATTTCAATGATTTTATTGTAAAGATTTCATTCTCTTCTCTCACTCCCAAAAGCAAGGTTAAAAAGCAAGAAAGAAGAAAAAATTGCAGAAGGCATATGCTATCTACTTTGTTTCCATTTCAATCCACTAGAGTTATTAATCTTAGCACAAAAGCCATTGAAATAGAAATTTATTATTTTTATTTAAGTAGTCTGTTCTCAATTTAAAAAAGTATTCTTGGGAATTATATTAATTATTAACCTTTGGTCAGGTTCATTTTTATATTTTATCTGCCTGTGTAAGAGGAAATGTTATCTGGTTCCACTGTAGCTGAAACCATACTGACATTGTGTGTTACAAATTAAAGCTTAATATTGTTGGCTGCTGAAAACTGATGAGGAAAGTGTGGGATCAATGCTTTAAAGTGTTCCTAATTTCAAGGGAACCAGGAAACTGAATGCAGCTGTACCCTCTTCTAGCTTTGAGATTACATTAGGCCGTTCAGATGAGAGTTAAATCCCTGCCAGAATTTGGAGCAACCTCTTGTTCATGCCTCAGGCTGGTTTCTATCCTCTTCATTTATCCTAGTGTGTCTTGCTTTCTATGCCACTTTATTTCTTTGATACTTCCTACACTGTTATTTAGAAACTCTTTCTTGAAGCACTGTGCAATTCATTACTTTTATATAACTATCTATTCCCATTTCTCTTTATATTTTTATAAACATTCCCCCTGTGATTCTTCAAAAAATCCTGCTGCTACCACATCCCTGTTGAAGTACCAATGATAGCTCAAAAATGTCTGTATGGAGGAAAGACAAAACCGCACAAAATAACCCAACTTACTGCTCTATCTCCCCACAGGATAAGGATAAAGTATTCAGAATTCCTTGATAATATTATTGACATAATCAGTTTATAACTGTACTTTTTAATGTATCTTCCAGTAAAAAAAAATTCTCTTCGTTTCCCTTCCAATTCTGTTTCTTTCCAAACACAAATGCACTTTAAATA
>JAWWMS010000059.1:17299505-17348755 GCA_035048045.1 Chlorospingus semifuscus | reverse complement strand
TTCTTGTCCTCACCCTCCTCCTCCTCGACCTTGTCCTCCACCTCCATGTCCTCATCCTCCTCCTCTTCTCTATTGTTGTAATCATGTTTACGTAAAAGTTATGTACTAAGTCCTGCTACTCTGAACAAAGCACAAATCAAAGAGAAAGCAACTTGAGGAGAGACAGACCACTTTTCAATAACGTTTATATTAAAAGCACTCTAAACTACATTTTTTATCTAGTTGTGTTTTCTGTATCTTTCATTCATTTGCATTGCCTGATTTTTAAAATCAGTGGGCACCCAGTGTGATCACAGAGTCATAGAAATACCTATGTTAGAATTGGACCTTTGTCCAAGCTCCTGCTCAGAAACCTGGGATGTTTTCAAGACTAGAATAAGCTTCTGAAGGCCTTCCCCAGAAAAGCTCTGGAAACCCCTGCAGACAGTGATTCTCCATTCTCTAGGCAATCTCCTATGATGCTTACTTAACATATCTTCTAGTGAATCATCCTTCCTCAGCACATAGATGCAGTTTTCTTTGCTGTAGCACGATCACAATCACTTCATGATATTTTTTTGGGAACATCTGGCAAGGGCTGGCTCAACCTTCACCTTTATTCCCTTTTAGACAGCAGAAGATTATTGACTTTCCAGTGTAAATATACCCAGTACTCTTCCTTTCATCTTTAATGTGATGTGCTCCATCTCCCTAACCATCTTGCTGGTTCTTCACTGGTTTCTCCCCAGTTCTCAATCTCTCTCTTCTGCTGGGAGAGCTGAAATAGGACAACATACTACAGGGGTGGTTGAGGGGATTAATAACTTCTCTGAACCCACTGTTGTTTTTATTCAGACAGCTTTCATCACTGCAAGGGTTTTCTACAGACTTATCCTCAATTTTCTGTCTATCAGGATCCCCAGGTTCTTTTTTGCATATCTGCTCCCCAGTCAGTCATTTCACTTTCCTCTCTTTGTTTGTTCCACTTCCAAGGCATCTTGATCTGTGGCAAAGGCCTGTCATTTAGAAAGTAGCTCCTGGAACTCAGAAAACCTAATTCTATGCACAAGTGTAATTTTTGTCTACTGGTTTTCTCCTAAAACCAGTTCACTGCAGGCCAATAAAATAAACATTACAAGCCATAGCCTGCTCCCAAACCAGCTGTCTTTACTGCCAAGGCTATTGTGAGCTCCTCAGGAAGCTTTACCTTCTTTCTTTCACTCAAATAGTTGTGGAAATTAGCACTTTCCAAAATGCTTAGGTCTGACTGTTTGGCACCAGTTTCACCTCTGACTCAAACTCCTGCTACTTGGAACAGCCCTCAAAAACAAATTATAAATTTTTTGTCCATAAAAATATTTCTTTCTCTCACTTAGAAAGTGAATGTGAGTTTCACTTGTTTCAGTGTGTTTGATAGATGTCAGTATTTGATAAAGGACTCCAAAGTGCTAGCATAGTAAAACATATCATAAATAGACTTCAAGGATTGACTTAAGATAAGAAGAAATAAGTAACTTAAGAAATTTCAGATAACATAACCTTTATTATTGACGTATTTTCATCGTGTAAGGCTAAATTAATGTCTCTTTCAACATCCTTCTTACTATAACCAGCTGTTTTTCCGTGTCCAGTTGTTTTTTCAGCTCTTGAGTTGAAATTTTTACTGTGCTTCTGAAGAGCTCTTATCCTTTTTTTCTCTGTGAACAGCTAAGGAAAAGACTATATTGAAGAAAACAGCAGTTCCTGTCAGAATTTTTTTTCCCCCATACTTATGATGAGTATTTAGGGACATGTCACATCTTTCAAGAATACAAGGAAATATGCTATTGATGTCCCAGTGAGGAGCTTTCTCTGATACAAGGATTTTTTTTCTTCTTTTTCAGTGCAAGCATCACATTTCCTTAATAAGCCTCCTATACTTTAACTGCATTTTGCCTGGGCTAAATACAAATTTGTTCTAGCATTGGCTAAGGTATTTGCTAACTTCAAATGGACAATAGTTTTACAGACAAAACAACTCTGGCATCTTTTTTAATGCAAGTAGTTTACCACTGTATTTATTATGCTTTGATTTACCATATTACTTTTACAGTGTTTACCATATTGACTCCAAGATTTACCACTGTGACTAAATGAGCATTTACTGTAACTAAAGGAGATTTCACAGTTTCATTGATATATTCAGATTCAGTCATGTCTGAGAGAACTCTTCCTTATACAGCTGCATGCACCTGATAAATTCCTAATTTCTTGGACTCTCAAACCTTACAAATCCACAAAAGTATAAAATATGAATTTGCACCTCATAGAAACATCCTATGGCTTAAGGCTAAAAGACAATATGAATCTGAAGCTGGTAGTTTTCTTCAGTTTTGAACTTTTTACACTTTCACACAATGCTTGCTCCTGCTGGCACTTAAACAAAAAGAAAAGCTTCACTCTGAACTCTATACAGAGGTCAAAAATTATTTTTTAAAGTATATCTTTTGGTTTGATTCACCCTCTCTACTAAATTCATAGTAATTAAAAGAAAAAAATGCATTTGGTGAATCTTCAGATTCAAATGCATGCTTTCAAGTCCATATTCTGTATGTGCTTCCAAAACCTCAGTCTTGCATGTAGTCATAGTCCTTTTCTACTATTTTATGTGCATGTGTTTTCAGTATCCTTTTATTTTTTATCTGGATTATTAGCACTGAGATGATGCACTCTGTATGCTTTCAGATACGTTGTGCAATGCAGTCAAACTCTTAGGGAAATTTCTAGTCTATCAGATACAAATTTGGATTAACAATACCATAGATAATCTGTGGGGCTTTGTACATCAATGGTTTATAATATCAGTTCTTAGCTGTAGAAATAGAAAACTCATCACAAGTCCTTAAAATAATTAGTACTTTAGAAACTGTAGACTTCTGAATTTGTTAAGGATTTGAGGAACATTTTTTATAGGAAATAATTTTAATGAGAGGCTCGAAATATCTGAACATGGTTCAGAGAGCAGTTCCTTCACACACTTACATTACCTTTCTCATTCTGATTATTTATGGAAGAAGTATTTGTTTCCTTAAACTATTCATGGCTGATAGGTATTACATACAGTTCTCAGTTGCTTGATTGCAAACAATTCTTCCGACCTTTTTCTTCTCTATGCTGTCAATGCATGCAATTTAATATAACGAGGCAGAAAAGAACATCTCTGAAATAATGTGCAATGGCATTCATAGGAATGCCAATGTTTTAACTCTATGAATATTGCAAAAGGTGTTAGCATGTATAGAAACAGCATACAGAATGAAATTTAATATAAGCTTAATAAACTACATCAGGATAACATTGTGAAACATGGAGGTGTTGTTTTGAGAAAAAAAAATTCTAGAAACTTGTCCAAAAATCTAGTCCTCTATTCATTTGTGCTCTTTTAAACTAAACATCATGTGCAAATATTTTTGTTTATTTAAGTAAAATAACTCATAAAATAAAATTTTGACCAGAGAATATTAAATATGTTGAATCACAGGTATTTTTATTCTTTTAAATCACTATTATCATTCAAAAGAACAAAGAATGTATCTGGGTAAATCAGACTATGAAAACTGCAAATAAAACACTTTCTTATACATGTTACTGTTAGACTGATATTTTCATTACATTGCATCTTATAAGCAAGGTCTGTAATGCAAAGATACAAATAAAATGTTCCTCTCAACATATCAAACAGCAAATGAACTCAAAAGACTTTTTCCTCTATTGTCATAGTAAAATAATTAACTGCTTGAAAGTTATTGCGGTCATCTTTTTATAAGTGATTAGTTATCTGGTGGATATGGAGCTTTCTGTCATGAAATTTGTGACATTCATATAGTTAATACTGATTCACTTTTCTCAAACACCTGATATTTTTTCATAAAAATCAAAGCCACAGTGATTGAGTGAAGGAAAAACCAAAGTCTCATAAAAGATGAGACTGATATGACAATGTGCTTTTCCTGTTCTGTACTGCAACCTTTCTGAGAAGGCTCTCATCTTGTAGCCTAGCATTTTTTCATGCAGGCATGTATCTAAGTCCAGCAGTAATTTAGTGCCTTCTGTGATGCAGCAGAGAGACAATAATTTGCTGCAACATGATGGAACACAGGGCAACAGCAGGGATTGTCCCAGTGATCTTCAATGTGCATGCACAGCTCAGTTTGAGGCATGTCACGGATTTCTGTTATGCTGCAGCTTTGCTGAGACACACATAATTGAGTGCAGTTAAGTAAACTGCAGTTATCTTTGTTCAGCAATGCATGCTTCTTGCCATATTCACAATGCTAATAAATAAAGGATGATCCAATGAAATCCAGAACGGCTGCTGCTTTTGTAAATTTAATTTAATTTCTGCAGAACCACTGAATGCAAACTAAGCCAGTGAGAGAGTCAGTTCTGCCCAGAGTTCCTGACAGCTTTATCACTTACATTTTCAAAATTGAAACAATAAGTGGAAGAAGTTATTAATGAAAGAATACTTTAAGAACTTTTTATTATTGAACAAATTTATGCTTCAACACAATGAAATATGTTTCTTTTAGATAGTGCTTGGTTGGAAATATGAGATCAGTCCTTCAAAGGGGGTAAATAAATAGAGCTGTATGAACTTTAGTGTTGCCCTACTAATGGAACCAAACATAATCTAATCTACTCAGATGTGAGACAGATGTTGCCCACACGTTCATGAAGAAACAAAACTTGTCCTACAAAATTCAGAGCAGAATATCACATTTCCTTTCACAATCAGATGGAAGGTGCAGAATTAATTAAAGTATTCCTGGTAAGTAAATGAACACTTGTTACTAGGAGAGATCAATGGGCAATGCCTCTGAAGGAGGTCAAAATAAGCTTTCACAAAACCATATCATCATTCCAGCTTAGCAGTCTGAACTAAAGCTCAGGTGATAATATTTTCAGTATCCCATAGCAGACACAAACTCTTCCTTTGCTTTGACAGGAAAAATTATTGTCCAAGACATGAACAAACATAAGATGTTCAACCTCCTAAGATGCCCTAATATTTTTCCCTGCAATAATACATAACCTTAAAAATAAATAAAAAATAAATCAGCTTCTTTACCCATCTTAATGAATGGCAATACTACATAAACATTATCATGAATATTTACATTTCAGTTATTTCCATAGTTTACATAGACAGAGTAAAAGAGTGATTTCTCTGTTTCTTTGAGCTTCTAGAGAGCTTAATCATTATTGTACTATTAACTTCAGGCTCATCTAATTTGACCTCCTCCTACCCTACAGTTCTAGATATTTCCACTATTTCCGTTATGTTAATAATACAATATGCAGTTATAATTCTCCCATTGTGACACCCAATTTAGCTACAAATCAGTGGCTGACTCCTTAAAAGCATACCTACATTTGCTGGAGATTCAAAATTTATGTTCCCAGTGTTGTTAGAAGACTACATTAAATCATCAGCTATTCTTCAATTATGCCTCAAACAGGGAGTTGGGATCAAAGAGTCTTTCAAGATTTTAAAATACATAGAATAAATGAATATCTGGTGAAGAATGACCATTACTGGAAGATAAAATTACTGGTGTGTGTCATAAGATGTTTCATAAAACTGAAGGCTTTTTCACTGTGTGATACCAAACTTAGGTCCTCAAAGTGAAAAGCCTAATGTGATGGCACGTGGCTCAATCCGTACATACATTCTGCTCATTACTTTCTTGCAGAGACCTTCAATAAGAGCACTAACTAAAGACAAATGCAGTTGACATTTTGTGTCTTGTAAGGTTATTTTGTAGCAGTCATCAAACACACACAGCTTATGCTAATAGGTTTTAATCAGTAGTTAAAGAAACTGTGACAGTAAGGAGGTTAAAGCCTGGCTAGGATTTATATAAATTATATAAACGAAATAATAAATTTTAAACAGAAGGCTATTTGCACCTAAACACATGTTTATATTCTCCTGTATATAAGCATAATGTAAATGAAGAGACAAAAAATCCAGCAAATATATGAGCAACTTTAAAAACAAGTAGAATCCTGCAACAATAAAAATTCAATATTCTGTCTTGGGGAAGGAGGGACAGAGGGAGAGGGGGAGTGGGGGGAAGACAGGTGCTTTATTTTAGTACAGTGATTTGTTTTAGCAATCCATATGTAAATTTTCCTACGTACATGATTTCACTGCATAGTAATATTCATACATTGCATTGTAGATAATCTTAAATAAAGGCTCCATTCTTTTAAAAGCACAACACATCTCTTTACTCTTCCACAATTCTGCAAATTTCATCCAACAGCTAAGAGCTTCCTTAAATATGTTAGAAGTTTGTAGCACCATGGCTACACTGATAAGATCATATACTAGCAGAGCAATAGGAAGTTCTCGAATATTCAAAGAGTCCTTAGGAAGGACTTGTTCTTTTTTTGCTGTGAGATAACAAGAACTGGGTAGTTATATTCATTTTGTTCAACCCACTATGTCCTTTCTGAAGAAGAATTAAGCCATTCAACATTAGTTATTTAAAGTAGCATTCACAGCAAAAGAGCAGTGCTTAAACAGAATACTATCTAATACATGCATAAGGGAATTTTTTTTAAGTTTCTGGTCTCAGCTGCAGGTCTATCAGACCATAAAAATTCATCTGTTACTATCCTTATGCATTGTGTCTCTCATAAACACTTTGCACTGAGAATGCAGAAAGCATTCAAATATTAGAAAGGGAAACCTTGAAGTTATATAGAATAATAGATATTTCAGATTGACTACTAGCATCTATTTAATAATAAAATTTGCATAAGAGATTATCCACCTTTGTGGTGTCCTATTTACTTTAAGGGCAACCTGGGTCACTGATGATGGCTCAAATCTCTGTTAATGCCGAAGCCATCCTTGCCCTTGTGGGCACATTATTTTAATACTCCTGGATAGAGCACAAGTGAATGTCCCAAAGCAACAAGAAGATTTGGCTAATCAAAAAGTTATCATAAGAGGATGAGGGAAGGATAGAAACACAGGATCGTAGAATCAAATAGGCTAGAAAAGAGATCTGAGATTATCAAGTCCAATTTATGACTGAACACCACCTTGTTAATTAGACCATGGTACTGAGTGCCACGTCCAGTTTTTCCTTAAACACCTCCAGGGATGGTGACTCCTCAGCCTCCCTGGTCAGTCCATATTTAATCATCTTTTAAGGAGAAATTACTCCTAATGTCCAACCTGAACTTCTCCTGCTGCAAATATAATATAGGCTTCAGCCTTAGCATTAAATTTTCTCTCTTCAATGATTTCAGCAAAGTTCTTAGCACTCTTGTGATGTTAATTTTTGAATGTGCTTTTGCATTAAAGTTCAATACAAGAAATAATTAGATTTATATATGCAGTGCCTGGTAAAGCTGATAAAAAAAGCATTTATGTGAAAGTTAATAGTTCTGATTTAGTGTAACAATCAAGATGATGTTCATATTTCTATCTTCTTATTCTCTGGAGTACTTCCTGTATTTTTTTACTGTTAGGAATGAATCTTTCTTTTTGCATTACCAGATGTCTATTGTAGATTTTTAAGCCATAATAATTCTGTTGCTAACTCTTTCTGTTGTAGTAGAAATATAGCACATTTATTAACAAGGTAAAGCATATAGACTTTAATCAATATGAAAGTGCACAAGTTTATATTGTTGCAAAGTTGATTTTTGTCTGTTAATACCAGCAGGATAATTTTAATCTAAAATATTTAGTTAATATATTGAGATAACCTTCAGGGTAATAAAAAGGATAATATAGACATAAAAATAAATCTGAAAAATACACAAAGAATGTACAGAAGAAATTCTTAGGCTTTTTAACTGAGATTGAAGAAAAGGAAAAAACGAACTCTTCTGTAATATTTGCACAATCACTCAAGTTTTCTTATATCAATATGAAAATTTCAAGGAAATTACGAGCATAATTTTTTTATTTCTAATTACATTCATTGGAACAAATGCAGTGTTTAAACATTCAGTTAAAAAATATCTTCTGAATGCCTACATCAGATTTTAAACATGTCACTGGTAAAAGAATAAGCAAAGGGAGAAACAGAAACTAAAACGAAAACACCTGCATTTTAAATCTGATAATAATTTTACTTATATTGCAAGTTTTAGGCAAGTCAGTTTCAATGCCTACTATTAGGAGATCTTCTGGATTTTAATAAATCACATAAATTACATTTTCTCCAGAATTTGCTATTCATTTAAGTCAAAGCTTGTTACTAAGTTGAAATAATACTTGATAGAAATAATACTTGAATTTAAGTGACATTATGAATTATGGAAGTGCAAAATTGTTTCATGTATTCCTATTGCCTGAAAACCAGAAAGTTTAACTTGTTTGTTAGACTCTACTTAAACTCATATTCTCCATCAATGTACATTTCACTAATGAACATGTAAAGTGCATATAATATTAAATGTCATTGCTTTCATTACAAAATCATAATATTAAATTAAAATTAAAACTCCCTCACATCTCTAGGAAAAACAAACAAACAAAACCAAATCTATAAAAATAGTCTAAATATTTCATTACTTGCATAATGGTCACTTTCTGGTTTCTAAATACATAATTTTAAAAAATCATTTAAGGTTGCACTCTCCTAGGACAAAATGAATTGAAAAAAAATACAGATATCTATAAAATTACAAAGGCTTTTTAAATTGCTCTTATAAAGTGTTCCTTATTTAAAATATATAGTGGTATTATGGGTCAAGTAAGTAAAATGAGTAATTTCAATGTTGTCTTACACAACATGAAATTATGAGGAAATGAAAACTTAGGTACTAGTTTTAGACTAAAACATTGGAGACATTTTAGGTTCTTCTGTAGAAAAAGGGTAAAAAATGTGCTATATTTTAAACAGGCCTACATATTGAAGCGGCATCTCAAACATAATGCATTGTTTTAATACAATATCACAGGATATAACATCTTGATCGTTAAACCTTCATCTGCATCAGAATTGAAGTCATGTTCCTCTTCATGAAATTCAATATTTTTTTCACTCAGAGGTATGGAGTGAAATTCATTCCTTAGAAAGGCTTGGAAACTACTTTTCCCTTTGACTACTTTATCTTTTCCTCCAGTGTTCCCTTCCAATCTGGCAACTTAAATTGGTTCTTAGGTCACAAGACCTAAGATAAAATATTCTTATTCATTGGTTCAAAGGTTACATTTTGGCTCTTCAGCAAGAAAGCTTGTTGTTTTTGGAAGCCTTGCAGTCTTAGACCCTGCTGCAAACATTCTGACACTAGTGAGTCTCCTCATACCAACCCCATTCCATAAAACTGCACGCACTGCATACAAGCCCTCTCTCCCAGTAGATCACCACCCTGGTCCACAGCAATCTCTTTAAAGGGCATAGTGAGATGCACAGTAAACTGTGAGGGAACAATTCCACAAATTGCATAAATAAGAATTTCTTAAAACCAGCATAATTTTAACATATAGAGAAGTACTGTTAAATAAAAGCAAAAGAAAATTTATTTTTAAACTGGTCCTATTTGTACGTATTTGATTATGTCTGCAACTAGCACCCAGTTTGCATAGTTACATGGGATACAAATAGTTACATAGGATACAAACAGCAATTAAAAAAAATCAAACAGAAGCTGCTAAAGAAACAAAAATTAATGTGACATATCTTGACAACTGCTACCCAGAAATACACTGCAAGGTGCAAACATCAGCATTCAAAATTATGCACTTTAGGGGCAGCTATCTTCCCCTTTCAAGACACTCAAGCAGAATATCATTGTTCCATCTGGCTAATCTGCCAAAAGAAGGCACTTCAGTAAGGATGATTGCCTGAAAAATATGCTATGCCAGTGCCACCTTGGTCACATTTATCCTATTTATTTTTCTTCCTTTCTCAGGCTGCAATGGATGATTCTAAAACCATGGCAAAGTTGAGATTTCAGTTGCCTTTCAATTCCCTCTTGAAGCCGACGTGACTGTTCTGTAACCTAGTGTGGAGTCTGGCTGCTTGTCATGTTCCAATTAGTGAAGCAGATGTGAAAGATTTATTATCATCACCTTAGCCTTCAATTTAGCTTGAAATGGAACATTCATAACTATGCAGGAGTTTACTAGTTCTGTTGTTTTTCCCTACATGCATATTAATTTCTAAGTTGTTTCATTTTAACTTTAAAAATATTATTCTGCTCCTACTTTTTCTGCTCCTGGACAATTTTTTGTTCTTGGTAAGTTAATGGCAGTTTTGTCATAACCATTAGTGGGAATATAAGTAGTTTCTATAATGTGCTAATTATTTTAAGCCAACTTTTAATATGTAACAGACAGTTCTCTATTGCTATATTATTACTTAATTAATTTGCCATAAGATATACTGATAAAAATGTATTCAATCCACTTCATTACGTGTCAGTTTCAAATAATTTTCTGTCTCATTATCAGAGTTCTTTCCCATAATAAATGCAAAGCCTTATGCATACCTAAGAACTTGTTAACTTTTCAAATGGTTTTTAATTCACTGGCCTGATGATTTCAGGGGCTACTTGAGTGCAGGCTAAGTCTTTAACTAAGGTTCTAGTGCATGGGGAGCTATGACCTCCAGCCTCTTCAGAGCTTTGCTAAGTCCCACATTTGTGACAACTTTCTCAGCTGTTTCCTCGGCTGTTGCAGTGCAAGAGGGAAGTTTCCCCCGCAGCAGAGACCACCACCACCACCACCCAGCAGCACAGGCGGCAACCAGAAGCACGTGGCTCATGTGCAATAACCGCAGTGAGTGGAAAGTCTTCCATTGGGTAAAAAACAGAAAAACAGCCACAGCAGCACATCTCTGTTCATAGCCTAATTTCCAGGGAGCGCTCTGAAATATGCAGCCCCCCTGGAAAATGGATTGTTAGACCTTACATAGCAGGCAACTGGAGGTAATAACGAGATTCAAGGAAGAAACATGTTTAATCATCAATGCAAATCTAGCTCCCATCTTGATATAAGTATTGCAATAATAGAAACTGAGGAGGAAATTTGCATCCGTTTTTTTTCCCAGGATAACAAAACAGTCAACAGAAAGAAATTACCAGAAAGCTTTGCACAGAAAAGAAAAAAAGAAATTCCTTCACCTGATACAGAGAAGCTATCTGTCTCTCTCTATTGTCTGTGGAGAAAAGCTATGGAACTAATTTAGATAGGATGCCTTGCATTTTAGGCAACTTCAGTGAAAGGAATCTTAATAAATGCTGAAGAAATGTACTTTATGCTAAAGAAAAAAGAGAAGAAAAAAGTGTACAGAGCTTTCTGTGATTCCTCACAATAATACCTCCTGACATTAAAAAAAAAAAAAAAAAAAAGAGAAGAAATAGGAAGGAAAAGTAAAAGATGAAAAAGTTGTGAGAAATTAGACTTTTTAATAATAACCATGTCGGCATTACTTCAAATTTAGGATGTTTAATAGAAGTAATACTCCTAATAGTAGTCCTAAAAAAGGTAACATGCAATAACACAACACACTATAGCTATATGGGTTGTTAAAATGAAAAGTCTGTATGATCTGAACATTTATTTTCCCAATGGTATGCATAAGCAATGCCCAGGCTAGAAAACAACATCCAAAACAGCACATTTTTTTTCTGAGTACTGTACAGTAACTTGCAACTTCCTAATTCAGTGTTTCCCAACAATTTAGGAAACTCCAACAGCTTTATTTACTAGACTTGTCCCACCTTTTCTTAAACCCAAATATGCTTTCAATTTTCTCAGCATTCTGAGACAAGTTCTTCCACGGCTTAGATTTTTTAGTATCTCATTGAATCCTAGGAAAATTGAAAGTTTAGTTCAACCACCTGCTAAGGACAGGGATGAGTTCAAGATATGATCTCCTTTTGTATTACCTGTTAGTTTCCTCTGATAGTCCTTCCCATAGTTCTTCCATTGGCAGAAGCAGGAGGAAAGCGGTCCATACTTACTATCTCTAGATATATCATAAAAGCCATCTGTCATGTCTTCTAGATATTTCTTCTGTTTTTCAGACTGAAGAATTTGAAACCTACTTATAACACTAAACAGTTTATTTTTCCTTCTTTTTAATATCTTTCTGGGAACTCTGAGATTTTTATAAAATATTTGTTCTTGTATTTTTTCCTATTTCTTTTTGAGACTGGTATTATTCTGTTTTATTTTTATAAAAGTACATAACATTTGATAAATTTAATTATATCTGAATGATCTGAAGTTTTCTAGCCCTATTCCTTGTTAGAAAAATTGTCTCTGAGTCACTGAAAGAAATAGATTGACTTCTATTATAATAGCAACTACTAATAGCACTTTAAGCCTCATGAAATCATAGCATCAGCCCAAAAAGCAATGTGCTTGCAAAATCAGACAGTTTCTATTTCAGGCCTACTTTCACATGTACACTTTAAAGTTGTAACACATTACTTTCATCACGAGATTATATGTGAATAGCGCAGAGTGATTTCAAAACCACCAAGGCAGCTTTTGTCAGCTGATCTGGCATGATTCTCTTGCTCTGGTCCTTAACCCTAATGCGCTGCTTGTTTTTCAGTACTTGATCAATCTGAAACTAATGTATCATATGAAAAAAGAATTTTTAAAAAGCATTTATGAAATTGAGATATTAAGCTGCTAGATTATAGTTACAGTATATGTCACTGAATGCAATAGAAACAATGATTTGCCTTTAATTTTCAATTTGCTACATTTTAAAATCAAAATATGATGGTAACAAGTTATGTTACTTTTCCTTTGAAAAAATTGTTAAATTGCATTATTCCAGTTCAGTACAGTGTCATCAATTTATTAAGTTACCATTATATGTATCACCAGGGTCTCTACAGAGTGTGACAGGTACATTTCCCTGTTCTAGTTGAGAGTTTTTTCTCCAGCCTGTGAAACTGCTCTGGCAATTGCTGATCAGCAAGTAAATATTCAGTAAGTAAATGTTCTCAGGTAGTGCCTAATTGAGACTGAGAACAACATCAGCTGAAACTGACTCTAAGGAAGGGATGTTCCTAGTGGCTTGATCAGCCATGCTTGTTAATTCTAACCCTGACTAGATCATTTATTTCTGGAAGTGTTAGTAACAGCAGATAGTAATTATCCCACAGTGAAGGAGAGTGCAAGGGGTCACTTTCTCATTAAAAAAGGAAAATTAAACACACCAGATCTAAACCAGTTTTTTTACCTTTTATTTAACATTATTTTGGTGAAATTACTTCCAACTAGAAATAAATAAATTATCTAGAAGAAGAATTATTTTAACCTGTATAGACAAATAATGCTATCATATGATGCATTCCCAATACCAGATGAACACATATTTAAACTCTTTTAGGCAACACCATGATAAAACATGCCGTAATATTAAGTCAGTTTGGGAAAGAAAAATCTCCTTTCATCATATTTGCATCTAGACTATGGAGTAGGTTTCATGTCATGAAAATATTAAAGTACATTTTGATGAGGTTAAATTGCCCAATAAAAGTATTGATCTATTTTTTTCTAATATGGGTGAAAATCGTAAAAAACGAGTTAGCAAAATGCTTCAATACAGTCTCAGTTTATTTAGATTTTAGATTTCTAAAAGTATTGTCAGAATCCCCACAAGTATATTTACTAACAAACAACATGATTCATATTAAAACCTCTCAAACAGAAGACTAATTTATTGTATAGATTAGGTTATAACTTAATTGTGAGGTAGACAGTAGACACAGAGTGCAACTTTTTTTTTTTTTTGTATATGGATTAGGGTAGGATCTAAGAATCTTTTCTTTCTGAGACAAAGCTTGTCATGCAAATCTATGGTAATTACCTTTAAATCCCATTATATTTCCTGCAGAAAAAACAAATTATTCAGAAATTGCCCCGTGTGAACTGTCTCATCAAACAGATTTCCAATCAGCCAGAATTCTTATCAGACAAAACCACAGGATCGTGGAAGGGTTTGGGTTGGAAGCTATCTTTAAAGAGCATCACATTCACCCACTTACCACACCCACACCACCACCACCATGCCCTTCTTCAACACCCCCAAAGGCTGAAATAAATCAACCCAGCCATGGACTTCTTTTGCTAAATCTGTTTGCTCAAAGCCCCACTCTGCCTGACCTTGAACACTTCTGATGATGGTGCATCTACAACCTCCCAGGGCAACCTGTTCCAGTGCCTCATTACCCTCTTTGTCAAGAATATCTTCCTTATCCCAAGGAAATCTAAACCTAATTTTTTAACTTTAAAACTGCTGTGCTTTGTCCTGTCACTATCATCCCAGGTAAAACATCTTTCTCCACTTTTCTTACAAGCTCTTAACACATGCTAGAATATGGGCTTCCCTGAGCTTTCTCTTCTTCAGGCTAAACAAACACCATTGCCTTAGATGTTCTTCATAGATTATAAAAATTTTCCAGACATGAGACAAACTAAATCAAATGAAACCCATCTTAATTTCATCTTAATATAATAAGAAAACTAGGAAAAGAGGAACATGTTTTGGAGACTCCTTATGCTCAATGAAAGACCTATGCACACTCAAAAGGATCCACTCATAAAAAAGCAATGAGCAACTATTAATAATGAGGACTGCAAATTGGCATATATTAAAAAATTTACACTATGAACTATCCTGAATCTGTAAAATGGAAAGAAATACAATTTTTAAAATTAGAATTTCAGTAAGTATTTAAAGAAACATATCTTATTTAAGGAACTTACAAAAATAAAAAACTAAACCATCAGAATTAAAAATCAGTTTAAAAATAAAATAAAAAATTCTTGTCATCTATGATTTCATGATAATTACTAATGGGAAAATTATGATTCTATTTTATATTTTTTTAGTGTTTAATAAATGTAACATGACTGGTTAAAATGAGCTCAATCTGCATCTCAATCTGCTTCTCCAACTGCATCTCTTGACTAACGCTTCACCCCAGGTTGTGAGTCATATACTTGTGTTTCAGGCAAGCTTGGCTGGTACTATTGTGCATACTTTCTCCACCTTCAAACCTCTTCTGCACATTCATAACATACTGGATCAGGCGTTCAAATCCTTCTGACTGCCAGAGAGACTCCTGAACGGTCTGACAGGGAAGTTTCCTTAACAGCTGTTTGGTAAATATTTTAGTTATATTGGCAAGTTTGTTCAAAACTGCAAAATTTGAACTCAGTAAGATCCACCCATTGAGTGTGATACTGAAAGTGATGCCCAGCAATACTGGAATTGAAAACTTGTGTCTGGAAGGAAAATAAATACTCCGTGCCTATTAAAAATTGAGAAATAAGAATGCCCACTTGTTATATTTATAAAAGCACAATGACATATGGGCAGAAATGCTCTATATTTTGTAAGTTAGAATTTAGCAGTGTCTTCTAATTAAAATGCAGACACACTCTCACCCAATTGCAAGATCATGAATAACTGTGACACTTACCCAATAACACCTTGCCAGTTCACCATTTAATTTCAGCTGTGAATAACATTTTTTGAATTGATTGTTTTCCTTCTAGTTGCAAATAAATGCATAATGAGTGTTTTTAATAGATATTTACTACTTTAAATTTCCATATTCAGTGCTTTGTCATTGGAGGTTCAGTGACATATGACCTAACATAATAAACAAAGAGAAACTACAAATATGATGACATATTTTTCTTATTGCCTTTCTACACTGATATAAAGATATTTTAATTTATGGAATTATTGTAAAGGTCAGTCAGATATTTGGATTTGTGTCCAGATTTCATGTATCTTTTTTTTCTTTTTATTTTACTGGGTTATCTGTTTTATTATGTGTGATATGAGTAAGTAGTCATACTTGCTCCAGAAAAATTTACTGGAGAAAAAAAACATGACAAAATACTGTTTGCTCTGTAGTTCAAAATACCATGTGGTTAAATAAGAGAGTGAAATAAATCATGTCTATTTCTATATAATGCCCAAGGGCAACAAAAATTGTTTTTTAATGTATCTAGACTTAAGTTCTTGCCTCATTTTAGTGAAATACTAGAGAATCTTCTAAGTAAAGAATCATTAGGATGTTTTCACATCACCATAAAATATTTCTTAGCTATACTTAAGTAGGAGTAGAAAAATGTCCAGGTTATAATTCACAACCTAAGCCACTCCTTCTCTCTTTTGCCAGCGTAGTGTAGCTATATTTAAACACTTAAGACACAGATAAATGCATATATGCTGAGACTAGGAGGAATAATGCAGATCTACTAAAAGGCTGCTGTTGACTTCATATTGCATGTAATATATCTCACAGCTGAACCTTTCTTTAGCTATTACCTATTGAGGACATATCTTTTTTCAAATGATGATGCAGTTCTGAAAGAAGCAATACAATCCAACGTAGAAGGAGGCAGCTAAAATAATGTCAAAACCTTATGTGGCTACTCACACAGAGGCATTTAGTATCAGTCAAAAACCCACTAAGAATTGATAGGGAACTGGCAATAATGAATTTGCAGCAAAGAAACCATTGGAGATTTACTTCTGCTTTTCTGGGCAAAAGATTTGTAAAATGGCACTACCCCTGTGCTTAGGCAAATAAAATTCTAGATTGCTATCTAAGGTGATCCAATGTCTTTCTCTGAGATTCACTGACTGCAGTGATGCCCTTTTTGAACATTTCCATGCCAAGAATGAAGACACCTTGTGCTCAGACGTCTTATGCACATGCACAGGTGCCTGAATGCAGGACTACTACACATGAATTGGAGGAAATCTGACACCCAGGCCCATTAACCTCAGGTAGTGTTGATGCTCAAACAAGGATTATTAACAGAAAAACAGTATTTCTGTGTGCCACTTCACATGTTTGCTGCAGCTGAGGCAGGACTGTACAATAGTTATGGATAATTAGAATTGTTTAAGTTGTTTAACTCTGCCTTAGCATTTTCCTTTATTTTTTTCTCTTAAGGATTTGGATCTCCAGAGAGCTCATTGGTCAGGTACAAAAAAAAAAAAATCTGGGTTGGGGGTTTGCAGATAGTGAGAAAGCTTTAGAAATCTTCTTAGGATTTTGTGAATCCTAAGTGCAGTGAAAAGCTACAAGAGTAGTGCAAAACAATTACAGTGCATTGAAAACATTGTAATATATTTTTTTAATTGAATCCAAAAGAAAATCAAGCTACTAAAACCTTTTGCATGCTGCTTATGTAGCTTCTACCATGAAAATAAAATTGGAAAAAAAAATGTTGTTGAGTTTTCGTCTATTAACCAATGAATTCCAAAACTTGATATAGTCAGAGGTGTTTGAAGGTTACAAGAGTGCATAGAGAGTTACAAGGGTGTATTGACCCTGGCTGGAAACCAGATACCCACAAGAGCTGCTCACTTTCCCCTGCAACTGAACTGGGCAGAGAAAATCTAGTGAAAGGTTTGTGAGTTGATATAGAGACAGAAAGAGATCCCTCGTCAAATATCATCACAGACAAAACAGACTGAACCTGGGGATAGTAATGAACTTGCTATTAACAAAGAGCAGAATAATGGGAAGTATAAAACATCTTTAAAAAAAACAACTTTTCCCCACTCCTCCCTCTTTCCCAGGCTCTACCTCCTCCTCCCCAGCAGTGCAGGGAGACAGGGAATGGGGACCTGAGTTATTATGGTCATTTCATCCCATAGGGTGCCACAGGGTGCCTCCCACAGGAAACAGTTCTCACAAACCTCTCACGCTTGAGTCCATCCCAGAGCCATTCCTATGATTCCTGATTGCCATGGCCCTGGCCAGAGGTGGCACTGGCTCTGCAGAACATGGAGAAACACTGCTGCAGCTTCTCAGGAAAGCCATCCCCACGATGCTCCAGCTGCCAAAACCTGGCCACACAAACCCGGTACATCTGAGCACTTACTGTTGTTACTCTGGAACTTAACTCAGATCTTGGTTTTGATCTTATCTAAAAATAGCTAATTCCCTTGAAGAGAATTGCATTTAAGCAAAAGTAGTCAGAATGAAGAAAAGTAATATAAAATGCTCAAAAATGGTTACTCATGATTTTTCCTAGTTTCCACTAGAATCAGTGGAATTCACCAGTCATATTATACCCAGAGAATTTACATCATAAGAGATACAGATAAACAGATGAAAAAATATATCTTTTCAGAACAAGGGCCCTGTGTACTAAAAATAAACCAATTTAAAGCAATACTCAAGAGATATGCATATTACTATTGCCAACAACATACCATCTAATTTTCTATTCCCCAGTTATTTAGGAGTAGTAAAACACATATTAGTATGGAGATTTTTTACAATGGGGCACACACTTTTTGCTAATCAAGCAAGTCTGTCAAAGCAACAGAGATGGAAGAAAGAGTAATTGGATCTTACTTGAAAACCTTCAGCTTAAGTTGTGGTCTAGAACTGACAGGTTCTGTCAATATTTACAGAGAGATTTATTACTATGTCATATATGCTTAGAAAGACACACATATTTCTACCACCATAAAACAAAATAAATAATGTTGTTATCTTATTTTTTAAATTTGGTGTGTATAAAGTGGAAGAATATTTTTTTCATTTGCATAAAACTTATAATTAACCACGGGTTTTGGTTTCTGGTTTTATTTGAAATAACAAATCCTTATAAAAACTGTAAAAGCTCATTATTATTTGCATAAATGAAAACCAGGTAGTGAAGCTAACTAAGAAAGGCATATTTTGCTATTTATATTATGCATTTTGCTTTATTATATAGTATATGACCATAATTTTAAAAGAAATTAATTAAAAAAGATGATTGGAAATACACATTTAGGTATCTAGGGTCTGCTAAATATCATAGTTTAATTTCATTCACAAACATATGATCAGAAATAACTCACAACAAAAACCATATATAATAATAAACATGAAAAACTTTGAAGTAAGGGGAGGGTAATTTCTTTAACATTTTTAGTGTGACTCATGTTGTTTCCACAATTTCAGTCTCAATAACTTACTAATATTTTCATATGCTAGGTAGCTGCATATTTCTCTAAATGAACAATGGCTAACTGGAGCATTCTTTCCAGAAAGACTCTGTGTTTCAATCTTATCTCCGTCATTTATCCTGTTTTAAATATAATGTTGAATCTTGACCTGTCCACATACAGTGGTAGAAACACGATTGATTTCCCTTTCCTTTTGATTTTTTTGCCTTGAAATAATAAAAGAAATGGGACTTAATTCCAAATATAAACTGAGATCTGCTATATATGATTAGAAGGGAAATCCGAAATCTGAAAAATTTGGAAAATCCTTCAAATTTGCATTCCTGACATCTGTAAGATTGATCAGCCAATTGGTGAATAATTGCATTCTTACCTCTGCTTCTATTTGTATTTTTTTTTTACTCAAACGTCTTTCTCACTAAGGAAAAAAAAAGACTCATATGAAAATTTCGAGCACAATTATATTAAGGGACATCTATCAAATAAACCATGATGTTTCATGAACAAAGCTCATTGCTTCTAAAGAAATGTCACTAACATCTGCTGTGTTTCTGCACTTTTAATTTAAAACTTGAAGGGACATTTTTCTTATCCAATTATATTTATGAAAATACCAAAAGCCTGTTTTGAAATCCTAAGCTATATTAACTGTAAGAATATATGGCTAAGATATCTGAAAAACCCTTTTCACTTACCATTGTTACTAGCTGAAAAAGGTCAAACATAAGGGTTTTTAGAGAAGAAATATCTGACAAGTGCATGCATAAAAATAATCTTTTATTTTAAGATGTAACTGCATAGCTCCCAGAGGAGTTTTTAGACACTAAGTTCTCCAAAGTACCTAGTTGGAGTTCTGAATTTAGTACTTAGATACAGGAGACAATTTGAGAAAAAGCTCTCTTTCCTGGGCGCTACTCATTGGCCTGTTTAGCACAAGTGACTTGTGGGAATTGCTCATCTGAAGCTTTGAGTGGCTGAGTGCCTACAGGGTGCTTTGCTGCAGTGTCTATAAGGCAGTGAGGTAAGATAAGTGTACTTTGATTTCCAAATAATTACAGGGGAAAAAAAAAAGCTCGTTAGATGGTATCTGCTAAATATTTTTTGTAGTAAATTTTATTAACAGCACTGTCATTTTTTTCTTTATTTCTCCCTAGATCTGCTTCAAGAAAGAAATAAAAAACGTTCGCATATTTTTGATTTTAACTTTCTTCTATTTGCATATTTTATGTTACTGCTCTCAAGTCTAAGGAGATATATTGCATAGTACGTAAAAATGACTGGAGTCTGATCTCTGTTACATCTGAATAATAAATAACACAAGACTGCCTTACAATGCAAGCAGCAGTACAAGCACAAGATGTAAAAATGATCGAGAACTCAAGTTTATGGGAACACACAACTAAGGGGAATAGAAGTAAAGAAAAATTAATCAAACGTGTTTGTGAGGAAGCACAGAATAAATCTATGTGGGTTACTCTTCTCCATCAGGCATGTATAATTGCATTGTTTCAAAACTTGTTTGCTGGCTCAGTTCACAAATGTGCTCAGGGTTTGGAAGCTTGCTGTTTTGCATTTGTGAGCCCTCTCCAAAAACTGACATGGTGCGGTCATTTAGAATGTTGCTTAAACATATTCTCTAAACCCAGCTCCAACTCTGCTGCGTGTCATACACTCTGCAAAACTGACTGCACTTCAATGTCAGCTAATGAGGGAAGGGAAGGCAAGGCAAGGCAAGGCAAGGCAAGGCAAGGCAAGTTCCTTAAAAAAAATATTGTTAGACCTAAAATTTTGCGACCCCAAGGACCCTTCTTTCTATAGCTCTCTATTATGGGAACCAGGTTACAGCTGATTTTTTTCCCTTTCCGAGTATGAGAACTATTCCTTGTTCATGCAGCTTTTTGAAATTCCTTTCTAAAAGAAGTCAGAGGAACAGGTTGCCTTGCAGGAAGACATAGTAGTTGTCTCGACAAGCCTTGGGAGGGTAATTGTTGTATAACACTGCCAGTTTACCACTGGCTGATGTTTCAAATAGAAAATGCTGAGTATGCTGAGGCAGAACACATTTTAAATTCATGTCTTATCTCTATCAGCTGTTTTTGCTGATCGTGGACAGTCAGCTAAACATCTATAAACCCTCTTCAGTCACAGAGCTGGAAAAGGGTAGATCTGAAGAATGAAAAATACGCTGGCAATGTGACAGATCTCCCTGCTTGCCAGCCCATCAAAAATGGTGCTGAGTGGATCTGAAGAAGGCAGATGATGAATCAGTGAGTCAAGCTAACAGAAGGACATAAAGAAATTGACAGTTCTGTCAACTAGCTCTTGGTGGGAAGCAATTAGGTTATGATGAATAAGAGAAATAAATCATGCAGAAACTGTAGACAATTAATTAGAAGAAACCTCCCCCAAAGTACAGAATTGCTGTAAGCTTTCAAAGAGGAAATCCAGATTGCAGTGTTTTCACTGCAAAATTAAAATGAAGACACAGAACAAAAAACCACAAATATCTAGTGAAAATTCATAATTTCTTTCATTCACCTTTTCTTCCTGTCCGCCCCATCCTCTCCCTTTCTTATCCTCCCTGCATCCCCATATTAATTTGAATTTTGTTACAGAACAGCTATCATGACAACTCAGAACAGAAGTGAAGCACTTAGAAAAGAGCAAGAGTTCAGGAATATCAAGGCCTCCACAACTGGGGAGACAAAGAGAAACAGAATAGTGAAAATGTGATAGGAAATCTATACTGGCCCAAAGGACCAAGGGTACTATGAGGTAGTAGCTAGGAGTGCAGAATGTTGCTCTTGTGGCTTTTGAAAAAGCATTATAAGTAGGACATGAGAATTTCAGCATTCCCCTAAAGCACCAGACACCTTTTTCTATTTCTGTCTGAAATCTGTCTCTTTCTCCCAGAAATAGCTTGAATAGTTACAGTGGATTACACTGGTCAGATCTACAGACCAACTGATTTTTCTTGGTTTTTTTTTTTTTCATTTTGTTTTTTCAATGACAGAACAGGACCATGACTTCTATTTCTCATCCTCCTAAGCACAATAAAGATGGTTAAGTGAAAACGAAACTGTCTGTAGTTTTGTATTTTCTATATTAGAATCAAAGTGCGCCAAAGATGGTGTCAACAACTGCTCATTTTCTACTGTGCAAGCCCACTTCCTTCTTAACTTCATTTCATTCAGAGAAATAAAATTTACTGGATCATAAAATATTAGGAGTATCATAAAATATAGGGAAACCATCTCTCTGACTGTCAAGAAAAAAGTGTTACAACAGGGACGTTAAATTTCAAATGTCCCATTCCTTCTTAAGATTAGCTCATAGTGCTTTTAATTTTAACTTCAAAAACTTGTATGGGTTATGTCATCGTACCTAAAGTTTGATGGTTTGTTAATAAAGAATGCTAAAGTAATTTCTCATTTGGAAGAAGTATTTTATCAGTAATTTTCAGATTATATTATGTTTATGTTTGGCTTTGATTACTCAGAGAGCATTTTAGTAACTTATGAGCTCTCTAAAAACCTTGGGTTCCTAATATTTCCTATTAAAAAGAATAATTTTATCTGATATTAGGCATATTAAAATGTATTTAGCTGAGAATTTAATTATATTTTGTTTGGTTTTTTAAAAAAAAATTAAATTCCTTTTATCTATTATCCACCTAACACTTAAAAACACTAATAAATTCCTGATATCATAGAGGGAAAAAAAACCTATTTTTGTATCATACAAAGACAAACAAATGCAAAACGAAGTACATGCAGAAACCTTGTCATTAGAAAATATTGAAGCTACAAACAAATGAATTTTGAAAAATAGATTCAAACCTAAACCCAGTCAAAACTGATCTAGACAGAAGAAATGTGACAAACTACAGTACCGTGGTTTGCAAAATTGCTGCAAAACTTTAAGAACTTTTCTGGCAGTGGCAAGACTGGGTGATTGTGAGATGCTTTCAGGTTTGTTCAATTTCTGTGTTTTGGGTTTGGGTTTGTTTTTTTTGGGAGCTTGGCCTTTTAAATTTTTTATTTATTTCCTCTAATTGAAGGCCCTTGCAATCTTTAGAAAAAAGATAACAAAAAAACCACACAAAAACCTACCTAAACCTTTGCATCTGAAAGAGTAAATAATCTCTGTATGATCTTTGACTTTTTAAGCAAATAATGATTAAAATATTATATAAGGGTAGGACAAGCCAGCTTTGTTCCTTATTTGTTTCTCATATTTAATTTCCAACTCTGGGCAGGTCTCTTCCTTTTATAATGTCTGTATTTCTTGCCTGTAGTTTTAAGATGATTTACCTGACTTACTAAACTCTCCTCCCTTACTAACCACAAATATGATCTAGAAATCAGAATGTTAAAATTCTCCATTTAAAACCAAATCCTTATATTATTTTCCTGTCAGTAACTTCTGTGTGTCTGTGAGTGCCTGTGTGAGCTCTGTGACAGAATCTTCTACTTTTTCTAGTTCCTGTTTTCCAAGTAGAACTCTCCTGGGTAATAAGAATTAGGTACCACTGACATCTACACCAATTGATAAAGACTGCAACCATGCACAAATATAGGCCTTCCTATCCAAATCTGTTATTACTCTCTCCTCTTGGCAGTAAATTGGGCTCTCTGGTAAAAAATCCTGTCACCAACCTAACTATGGTGGCAATGGTTTTTCTTATTTTACTGTCACCAAGCCTTCATCTAGGCAAATGAAATAACAGTGTACTATATGAACAAGCATCTGCCAACTTAACCTCAAGCACACATTGGCTACTTACAATTTAGTCCAAAGCTAATAAACTTAATTTATGTAAATGGATTCACTATTGCACCATATGAAATTTGTGCAGGACACTGGTACTGACCAGATTTCAAATGGAAACTGGAAAAACTCTGCGTATCTGATGATAAAAATAATTTGCATAATTTCTTTTAAATATATTTTTTTCTTGCCTAATATATGTAAAACGCCCTAGGCTGATTGGATCACTGTTTATTAGCAGAGAGCTTCCCCCAAGTTGAAACATGGGACAAAGGTGAAGGGCAGTGTGAGGGAAGTCAATGTCTATAAAGTGAGTTTGAAGGACCTGAACTTGGAGACATTAATGTTTCCCAGGCATTTCATGCTTTCATTATCTTGCTTCTGTCATAGAATTTCTGAAGATTTTATTTTTATTTTAGATTGAAGTGTTAACTCAATAATTTCTAGAGAGCTAACATGAATAGAGCTTGAGTGAGGCATGAAGTATTCATGTACACTAAAGCCAGAAAAAAAGAGATTTCAAGAAGATTAGGTATCCATATTTCTCACCAAGACATTAGTAGGTGCTACTCAATACTACACCTTTTGTTCAGGGAAGATTGCAGTACCAGAAGTAATTGTCAGAAACTGATAATGATTGATAATGATTCAAATTGTACTTTCATAAAATGAAAAGAGTCCAGCAAAAACTAGGGGAATCAAAGAGCAACTAAAGTCATGTTCTTTCTCCAGCAAAGATTGAATCAGCTTTATAAGCCTTCAATACTCCTACTTATAAATTTAAACAATATTTTTGATTTCTCAAAGGTTATTAATATTGTTCCCCTTTTAAAATAAATGTAGCTGATACATATATCAATAGCTACATGCCTTGGGAATATACATCTGCTTTTCCCACTTGATGCCACTGTTTGATCAAATTCAGGCAAACCAAATCCAGGAATAATTGTGAAAATTCATAGCTGAAAAAAGGCATTTATTCAAATTAAAACATAGGATCTTTAGGAAACATTTGAAGCATGTTTTATTGAAATACTAGGAGCACAATTACAGTGGTTTTAGTAAGGATTACACAAAATTGAAGATTGCATGAGGAAATAAAAAAGAACTTACAGGGCATGATAGAACAATTGAAAAATTTAATGATACATAGAACAGAACTTATTTGTTGAATAACAGATAATTGTTTAAACATCTTACTCATTTTGAGTATGAGTTTTTAATTTGACACTGACTGATAAGGGACTTGCCACTAACATTACAATATTTCACAGGTGAAAGATCAAGTATGCTTATCTTTGTTGTAATAGAATTTGCTTAGCATGAGCAGTTTCAGTTATTTCTGAAAGCCAATATTCTAATTTTACTGTCACTGGAACCAATGGCACTTCACCTTTCACTTTCAGAGGATATAATCAGACCAACAAGAGTATTAAGAACATACTTGCTTCATCTAATTCCTTGAAGGAACATTGTTCAAGTGACAATAAAAGTATTCAAACAATGGTAGATGCTCTAGTACAAAATAAGAAGCGGCCTATAAAATGTAGGTAAACAAAATGCAATAGCACCAGAAAATAAAATATTGTAAGAACATACCAGTATAAGGAGCATATATGAGGAAGACATGAATAAAAATCAGACTGCCAGTAAAATTAATTCAGTTTCTGGAGATTAATTCAAAAGACAAGGAATTATCAGAAATTTATTATGAAACATGCAAGGAAAAGATGGTGATAATATTGTAAATTTTCCATTGTATCTAGATTACCAGGCAGTAGTCATTTTTATAGCATTTGAAACTTTGCTTTTGCTTTTTTTATTATCATTTGAAGTATTACACAAATTGTGACAGCAAGACATTGATTTAAGTATCTTATATGAATCCCTGACTGTTGTAAGTACATTCCAAAAATGTTGTACAGCTAAGTAATTACAGTTATCTTATAGCAGAGACATAGTAAGGGGATTTTTTGTGATAAAATGAAGTAATCTTTCCCATTGCTCTCCAGTCTCTTAGAGATTGCATATTATTTTCTGATCTCTTTACATTATAATATTCGTAAAATTCTGAATATCCATCATACATCACTCAAATACATTCCTAAGGCTTGCTTTATGCTTGAAGACAAGAATAACAAAAGCCTACCTATTTCAAAGATGTGTACATTGCAAGTCCAGGCTTTATGAAACACTATAGCTAACTGAGCCAAGACTTGTTTTTCCAATTTACTTTAAATGAAGACTGCACTGTAAACCTTGAAATAATTGTAAATTCTGGCTAGCACAGTATCATGGTACTTTTTGACAGTGTCTTCTAGCATTCTAAAACAGAAAATTCTTGATATGTTTCTTGGAAGCTGATACAGTGTGGCTGTCTCGAGCCTTCGATCAGCAGAGGAAATTCTGGCAGAGGACAGTTGGTTTCATGGGGATGTGGAATAGTAGAAGTTAAGAATCAGTGACAAGAAGGAAAATGACATGCGATTAAAAAAAAAAGGGGAAGACACACTCAAAACCAATAAAAAGTGAAATGTTTGGTAGAAACTGAAAAATAAAAAAAGAGAGGAGCAAAGAAGGAAAAAATGAGAAACAAAATTAAAAGTGTTTTATATATCAGGTTTGTTTCTTTGTTTGTTTGTTTTTTAAAAGAACTAGTCTTCCCTGCATTTATTCTGTGGGTGGATTTTTGGAGGGGATAAATCATCTCAGGGAAAACTCAGTGAGTATGGTCTGTGTTTATATACATTTACACATTATCTCTATCTCTGTATCTATAAGTATGTGTGTGTACCTAACTATTCTTTTTATGGAACACTGTTCCACTTTCCCTAAGAAGCCGCATCTACTCTGATTTATTTTTATATTTAATTAAAATTTTCTATAACTAAATAAAGACAAAAAAAGGATAGGATACTTTGGGCATTTTATCATAAAGAGGAAAAAACAAAAAGAAGTCATATATCTGGGCACATCTTCTACATGTGATTGTGAGGTTAAAGTAAAAGTCTTCCAGGTACTAATCTAAAGTACATAAAAATAATTAGCACTGGTCATTAAGGATGCTGTAAATGGCTCAGTTAGAAACTTAAATATGGATATTGCTGAGAAGAGGAAAGTGCATGGAGAAATCCCGTCTGCCCTAACCATGAACCAGTCAGCTAAAAGCCAGCCTTGAGTGCTAAGTGCCACCTTGAGTCAAAGTGGCAAAGACAAAAGACCCTGCAGGAAGCAGGCACACATCTCAGGTGAGAGCTGATTTGTGTCAGAGGAGCTCAAAGCAGACAAAGCGAGCTCAAAGCAGGCAAAGCGAGCTCCCGTGCTCCTGGAACTAGAAGTGCACACATTTCTAGACCCCTGTCCCAGGCTTCCAGCAGTGTGTGCCAGCAGTGAGCTGCTCAAGCATGGCAGGAGCCATGTGACAAAGAGGACAGCCCCTGTGAATAAGCCTCAGCACAGGGTGAGAATTATACCCAGGGCAATTGGTGATGCCTACTGCTGCCAAAGCAGGCAATGAGGAGGCACCAGTAAGGGCACAGGAATGAGAGGAGGAAAGTAACACAATGTGGGCTTAAATCAGAAAATATTACTGTAGATTAAATAGAGGATCAGGTAAGAATGGGGTTGAAATGATAGCATTTCATTTGACAGCAAAGCTTCCCAATGTTGTACAATCTCAAATAAATTAAAGAAAAAGGAAAAAAAAGGACTTAATTCTGAAAATATGCTTGCGAGCAATACCAGTTACAGGAGTATATGAATACACGTTCCAAGACTGGCAGCACTGCAAACAACCAAATGAGTGCAAATTATCAATGTAATGGTTGAAAAGCACTTCTGCACATCTGAAATGTTTAAAGAACTCCTTGGGTATTGTCTTTTTCTTACAGTTCATAGGAAATCCTGCCTAAAATGAAGCCAGTTTTGAAGTGGTGCTATGCAATCTGACTTGGTTTACTTTGTTTGTGTACAAAATAATAATAGCTTCTGTATTGACATTTTTTGATGAAATTTCCCATTTGTGTTTTTGTTCTTCTTTTTTCCTTTCATCAAAGATACTTAAAGCAAACTCCTCACTGATGCATCTTGCCATTTAAACATATTCTAGGCTTGCAGTTTCTCATCTTAACCCACAGTCTTTTTGTTCTGCTTTTGTTCCTGTGGAATGTTGTGGGTTATTTTAATCTCTTGCTTTAAAGACTCACTAAGAATCCTCACTTCTAACCACTGCAATTGCAAACAAAGAACGTTCCCTAGATGATAAATGAAGTACAGGTTTTCAGATGTATCTGGTTTTTAATGCTTAATGTAACTGTTAGATTGAGTGTGGTTGATGAATTTGGTGTTTATGAGGGTGGTAGAAAACAACATAGCTTCCATCTTAAGCAAAGATATCCTTCTGTGGTTTTCGTGACCTAAATAGAAATAAATTGAATTTCCATATGCTTTCAATGACATTCCGTATGGTTTTATTGACGAATTCTGATTCCGAATTTGTGATGATGAGGAAATATAAGTGTATATCATTATTTTCTGTGTAAATAATACTTATTCTTGAAAAGTTTGCCTTTTGACTTAAATGCTCTTAAAAAAAATTATCTTCAGGATGGATTTGTGAGTTTAGTATGGATTTATTCCATCTGAGCTGCAGTTTACTTTAAGCATTCTAAAATATTAAAAGTTTTCATAATACTATTGGTGTCACTGGAGTCACTTTGATTTTTGGAAGGTAAGAAAATTATCCTTCCCATCTTTGTTTTTGTCTGAGTTCTGGAAGACATAAATTAGCAATTACTGGAAGACATAAACTATAATTTCATGGGACTATTATAAACAAGTAATATTTTACCTGGTATTTTTTTACACATGAAGAACAAAGCTTAGGTCACAGTGAAGTTCACCCTTATTATACCAAGGTTTTAAAAAGTCTCCTTTTTTTTGAAGTCTCTACAAAAATATACTTCTACCGTGGTTAAAATTAAAATCTATTGCAGGTCTTCAATATGGGAAAGTGGATATTTATAGGAAGGGTTAGGAGAATATATCTTAAGAACTTTAAAATAAATTATACTCTGTGATCTTCAAATACTAAACATAGTAGGAGATCTGTCATTACACTGCAATGACCAAACATCAGCTCTTTTTCTGACCAAACACTCTATAAAATCAGTATTTTGAAAAATTTCTTTTCCTATCTTAAACTGCCTTGTCTACCCTAGGGTACTGTTGTTTAATCTGTCAGTACTCTGGGATATTATACAAGCAGATAAATTAGCTATAATCCTTGCCCCTGAAGAGTTTCATTACACATAAATACAATCATAGGAGAGAAGGTAAAACAAAAGAAAGAATTAGGAGGGGATGAGGGGAGAGAAGGAAGGACATCAGTTATGAAATCCTCCAGTTTTAATGGTGCTTTGGATAGCTTTCTATTTTGATAGATTTTTATCTTTCATGGAGAAACAATACAATTTAAAAAAATGAGAGCAGTGGAACAGAGGAAAAGGTATGAATGTGAGGAGGAAAAAAGAGTATGTTTCCAAGTAGGGACAATGGAGGGAAGGATGTGAAATAAAATGTGTGTTTTAATTTTTGCAAGAAAATAGTACAAACCATTGGTAAAGAGAGGTGCATAACACACAAAGCTGATCCCACCTCCAGAGCAGGAGACCTTCCTCTCTGTTGGGAGAGGTAGCTTGAAGAAACAGAGCAGAGAAAGCAAAATAGTAATAAGAAGAAATCAAATTAACTTGCCCTGCCTTTTTTTCTGAATCTCTTCATGCTGATAGAAGTTAGCCTGCCTGAGAGTGTTGTTCTCTTCCTTGTAACAGACACCTCCCAACCCCAAGGTAATTTTACATTAATTTACATTTCCTTTTTTTTTGTTGTTTTTGTCTCTGTGTTCATAGCCATGTGATGATTTCCTCACATATCAAAGCTGTCAATTCCCCCAGCAGGTATTTATATATGAGTAAGATACCTCTTGAGCCCTTTTGTCTCCAGGCTAAACAGATCCAGTTGTTTCAGCTTATCCTCATACTGCAGGTGAACCAGTCTCTGATAGCTATCAGCAAAGATTATTATCTTTGTGGTCCTTCATTGACTGCCTCTGGTCCATGTCTTGAACTGGAAAAACAAGGACTGAGAACTGTACTCCAAAAGTTTTTCACAAGTCCTGAACAGAGGGAAGGGTCACCTTCCTCAGCCTGTAAGAAATGGTTCTCTTTACGCAGCCTAGGAGGCTGTTGGCCAAAAAGTCAGACATTCACCTTGGTGCACACCAAGATCACTAGGTCTTTTTCTGCAAAGACCTCACTAGATACTGCCACCTTGAGATATATTTGCCATTTTCTTTTGTTGAAGTTTGTGAGATTCCTCTCTGCCTTTTGAGATCCCTTTCAATGGCAGCGCAATGATCTGATCTAATCAAAATTCCCATTTTTGTATCTTTTGGAAACTCATTTTGGGTGCAGGATATCCCATTATTCACATCATTAATTAAGTAAAAAATTATTGGTCCAGCTTTGATCCCTAGGGCACAACATTGGTGACTGCCATCCAGCTGAACTTTGCTCCACTGGTGGATCCACTTTTGATCTGGGCAGTTCAGGCAGCTTACAAATAATTTCCCTGTCCTTTTAATGAGTGTGGAATTCAACAGTTTGTCAATGAAATATTATGACATTGTGGAAAACCTTGCTGCAGTCAGGTTATACAGCATCTACCACTCTGCCCTCATCCACCTTGCCAGCCATTTCATCATAGAAGGTGATTATCAGGTTGATTAGACATGCTTTCCCCTTCATAAATCCATACTGACAACACCCAAGAGCCACCGTCTCATTCATGTTTTAATAAAGGTTTCCAGGATTATTTGCTTCACCACCTTCCTGGGGAATGAGGTGAGACTCTTTAGTTCAGTAGAGGATCCCCAGATCCTCCTTCATACCCTTCTTGAAGATGACAATGATCATTACTTTCCTCCAAGCCTCAAGAGCCTCCTCCACTTGCCATGACCTCTAACAACTGAGAGTGGCTTTGCAGTGCCAGGTCCCTCAGCAGGCATGGTTGTATCACATTGGTTCCCACAGATTATGCCTGTCCAGCTTTGGTTTTTTTCAATTCTGCTTAGCATTTATCAGGGAGTTATGATTTTTGACAAAGTCACAATCCCAAAAATGTTCATACAGCCCTGTGCTCGCACAGTGTGACTGTGACCAGCCACAATTCCCACTTTATTATGACAGAAAAGGAATGCGTAAACAGCAGCTGCCATTTTTGTCAGTATCATACTCCACGCATTTTCATATGCATTTTTAGTTGGCAAGTTCCCGTTTGTTGAAACTGTCATGTCCACTGGATCCCTGAGCAGCGTCTGATGGTTCACACTTTTGCCTTCAGATCAGGAAGTGCTCATGTCTGAAAATATAAAGAATTTTCCATACACATATATATGTAAGTAAGTTCACAAATATTTATAAAATTCAATACTTACATATAGATTAACTTTAGATATGTTTATATATACATTTGTTTTTGTATATACTTATATATAGATACAAAAGGTAATTATATGGATTAATAAAGGTGCATGTACAACACATTCTGAAGTAAAAGTTAATGAGAAAAATAATTAAAGCTTATACATAAACACAAAGTAATTAAACAAAGTCAAAAATATTGGCCACTCCCATGTTACAAGGCTAATGAGCTATTCCAAATGATTCCTGCTGGATCATGTTCCTTACTGAGATCAGTTTCTTGATAAATTGCTCCCAACAACAATCCTTGAGACCAGGTGGGTTGACATTACAGAAGGTCTACTCAACCTTGCATTTAGTTTCTTTGTGTACACCATTGCTGTGTTTCTACCCCAGAAAGCAACTAAATACTGCACAGCTGCTCACTTACTCAAAGCCTGACCAGTATGGAAGAGAATCATAAAAAAACCCAACCTCTTGGTTTGAGATAAGAACAGTTTAATAATGGAAAAAAAAAAAATAACAACAACAACAACTTCTTGGCTTATTTTGCACTTGCTCACTGGCAGATCATGTGATACGGAAAAATCCTTGATTTAGGGTAAACACTACTCAGCAACAAGCAAAACTCCAGTGTGTTATCATTATTATTCTCATGTCACATCCAAAACACAGCACTATACCAGCTACTAAGAAGAAAATTAATTCTATCCCAACTGAAAAGAGGGCAATCATATGCACATTATATCAGCCCAGCTTCTGAGATGCTGAAAGGAGGAATTCCCTGAGCTGAGAAGGCCCCAGGGTCACAAACAGATGCAGAAGTGAGTGCTGGTGTGTGTCTAGGGACTATGTGCTGCAGGCATTGCCAGCTCACTGTGCTTCAATGCACACTGTGAACCTGATAAGGGCAACAGGCTCTCTTGGAGGAGTCTGTGATCCCTTCTGATGATATAGAATGAAAAGCAGGCAGCCTCTAATGAAACCCTAATAAGAGCAGACTAAAAACCCTCTGTGAAAAATGATTAGTGAGTTTTATCTGAATCAAACATTTATCTAAATCTTAAAAAACCATAGATCTTTAAAATGTTCTTTAAACTGAAAAAACACCCACTACCACCAAAAAACCAAGCAATCAAGCAAAACAAACCTAAACATAACAATGAATTTTCCACAAAGAGAGAAGTTTCAACTAAATCTCTGATAGTTACAGAGAATCAACTGCCCAAAACACAATTTTCAAGGCAGCTGCAAGCATTCTTTCAGTTTGACAATCATCATAATTTAAAAGTTAATATAAGCAAATTCATGCATGTTTTTTAAAAAATACAGTAAAATTTGTGGTTCCCAATGGTTTTTTCACTGTATTTCAACAAATGCTGACATTTAGAAAGCTCTTTTTTTGTAAAGTTTATTCTATTACACACCACATACTGTGGTTTCAAACATGTTTTTTTGCATTAGATTTATCATTGCAGCTATTTAGTTTTTCTATAAATCAGACCCACAAATTATAACAAGATCTAAGGTGTACATTTTACATTTATATGGTAGCTATGGTGTGCAAGAAGCCCATGCTGTGTCAATGAGAGATAATATCCCGACACACTGCGCAGAAAGATGAATCCCCTGAAGTCTGAGCTGTTAGGTTTATGTGGGACAGCAATCATGATGCTGTGGAATATTAACCAGATAAAACGGCAATTGGACATTTGATTCCCCAAAAGTAGGAAACCTAAACAGAAGCAGTGGGAAATGAGCTAGAAGAGAAGCAGGGAATGTGTGCTTTGTTCTCAAATGGCAGACAACAGATCTCACAGTCCAGAGTAGTACGTGACTTGTAAAACACTCCAAGCTGTTCTTTCATTTGTCTGGCGCTAAAACTTCTAGCCATTTGTTGAGTTAAAATCACTGATGTTTTAAAAAATATAAAAGCTCTGTAAAATCATTGGTGAACACAATTATATCGCAAACAATATTTAAATATTTTAGTGCAACACTTTCCAGACTGAAAATTAAAGGTATAACATTAGGTATTGTCAGAAAAAATTAATTTTTACCCTTAATACTTTTTACATTTACTCTGTTTATTTAGTCTTCCTTATTTATCTAAAAGATATCATCTAACCATAGGGAAATAAAGATATTTATGGGAATTTATTTCTCTTTGTTCATACTGAAAGGAAAAAAAATATATATATGCTGAAGAAGAAAAAATATTTTATGATTAGAAGTTCAAAATTGGCCTTGTTCCAAAAATATTCTTCAAAACAAACAATATATCAAAATAGGCAAATATTTATGAATTTAAATATTTAAGAACTCCACGCATCTGCAACATGATAAACAGCTATCAAATTGGAAAAATAAATATATTGCCTTGTGTCCTATGCCTCCATGCCCTCTTTCCAAAACCTGGTATAAGTACCTCTTGTCTAAAATAGAAAAAATAGAATCAGTGAATTCTCATTTCATTATATGATTAAAAAAAATTCATTTTTCAGGTAAAGGAGATCTGGTTGTTTGGTTTGTTTTTTTTTTTTTTTTTGAGGGGGAATTGTTTGTTTTTTCTTTGTTTTGTGTTTTTTTGTGTTTGTTTTTTTTTTAATTAAAATAACCTCCAAAACTAAAAAAACAAAACCACAAAAAACCCCAAACAATAAAAAATAAGAAAGATAGTAGCTCAGTAATCAACATGTTAACACTTTTGAATAAGAAACCAGTTGCCCACAATCTGCATATTAGTATCCTTAGAAGATACTTTCCATAAAAGTATACTGCTGGCAGAATATAACCATGCTGGAAAAAAATAATTCCAGAGCAGCTTTTCTTGCTTGATAGGTGGTGATATACAGACAGAAATTAATCTTCATGTTGCACCAAGTGTTCTGTTTGCTGTAATTTATTCACGGACACATTTCAGTAGATGGGATGGGATCAGTAGATGGGACGAGATGCAGTCACCATGGTACTATGGCCCTGCTGCTGCTGTAGGGGCTGTGGACGCACAGGGCATGGGCCTGGAGATAATGCAGCAGAAGTGAAATGAACCTTCTGTTGTCTTCAGGCCAAGGAAGGAATATAATTGTTAATATGCTAATATTCTAGGTCTGCTTTCCGTCAGGTCTGAGGTAAGCTATAGAGCTGAGGTCACAAATACCTGTGTGTCAGTGCAGTGTAGGTATTGTGTAAGCTGCTGGAAGGATAAAAAGTGCCTTTTATCAATATATGCATCTGTGCTGTGACAGAAGCATATTCCCTTTAATAAATTGTTGCTTTTCATGTTTATGGTCTCCTAAATATTGATAATTCAAGCACAATGAAGCAAGCCTAACTGCAGGTGTGCCTAGGAATAAATTACATACACACTCCCCCAAAGAGATATTGAATCATTTGAAAAACACCAGCAAGAGTCACTTTATTTCATAATGTTTAGGGGGTAGGCTTTCTTTATCACTTTAAATTTATGAACAAATTTTTAAAACTAATGCTATAATATATCAGAAGTTTCCTAGTTGTCTTTGTCTTTATTCTAGATTCCAGGATTTGAGGGGTTATGTGTCCCAAGAGTTTGCTTTTCCTCCTGTTGCCTAGGCCCTGAGTCCGTGTGCTACCTGCACGCTGGTCTAGCTACAAAACCATGCTTTTCTGAGTGCTAACACTTCCTAGTCCTTCATCTGATTTCCCCAAGATTATGTTACACTTTGTGAAAGAAATAAAAAGCCCAAACCCAAACTGTTTATGAATACTTCTTAGGAAAAGCAAAATCAGCCTTAACATGGAGGTTTGAAGTGTTTTGAATAGTGTAAAGTCTTACTCATGATAGTGTTTCTGAGTCGCTGACCTGTGTTGGACTGCATGCTCAGATATGATTTTATTGTTCATGTCACACAGAAAAGCATGGCCTTTAAACTCCTTTTTTTCTACATTATTAACAGACAACTGGGCTTCTGGACTGCTGCTACAAAGCGGGTTTTAGGACAAGAAAAGATAAGAATGGCATCATTGTCTGCTAGCATTGTCTGCTGCTGTCCTTGGAAAAAGACTATCACCCAGAGAGAAGAAAGCCCTACTGATAAAAAGCTTTTTTTTTTCTCTACAGTCAACACCCTAGTAATCAGTCACACTGGTATGAACTCAGAAATGCAATTAAAACAATACATTCCCATAGAATACAAAAGTTCATTACTTATTCCAAGTAATAAGAGAGAATACAAATGTCATATTTTTGAAAAAAACTTTCAATGATATTCAAACCAGAAATTATCTACTCATTCTCTCCCCACTCTTGTTGGTTTCACTTCAACAATAATTTATAATCTGGCTGGAGAAGAAATGCTAATCAAACATACATCTGTATTTTTCATCATGAGGATGTAGGGAGTGATTTCCTTACCAGCCTTTACAGACTTCATGACTGATATGCTTGAGATATGTAAACTTAGTTACCTATGTTTCTGAACATCTATATGGATGCCTTTTAAAGCTCTGACCCAAGGGCAGGAATTTGTTTTCAAATTACTGTAATGAACAATAATTATCAAACGAGCCAAAAGCCCAGAAGAAAGCAACAGGAAAAAAAAAATTATGAGCGTTTTCTAGTAAAATGCATTATGTGTCCAAGATGTTTTGCAAGGAGATGATCTCTTTTGTCAAACTGATGAAAAAGGAGCAAATAATCCCACAAAACTGTTAACTGATGAGAGTAAACCTCTTTGAAAAATGCTATTTTCAAAGATTAGCAAATCAATATATACAACAAAAACTTTATATACCCATAATATTGCATGTTTTCTGGGCTTTTTTTAACAGAAAAAGTGAAGCATGAGAAGGCTTTTATTTCAATTCTGGTATATGACTGATGCACTAACAAAGTTTTATAGCAGTTTCTAAGTAAAAGTCTCAACACAAATGTAATTTTGATAATCTAAACTCAAGCCTTAGTTTTCTAATTTTGTACATTAAATTCTTCATTCAGTGGGTGGTTTCTTAGTCAAAGCTGAAGAACAGCCTGATTTTTAACAGCTAAGTGTTTGGCTGGAGTAAATATTTGACTTTGATGACTCTATTGACATGTATTGATTCATTCTGGATTTATGGATAAATAAGTTAGATCTCATTACAAACTACAAAAATGTATTCTAAAAAGTTCATTTACAAACTCAGAAATGGGGTGGGTACAAAGTAATTAATCTCGATTAACTTTGATCATAAGGCTAACCATTTTACAGATTCTCTGTAAAGTGTTAAGAGTAGTGTAAGCTCTGCACCAGACTTAGGAAGCATCTGCTGTTCTTCGAAGGTTATTCAGAAAGTCCAAATTGAAAAGTGTCATAAAGTGTCATAACCTTAGATGCTTACATTTAAATGATACATTTGTTTTCAGATAAGAAAAATTATTGGCTCTGGGAATCCTTTGATTCTGTCACTCAGTCTCCCACCTGGATGTTTATTGGATGTTTATAAGTACAGGTACTTATCTCTGAACCTGTCACTTTATTTTCTATGTGTATTAGCATTGTAGTTCAAGCTCTAAAATAAAGGCTATTTACTATAAAAGCCATTCACTCTAAATAATATGTGTTAAGCCATGATGAAATTTTTTGAAAATGTAAAAGGACCTCTGACTTTGAGAATGAACCCTGTAAGATATGGGGAAAAAAAAGGCATTAGTAATGGAAGACACTTGGTATACCATTTAGATACACTTTTCTCAGTTAAATATCTTTCCCAGTGATTTGAACTGTGTGCAGTTTTAAATATCTTATGCAGACATTGCAGCAATGAATAATCCAAATATTTGAATATTATTAATATTTTGGGAAGATCATCTCTGCTAATCATATACTATCATTATCCTGGACAGAATTTACAGAACTGAAGCTGGTAAAAAGAAGTTTTCTTTCTTTTCAGGTGTTTTTTGCCACCAAGGAGCAGATATATGCTGTATTCCCTCTGCATGTTATTAAATTACACACACATAGTCTTTGGAATGACCAAGGGAACACACTTCATCTACATTCTATAGTCATGGAAAATTTTAATTACTTTGCTCCTCTTAATATATTTTTATTACTTTCATAAGGATCAAAGAGCATCCTCTGTTGGCTAATACAACACCTGATTCTGTTGTGCTTCTCACTTACTATTGCCTTGTGAATAGGGTAACTAACAGAGTTATGAAAGGGTGTGGGTTCAATTCCTGTAGAGGATTTGCTTTCATTAAAATTTCTTTTATTAACATCTACCTTCTTCTTACTGGGATGTGACTAAATTAATTTTTAAGTTTAAATTATTTTTCTCATATTTCTAATTGGTTATAATCCAGGAGCCTGGGAGCATGAAAACAGTAAGGCAGACATTAGAATAACAAAAGAGATGTCTAGGCAAACTTTTCTAGTATTATACAAGATACAGTCCTATTATTTTGAAAGAGAGCCCTTTAAATTCTGACTTAAACTTCTAAAGGAAGATTATAAATTGATCTGCAGTTTGAGCTGAGCAAGATTTGGGTTCTGTCTTATGATTAAGGATGGTATTAATGATGGCAAATAGAGCAGCTGTCAAGGAATATCTTTCTTGTCTGAGACAGAGCATGCCTTATACTGGATAACAGAGATCAGCACTTTTCTGTGAGTTCAAGATAAAATGTAGGTAAGGATTACCTTAAGCCATTGTGAATTAGTTCTGGATGATCAAGGTCAGTCATGATTATCTGGTGGGTTTCATTATCATTATTCTTTTCTACATAGGCCTACATATTATTGATTTCAATGTTCCCTTCCAGGCCAAGAGTCAGTCTTGAAAAGTCTGCCTCTCAGGTGGCAGCATTTACCTACTCTTACATGAGAAAATCTGTTGTATCATCATCTCTCACACAAGACAGAGTGTCATCATTTCAGAAACAAAGTATCATTCAAATTGCTTCACCTCAAAAATTATATTGTAGAATCAAAAAGATTAAGAGAAAAGGTGACAAAACTTAATGGAATTACTTTCATTTACTTAAAATACAGCCAAACTGCAAAACTCCTTACCATATGATGCCTTAGATGTTTGAAAAAAAAAAGTATAAATTCAAAGAGAAATTGAATACATTATTAGATGGCAAGGTCAAAAATACTTACCAAATATATGGGAACTTACAGGACCTAGGGCTCAAGTTGTATGTGAGTTGAGGCTTTTGGTATTTGATATAATTTTGATATGGTCCAAGTCCATGACCTTGACTCAAACATGAAAATTGCCAAGTTGTGAAAAAGGACTGTGAAAAAGTACATAGCACAGAGCTATGTAAGATGAGAGAGATAAGATTGCTGATACAGGGATAGTTCAAGGGTAGGAGAGGGAAAACACTGATATATGAAAATATATGAAATCCTAAGGAAGAAACCCCCAAGCAGTGAGCCAAAGACAGCAGCCCAGCAGCAATGCACATCAGCCCACTCAAAGGTGCAACGGAGACCGACCTGCCTGACCTCCCTGGCAGCTGAGAAGTCTGCAAAGACCCTCCAGCTACTTTGCTGGAGATGTGAACACAGTGTTGGTTAGCTGAGTAACTTCTTTGACTTAAGTACCCATCATTTGTGTTACTCTTTGATATCTACCTTATACTTCCAACTTGTGTTTAAAAAAACTTTGTGGAATCTCTGTATGAAGTGAAGGAGCCCAGGAATGATGATTAAGAGGGGGAGGGCTACATTATCTTTTGAAGGATGCATTCTGTAGGGAAATACATCTTATTTGATCCTTTGGATGTTGACTTTCCTCATGTACTTATTAATTCATAACAATTGCAGTCAATACAAAAAAAAACGGGAAAACAAACAAACAAAAGACTTCCATTAATTTTAAATTTAACTTATCTAGACTGTTATAGGACTTGTTTCGTGTCCACCTAAGTTGTAATAGAAAATTTTGCCTCATTTATACTTAACATAATTAGTCTTCTCTCTATCCTGATAAATGCCATGAGTTCAGAATCTGACATGTTCCAATGCATAATAATGTTAATTTTCACCTCATTGCCTACAATAGGATGCAATTATTTTGCAATTGCAAATACAGTTTGAAAAAGCAATATCTATTGAATTATTTGAACCCTAACTCTAAAGTAATTTCATAGCCTGTCTTTCTTTTAATGACAGGAATTTTTCTTATCAGTAAAATATTTCAAGATGCTTTTTTTATTTTAGCAGCTACTTTTGATCATCACATGCAGTATTACAGAATCCTTCTAAAATATAGGAAACAGCTTGCTTCTGAGAAGTCTCATTTCATGTTTAGATCAATATTCATTAGATTATATTCTTTTTTTCTATTTAGATATTACAACTGGGACATATTCTGAGAAAAAGCAGTTTGTACAGTCATATGTGTATTGTATTTTAAATACATTGGCAATTTTGATAATACTTAGAGCAATATTTTAGCATGAGATATTGACAAGTGTATATATTAGCATCTTCCCTTCATACTAGCACAATTATTCAGAATACCTTCATTAATATGTGTTAACTAATTATGAGTTAGTTATAAATTTCTTGGAGGGTAAGAATTACTCTATTATCTATTGCCTCCTTTTTTTAAAAATAGAGGTAACTATAATAATTACATGAGCAAGTACTGGCTGCTCAACTGTGTCATGTTCCATCCTTAGAGTTGGTTCAAAGAGAATTCTGAAAGATTTGATTAACTTATGTGTGTTTTAACCTTGATGAACCATGCACCATACTATAGTGTTGGACGTATCAATACAATTATTGATTCTCATTATCACTGATGGCTTTATAATGGTTATTCAGAAAACCTCTTTGGCCTTTGACACAGCAAAGCAAATCAACCCCTACTTCACTGTTCTCAAAGCTCCATTACTTCAGGACAGAATGCTCCACTGTAAGCAGCAGTAAATCACTGAGTTTTAAGAATCACCTAGTCTGAAGATTCCCTACTGATCACAAAAGCACTTGAGGTTCACCAGTGAGTTTGATAAGAAGACAATACTGACTTATACTAAATCCTCAATAATTGCTTAGATATCCATGTTCAGATATGTGAGATGAATTATGTTTTTCTTAGCTCAGTTTTCTTTCCACTCACATAATTTTATTTTTTGTATGGAATATAAAGTTTCAATTAACCACAGTTGTAGCTTTAGGCTTTATCTCTCCAACAATCTAAATAATTAAAGATTTATTAACTCTCCTTGGAGAGTTTCAGCTAGGATAGAGTTAATTTTCTACTTAGTAGCTGCTACAGCGCTGTGTTTTGGATTTAGTATGAGAATAATGAAACACTGATGTGTCTGTTGTTCCTGAGCAGTGCTCAAGGGCTTAAGTCAAGGACTTTTCAGTTTTCCATGCTCTGCTGGTGAGCAGGTACACAAGAAGTTGTGAGAGAGCATTATGAGGACATTACCTGAGCTGGCCCAATGGATATTCTGTAACATGAACGCCCAGTATATAAACCGGGGGGAAGTTGGTTAGAAAGGGCAAATCATTGCTTGGGGACAGGTTGGGCATTGGTTTCAGCAGATAGGGAGTAAATATATTGTAAATAATTTGTTTTTCCTTGAGTTTTTATTCCTTTTCTCTGCTCTTTGTTTTAATACTATTACTACTACTATGTCCATCACCAATAATAATAATATTTTTATTATTATATTTATTATTCTCTTTATTTCAATTATTAAACTCTTCATGCCTCGACCCATCCCACCAGGGGGCCAGTGAGTAAGCATCTGCATGGTATTTAGTTTTGTCTGGGGTTAAACCATTACACAAATTCAGAAGTGTAATTGTGCATTTCACTGTCTTCTGCAATCTGCATCTGTTAATTTGGGAAGAATTTTTCATTTTATTGTGAGGAATGGAAAACAGTGGATTTAAAGCCAGTAGAGCCCAGTCAAGAGTTAATAAACTGCATTGTAATATACTCATTTGAAATGCAATTTACTGCTTTTCACAAGCAAGTTCACTGTAGAAATGCACTGACTTATAAGAGGAAAACTAAGCTACTCAAAAAAGCCACTTCTGTTGATTATCCTTTAATATTTTTACTTGACCTTTTCTGTGGTTCTCTAACTTACATGTTTAATATGAAAATTTAGTCCTCCCATTTTAAATTTTTTGAGGTTTGATTCCTAATTTATCTTTAGGTTACTCATTCCTTCTTTTACTTTATTTTGGCTTTGTCAGATCTTTGATTCTTAAACCTCCTTATAAGTGTGTTTAAATTTCTGAATATTTTAGCAAAAGGTAATTTAATTTCTGAGTTGGTTAGAAGAGCCCTTAAATCGTCCCTGTTTTATTTTTTTCCATTTTATGTTCTTAATCCTCTAGAACTTTCTCTAAAGAGTGTTCTGTGTGAACTGGATTTTCAAGGTGCTATTTTTCTTTTCCATTATTACCTAATGAAGCCCAGAATTGTTCTGCATCCAGGGCTCTCACCTGGAGCATGGATGATCCACTTGTAATTCAGCTTTGCCTGATTATACAGTATTCAATATTAATCTCATGGGTTCCAGGTAGGTATCATTTCTCAGATTATGAATATCTCTTGTCTTGATGCAGTTGAATTTTCTACAAACAAGTGTTTGATGATTTAGAAAAAGTAATCAAGTAATTTAACAGCCAGCTTGGAAGAATCATATTAAAACCCTCAACAACATTGTAATGAGTGGGCTACTGACAATATAAACATTAACATAAAAACATCCCTTCAAAATATTTCATATTTCACATCTTCTAATATTATGCCTAGTTCATGAGTGCAGGGATTATTAATAACATTAATATAATTAATAATATTGACATTACTACTAATAATATAGATATTATTTACAGTATTCTGAATTTCCTTAAGGAATTCTGAAATGAAACAGGTTACATAACTGATTCTGTCTATTTTGGAGATATAGAAATAAAAAAGAAGATAAAGAAGGTCTAAAAAGCAGGAAAGTAAGACTGTATAATTGCTGATAATGGACTTCTGATGAAGGTCTGAGTTTCATGGGTGAGTTACAACACAAATTTAAAAGTTGGCAAGCTGAGAAATTAAGATACGGATCAAACTCACATATATTCATGTATCACATACTCAGATTTTGAGGTGACACAATATAGTAAAGTGATACAGTATTGAGATTTATGTTAGATAATTATGTATGTGACATTAAGGATTAAGTAAAAAGTAATTCTACCTGTTGATACAGCTGTAAACACAAAATAACATCTGAGATACTGACAGTTGAGGTGCTTTCACTACATAAATATTGTACATAAATAGAGAGAACATTTTATTTTAATCTAATTTACAACACAGAAGCTGACAAAATTGCACTTTAAGAATATAATACTCTATAACATATAATTCCCTGTGGTTTTCAGTGGAAAGTGCCTATCATATCAGAAAAGTAATAAAAAGCTGAACTTTCTTTACCTACTAGCACATTATTATTTCTATAATGTTTAAGTGACCCCAATGCTGATTGACACTATCCAGAAGGAATGTTTAATGACAAAATCATAACTTGAAATGAATAAAACAATCAGATCAAAATTGTAAAAATAATATTTGAAATAAGGTATTGTCTCCTATAAAAAATCCTATTTTAAATTAAATTTACATGATAAATATTTCAATACAGTGTATTTATGTCACAATTTTCATTTTCACTGATTAGAATTCTATCTGTTGTCATTTACAGCAAATAATGAAATAGTATAGAGTTACTTGGGCATTGGGAATTGTTGGAGAGTCGAGTTACTCATCTCATGGGAAGAGTAACATGCCACAAGGAAAATATGAAAATGAGTGCTCACATGTCATGCTACTAAATAGCCAACCCCACTTTGCTGCAGCTGCATAATAGTGTTTTGGACACAGTCCACTCATCTCCCCCTGTAAATGACTGAGAGATGCAGCTGCTGTCCAACATGTTTTCTACTGGGACCATTTGTATATCAGGCCACACCGTAGAAAAATTAAGCAAATAACTGCTATAAGAAGTGGGACAGGTTTAATCAGTTTATGCTAAAATCTTTATTTGCTTTGTTAGTTTTTCTTTATATATAATTTACTTTGTAGCTTTTGCTGTTAGCATTTTTTTAACTCTTTCTGCCCTTCACAGGACAACAGAATTCTAACTAAGTAGTAGCCATACAAATTATCTCCCTATAGTGGTGAACAATGTGCAGTCCTTCTGCCCTGCCCGTCTCTGCTTCCAATGTCCATACAGTTTTCTTTTCCACCTAAGTTCAAGAAGATCCTTGCTCAGCCAAGTTGGACTTCTGCCCCTTTTCATTGACCTCTGACACTTTGGGATTGTCTTCTCCCACACTCCTAAAAGATGTCTCTTAAAAAGTAACCAGCATTTATAGACATCAATAACTGCAAAGGCAAATTACCAGGGACCTTACTAACTAGTTCCTTTAGCAGCCCAAAGTCCTCTCTGCCCATACTTAGGGCAAAAGCTTTGCCAACAGCTTTTCTCCTCTCACCCATGATTTCAAACTTAACTACTTCATGATCATTGTGACCATGGTATCCACTCATCTTAACCCACAAGTCCCTCTCAGTTTGCAAACAATAAATCTAGGAAAAATCCTTTCCAGCTGGCTCTCTCAGTAACTGCACTAAAAAGTTATTTTCAACATATTTCAGGAATTTCTGCTTGTAATGAATGTATGATATTCCCAGTTGACTTCTGGGACATAAAAGTCACCCATAAGGGCAAGAACCAGGTAGACTTTATTGTCCTTTGCCTTTATCCTTACACAAAGTATCTCAGCTGTCAACATCAGTTGCAAGCCTCACACAATCAAATCCCTCCCTTGAATTCTGCACCACCTCCCTGGTTTGTCTGCCCTCCCTGTCCCTCCTGAGGAGCCTGTGACTGTTCTTCACAGCACACCAGCTGCAGAACTCCTCCCATCTGGTTTTGCTTATCTCAATGGTGTCATAGCTCTGAGAGTGGATCAAAGCTTCTAGTTCCTCCTGTGCATTAATTCATAATATTTCATATAGAAGAATCTGGTATAATATATACAATATATATACTACTGTACTGTTATATATATATAATGAATAATATGTTTTATTAAGAAACTAATATATATATACTTTATATAGAAAATTATTTTATCAATTTATATATTTCATATTAACATGGAAGAAATATAAACCAGTAAAATCCTTGATTAATTAATAACATGTATTAAAATACATTTAATATATCAGTACATTACTAGAATTCCCCCCCATGGCATGGGTTTTGGATTTAGATAATTTTAAACTTCCTTTCAACTCAGATCACTCTATGATACTATGATCAATAATAATTACTTAATTATTAATATAATGTATTATACATTACTTTATGTAATAGATAATGAATATTATAAATTATTCTATTCTGTTATAATTTTTTTCTGAAGTCACAATGCTTTAAGCTTTGTGCTTTCAGACTATGTAAAGTATTTCTGAAACTTGAAGTTAAACACATATATAGGGACTTCTCCGTGGAGCACAGCCAGTACTACTCATCAGATTAACATAAACTGTTCTTCTCAAATCAGACATGCCTGAGGTTTTCCAGGGAACAAGCCACTGACTGCTGGTTAAAAAATCACTGTAAAAACCCAAAGCTTTTGTAGCTAACTTGTGAGAGTGAAAATGGCATCCATCAAAATAGATTCTTGTGAATTTTGTTATTTTTAATAAAAATGCACATTTTAAAATTTTAAATGGATGTATAAAATATTGCCTTATGAATTTCACCTAAATATAGCATATTATTTAGATGTCTCCCAAAGTTTATCTCATTTATAAATGAAAATTTTTCAAGAAAGATTTTTTAGTGTGAACATTCTCATTCCTGAAATAAATTGTACCCATTTTCTAGATATTCTAACAACAGAAGTCAGGGTTTTGCTTATTAAAGTGGTTTACAGTATTTGCAATGATGGACTTATTTAGTTACGAACACAACAGCCAAATTATCCTTTTGTCCATTGAAAATTACTGTAGTAAGTGATTCTCTCTGAAAATTACTGTAGTAAGGGATTCTCTCTGACAGTAGAGATAAAAAATAATTCAGAGGAGATTTGATCATTTACTGACACCCTCAGTAATTTCCTACTCATGATACTAAGTAGATGTTTTTGCTATGTAACTCAAAGTGTGTGTGATAAATATTTTTTTTTCTCTCTTAATCAGGAGCAGATTTGGATGTGTAGAAGTCTATGCACTCACTGATGGATTCAAAAGAGCCCAAAGAGCAGCTGTACTGATGCAGTGTAGCTTTGGAGTGGCATTCTCAGGAGAACTGGGAATGACAGGCTGTTTTAGGGGACCTTATTCATTTCACAGAGTTTCTCTTTCAATCCTGTCTCATACTAGAGTCAACAATGTGGTGGGGATACCGTGTCTATATGCAAACTCACTTCAGTGAAAGGAGTGAATCCTTATCTGAAGAGGCAAGTAAAAATTGAAACAGCTCTTAGGCATAATTCCTGTCTTCTCTAGTGCCTAAATAACAAAAAGACTGTAGTAAAAGAACAGTGCCAGTAGCAATGAAAATATTATACAAATACAAAAAAAAAAAGAAGATTAAATAAAATATAAGCAGAAAAGCTGACATATTTGTTAGAAAAAGTGGAGAAGAATGTAAAGGAAGAAATTATAAGATATCTGCGTAAGACAATCCCGTAAATAATAATGCATTTTTTAAGGACAGAAGTATTTTTTACAATGATTCAATGAGTACAAAAAAATAAGACCCATAATGTCTTGAATTAATAATAAAGGTTTCCCTGCAGTATTTGCAATACTGTTATATGTATAATTTTTACATAGTAAATGCTTTAGATACTAAGTTTTTTACTTTAATCATTTGCTTGGGAAAAACAGATTTTACAACTGAGCACTTCAGTACTAAATTACTTTCATCAAGCTTACATGAATCAAGGGCACTTAATGTACCTTTTGGATATGTTACTCATTCTAGTCAGACTCTAAAAATGGTTTATTCATCTTACATGAAACCATTTAGGACTAACATGCATAGAGAAGAGCTGGAAACAAATCCTCCCTTCTTCCTATATCACCCTTTTTCCATGTTAAAGAGTACGAGGCTGACACTTGCATTTGGCAAGTCTGGCACTCTCATCTGCACACTCAACCAATTTTGGAATGAAAGATGGAGTTCCAATTCCTACCTCACAGCCAGTTGACTCTTACTTTTGTGAAGAAGATGCTTGGTTCTCCAAAAACAGCAAAGAGAAATCAGTTAAAACTCAAATAAGGTAAGTATCTTTTCTTAAAACTAAGTAGTATTTATGAACATTAAAAAATAGATAAATTTGTGCTACCTCATTACTTAATTATTTATAATAAAACATCTTAACTTTTTCATGAAGATATAATACTGTAATAAGGGTGAACATGGAAATATATATGACTTGAATCTAAAAATCTGGTTAGCTAAAAACACCATCAGAAAATAAAAAAAAATGGTATAAAAATGTCTTATTGAAATTGTTATGAAACTGCATAATACGAGTCAAGGAAGAGGTCACACAGTACCTGAAACAAAAAATAGACTGAAACAGCTCGGAATCAGCTGTTGTACACTTCTTTCATGTCACAGTTGGTGGGAATATATGAAGCTTTTTAATATGATGTTAAAAAAAAGATAAATATATGTTATACAAATACTTATCAGGAACAGCATCTTCCTCCTTAGCCTCAGTGGAAAACTCAAAGCATCTTGACTGAAAACAGTAAGCAGAATATTAGATAAGCTTCTATCAAGTCTCTCAACAAAGGTATTCGTCGTTCACCGCTTGTTACAATGTCAATTTGGAGAATTAAACTACTTGCAGAAAATTAAGACTCTTGAGCCAAGTGATTCACAGTGTCTGAACTCTCACAGGATAATCATAAAATTGACTGAAATACTATTATATTATCTATGTGTTGCACTTATAAAATAACTACATTTAGTCTCTTATCTGGAATAGTAATAATAAAAAAAATTGTTATTCCATTCTTGCCATTATCAGCTATCTTTGCCTTTCTAAGAACAACGAATTCTTTTCATGATAGAGTCCTCCACCTGTATTTTTTTCTCCTATCTACAAGAATCCTCTACTCTTGCATTCTTAATTTTCTGTATCACAAAGCTCATCACAAAGGCACTGCATACAATTATTGGACTTGTGACATTTTCCCATCAATATTCAAGTAGGTAGTATCATTTATTATCAGCATGTCCTAATTCTGGTACTTAATTAAAAAATCAGGAAGAAGGGACCTTTTTGGTTTGTGTTCACTCTGCTCTCAGATGTGTTGGGAAGGTCGTGGCAGTCATATGTTAGAGGCATGGGTGATCCTAGACCTGCACACGGTCCAGAGGCAGCACAGCATACCCCTCCTCTGGAGCAGAAAGCCCAGGATGTCACAGCGCAGCAAGTACAGGCACAAAACTTGCTCGCCTTTTCCTCACTACAACAAGCACCATTTATATTCTACGTTGTTGTGAGAGAAAAAAATTTGTGAGCAGGATATCTCCAGGCAAAGGAAAGGGGAGGTTTAAGGCAGAATCTCATGAAGAACTCCTCTTAGGTGTAGTTTATCATCACAATGCAGCTTGCTCTTACCCAGCCTTTAAAAGCATGGTTGAAGATCCATGACCTGTAACAAACCAGTGTCACTTCAGTGGGATTCTCAGAGCAAGAGGTTTGCTGTTGCAGCAAAGGGCAAACCCAGGTGAAGTGAAAGATGCATTCATTATACTAGACATTGAGCAGTACTGGAGGCAATAAAATGCAATTCTTTCTAGGAACAACATGTCCTAAACAAACCAGACATACATAGGTTAAACATGGAAACAGCAGCAAAATTTTCCTACAGCAAATTTTGGAGAGTCCCAACAAACTAACATGCACAAAATAGATGGCACTTGGTTGGTTTTTCTTTTTTTTGGAAAGCGAGGTACATTTGCTCCTTTTCAGTCAGAATTTCTGATGTCGTTCCTACCATACACCACCATCAAAGATTACATGTCTTTGTAATACAGTGAAGGAAAATAGAACATCAAACTAGAAGACCTAAATCCTCTGGAATCTGAAATCAGGGAAAAAATATGATCAAAGATAATGTTCCACCTTTTACCAAATCTTCAGCAAAAACATCCCTTAAAGCATGAATGAGTACTTAAGGCAAAACTGAAACTAATTGACATCAATGACCATTTTAAGGGGAATTTTGGCTGAATAATGTTCAGTATTTTGATATGATTTTTCAGAAGACTGATGCAAATCCCCAAAAATTGTAAAGGAGCTCTTTGGAAGGCTGTATCTTGCTTTACACACAGTATGAGAACAGACTATAAAACCCTTATATTTTAAATGAAATTTAAAAGAGAAAATAAGACAGCATCCTCCAAAGATGAAATTCACAAACAGGAAATTATTGTGTTTGTATACTTCATTCAAAAGTATAATATCAACTTGGTACTTGCTTAAGTACATATGAATTCGAGTGAAGGGTACATGTCATGGAGAAAATATCTATAATTGTCAAAATTGTGTAATTCTAGTTTAATGGATTTCTGTGTAAAGAGAAGTTTCAATCTGTTAAGAAGCCAGTTGGGATTAACAAAAATGCCAAAAAATAAAATGTGATGCAAGGTGTTAGACAGAATTTCATTTAATGTCAAGTTAAACATATTTCTTCAGTATTGTATTAGTTCAAATGACATCACAGCTACTAAGGATCTTAATTAATTTTCTGTACAGCTTACAGTATAGACTGTTGCAGAATATTTCCATTATAATGATAAATTAAGTCAACCTCTATGTAAAACTAACATTACATTCCTCTATGCTACATCTAACCCCAAGATTAGAACAGCATCAGTGTCAGGGATCTAAAAAGATAAATATTCCCTTCCCTCCCCTCCCCTTCCCTTCCCTTCCCTTCCCTTCCCTTCCCTTCCCTTCCCTTCCCTTCCCTTCCCTTCCCTTCCCTTCCCTTC